>JAGSXJ010000032.1:0-372678 GCA_020726575.1 Plectosphaerella plurivora
AAAAAGTTAACTTATAATTATAATAATATTAAGGGGTTTTTTAGACTAACTTATAATAACGGTAGTATTAAAAACGTTATTAGGGGTTAACTTTTTATAATAATAGTATTTAAGGTATTATTTAGGGTAGTTAACTTATAATAGTAGTAGTACTAAATTAACTTAAGGTTTAGGTCTATAATAATTAATTATTATAGTTATAATTAGCTTTTTAGGAATCAACTATAAGTAGTAGGGTAATATTTTAATTATTAAGGAAAATACTTTTAAATATCTCGAAAATAAATATAATTAAGGTTATAAGAGTAATAGAGCTTATAACCTATTTAGAGCCGAGCGGTCTAGATAATAGAAAATAGATAATAAATAAAGAGAATGTTACTTATATCTATTAAAACGGCGCAGTTATAAGAGCGAGTAATAATAGTAAGGCCTACTAGCCTTTTAGCTTACAGGAGGCTACGTCCCAGGGCTCCTGGGGCCGGGCCTATAATACCTACCTACCTATATCTTATCTCCTTACCCTATCTTCATGGACCTACATCAGGTCCAGCCCAGCTCCACCAAAGCTGCCACATGTCACCCGGTGCACTCCGCCCGTTGCCGTAACTGTGTCCAATTCCAGTCCATCAGACGCGCAGTACCTCGACCCGGTTCCCTCTTCCACCCACAACGGCTGATCAATCGACCTTACACGAAGCCGACTAGAGAATGGATTACGAGACTTTGAAAGAACAATGGAGCGAAGTGGAGGACCGCGATGGTGTTCGCCTGAGCTGGAACGTCTTCCCTAGCTCTCGAATGGTCAGTCCTAACAAGACCGCCCTGCAAGTGCGACAGCTGATATGGCTCCAATGACCTGCAGGAAGCATCCCGACTTGTTGTCCCCATCGGCGCCCTCTACACACCTCTCAAGGAAAAGCCAGAGACTCCTCTGCTTCAGTTTGAGCCAGTCACTTGCAAG
Organism: Plectosphaerella plurivora; assembly: GCA_020726575.1. Taxonomy (NCBI): domain Eukaryota; kingdom Fungi; phylum Ascomycota; class Sordariomycetes; order Glomerellales; family Plectosphaerellaceae; genus Plectosphaerella; species Plectosphaerella plurivora. The sequence goes on from JAGSXJ010000032.1 coordinate 965, forward strand.
CAACCCTGCCGCTCCGTCCTGAACCCCTTCTGGTAAGCCTCGCCGCTGCCCAAATGCTTGGTCACCGGCCTAAGACGCAACAGCTCCGTCGATGTTCGAGCTCGACTCTGGATATGCCCCTTCTGCCTGTCGAGGAACCCTCTGCCTCCTCACTACAAGGACATCACTGCAAATGCGATTCCGCCCGAGCTCCACCCATCCAACACAACCATCGAGTACAAGCTCTCCAGGCCTGCGCCGAGTCCCCCAATCTTTTTGTACGTGGTCGACACGTGCCAGGAAGATGACAGCCTCTCCGCGCTGAAAGAGTCTCTGGTGATGAGCCTGAGTCTCTTGCCAGAGAACGCGCTGGTCGGTCTGATCACATACGGTACAATGGTAGGGCAATCAGCACCCACGCAACAGGCAAGGAATTATGCTGAATCGGTTATCTAGGCTCAAGTTCACGAGATTGGCTACACCGAGTGCGCCAAGTCGTACGTGTTCCGCGGAAGCAAGGACTACTCCGCAAAGCAGGTGCAGGAGATGCTTGGTCTGGCGTCCCCAGCCATGCGGCCGGGCATGCCGCAACAGCAACCCGGACGCCTCCCCGTTGGCCCCGCTGCCAGGTTCCTCGTGCCTGTTCAACAGGCCGAGTTCCAGCTCACCAAAGCGCTGGAGCAGTTGCAGAAGGACCCCTGGCCCGTCTCGAATGACAGGAGGAGTCTTCGGTGCACTGGTGTCGCCCTCAGCGTCTCCGTCGGCCTGCTGGAATCGTCATTCCAGAATGCGGGAGGCCGTATCATGCTCTTCGCCGGTGGAGCTGCGACCGAGGGCCCAGGCATGGTTGTCGGGCCTGAGCTGAGGGAGCCCATTCGCTCTCACCACGACATTGATCGCGACAACATCAAGTATTACAAGAAGGCCCTGAAGTTTTACGAAAACCTTGCTAAACGCACGGCACACAACGGTCACATCATCGACATTTTCGCTGGCTGTCTGGATCAAGTCGGCCTGCTGGAGATGAAGGGCCTATGCAACTCCACAGGAGGCCACATGATTCTCACAGACAGCTTCACATCGTTAATGTTCAAGCAGTCCTTTGTTCGAGTCTTCGAAAAGGACGGAGACGACAACCTTCTCATGGGTTTCAACGCCATCTTGGAAGTCTTGACGACCAAGGAACTGAAGGTTACTGGCCTCATCGGCCACGCCGTCTCCATGAACAAGAAGTCCACCTCTGTTGGCGAGACGGAGTGTGGTATTGGCAACACATGCTCTTGGAAGATGTGCGGCATTGACCCTACGTCGAGCTACGGTGTCTACTTCGAGATTGCCAGCCAGGGAGGTCCCTCACAACACCAGCAGGCGCCTCAGAAGGGCATGATACAGTTCCTCACCTACTATCAACACTCTTCGGGCCAGTTCCATCTGAGGGTCACGACAATCGCGAGGAACCTCAGCGGACCCGCCGGAGACCCGGCAATTGCTCAGTCCTTTGACCAGGAGGCCGCCGCGGTCCTCATGTCGAGGATTGCCGTCTTCAAGTCTGAGGTCGATGACGGCCCGGACGTTCTCCGATGGGTTGACCGAATGTTGATTCGGCTTTGCTCTCGATTTGCAGACTACAGGAAGGATGACCCCTCGTCATTCCGTCTTGAGAAGAACTTTACCCTCTACCCGCAGTTCATGTTCCATCTGCGGAGAAGCCAGTTCCTACAAGTCTTCAACAACTCGCCAGATGAGACGGCGTTCTTCCGCCATGTCCTTAATCACGAGGATGTCAGCAACTCACTGATCATGATCCAGCCTACGCTGGACTCGTACACCTTTGACCAGGATGGAGGCCAGCCGGTGCTTCTGGATTCGACATCGATCCAGCCAACGCACATCCTTCTGCTGGATACATTCTTCCACATCCTCATCTTCAACGGTGAAACGATTGCCGAATGGCGCAAGGCAGGGTACCAGGATCAAGAGGGATACGAGAACTTCGCCGGACTTCTGGAGCAACCCAAGGAGGATGCCAGGGTACGTGGTGCACCCGATGCGAATGATTGCACTCCGCTAACGTTGACTAGGACCTCATCACCGACAGGTTCCCCCTTCCGCGGTTCATCGTCTGCGATGCCGGTGGATCCCAGGCAAGGTTCTTGCTCTCCAAGTTGAACCCTTCTACAACACACACGTCAGGAGCCTACGGCGGAGTTGGTGCGCAGTCCGCACAGACCATCTTCACGGATGATGTGTCTCTGCAGACCTTCATGGACCATCTGATGAAGTTAGTCGATACCTTTACACCTTGATCTAAGCCATCACTGACAGATCGTGAAAGGCTCGCTGTGAGCGGCACAAACTAAAGGTTGGGCTGCCTACAAGCCATGTTGAGGCGTATTAGGAGCAGGCGAAGCTGATGATTCTCTGGCTGGAGCGGTCCATGCGGTCTAGTGCTGCCACACCGTGGTTTTACTTAGATACCTCTGCTTACACTACGGGGGCAATAATACCAAGGCAGCGGTCTTAGACGCTCAGCAACGTTTCGTATCCGTAAGGTAGGCATGACCACTTGTGATGCTGTTTGCAAGAACGCGAGGCCCAGCTCGACCACGAGTCCGATTGAGTCCCGTGGTACGTCACGTGCCTTTGGTGCAAATTCGAGGTGGGGCCGCATCATCCCAGTCGCAGGTCCCAGGTCGCGTCCATCCCACCACCGCACTTCCGAACCCCCCACTCTTTGACAACCAATAATCCGCCACGCTAGGGTTTTCCCACACACCAAGATTTTGATTTCACTGGAGGTGAACTTTACATTTGCGCGCCTCGATTTTCCTACCGACACCGAACCGTCACCAATCTTTTCAGTGTCCAGGTCCATCACCGTCAAAATGCGTAAGTGTCCTGCGCTCTGATCAAACGCGCTGTCGCTGCCGTCTTTCGACATGTTGCTGACGTTTGACAGCTCCTAAGATCGACCCCAATGAGGTGAAGGTCATGTCCGTTTCCCTCCACAACCCACGTCGACACTGGAGATCGATCTCTGGGTAAAACAACGAGCTATGTACTGACTTGTCGATAAGCCACCTTCTCGCCACCGGTGGTGAGGTCGGAGCCTCTTCCGCTCTGGCTCCCAAGATCGGTCCCCTGGGTCTCTCCCCCAAGAAGGTGGGCGAGGACATCGCCAAGGCTACTGGCGACTGGGTACGTGACTTTTGCTCGATTCTCGACGGCCCAGAGCCTTACTGATCGATCTGCGACAACAGAAGGGCCTCCGCGTCACGGTGAAGCTCACCATTCAGAACCGTCAAGCCGCCGTCTCGGTTGTCCCGACGGCCTCGTCCCTCATCATCCGCGCCCTGAAGGAGCCTCCCCGCGACCGCAAGAAGGAGAAGAACATCAAGCACAACAAGTCTGTCCCTCTTGACGAGATCATCGAGATCGCCCGCACCATGAGGTACAAGTCGTTCTCGAAGTCGCTGGAGGGTACCGTGAAGGAGATCCTGGGCACGGCTTTCAGCGTCGGTTGCCAGGTTGACGGAAAGAGCCCGAAGGCCATCACTGAAGCCATCGAGGCTGGCGAGATTGACAGTGAGTTTATCATTGCTGCGTGTTCCAGCGCAGGCCTGAACTAACCATCCACAGTTCCCGAAGAGTAAAGAACGTCAAACACCGAACAGTTACTGCGCATGACTTCTGGAGTTTGGGAACGGCTCTGCATGAGACGGACGGACCGTCCCCAAGAGGACTGAGAGTCCGTCGGAAATGGAAAAATATTTCTGACCCCAACAACAGTGTGGCCGATCCTGCGATGTTTATGTGTTCGTGGCCGCGTGACGCCATCCACTGGCCTTTGCCGTTGACTGCGCCCTGATATTAACCCGTTGTCGTGGCTCTTCTCGGGAGGAAAATCCCACCACATTGAAGACGAGCACTCTCCCACGGGATGTCGAAAAGTCGAGGCTTGGACATGTTGCTGAAGCAGAAATGATGGCCCGGTACTTGTCACCCTATGGTCTTCTAGACCTGGATAGTCGGACAGATATGAATTTCATTTCCACTATTCTTAATTGATCATTTATATAGAGGCCGACCTCTCGAGAGTCAGCGATGTTGAAGGCCATTTCCGGGAAGTAACCACACTGTATCATGTGCTACCTGGTATGAACTACCTGGGCCAGTACACCTTTATTATGTAATCCTTAAAGTGGATTCCCTCGTCCCGCAGTCCACCGGTAGGTCGGCATGTCTTCACAGTGTTCCTCCCCGCCGGAGCTGTGTACCCGACAATCAAGATTACTTCGTCGTCCTTACATCTCCTCTGCGTCTCGCGTACACATTGCGATCCACCCCGTTGCAGCTTTCGAGCGACATTCCGACCCTTCTCCCATCGGCACGCTGCCACTATTGCGCTGGCTCAGCCGTCGCCAGAATCAGTCCGATGCTCGTCGGCGACTTTCCCAGCCTTGCCGTGACACGCACGCAATGACAGGCCGATACTTCGCACTAGCAATAGACGTCGCGCGACCATATTCATTTACCTGATCAGCCTTGCCGCCTTGTTTCGCAGTCTAGGAGTCGGCCTGGCCGATGTTGCCTCTGGTTCAAATGCACCATGTGGTGCACCCACAAAACCTCAATGCTGTTCCGTCCCATCTACCATACCACGTTCCCCATGCTCAGCAGGCGTTCCCAGGCCCATCACCCCAAAGGCCACTGCCAATTCGCACTTCTCTCCCGAATCGAGCCGAGAACTGTCACTCGACAGCGACAGGTGTACCCAGCCATCTTCTCAGCGCGGGTGAACATTATCTCCGTCGCAAAACACCAAGCGGTACCATCGACGCCGGATATGATGGGACTCCGGCACAGCTCGTCCCAGGGCCGCCTGCTCTCAAGCATATGGTTCTCTCCACTAGCCCTGGCAGTGTCGGGTATTCTGGGCAGCCACCCCGAACGAGCGCTCCAGAAGGCTTGAAGAATGTTGAATCGTCGGCAACACGCGAAGGGGCTTCAGTACCAGGCTGCCATTATCGCCCAGCGCTCGACGGACCACCTTGTTGGTTTCCGCCCACTGATCTCTACTCGCCGTGCTTCCCTCTGCAAGCCATCCAACCCCGCAACAATACGTCTGACTTCCAACGCGGCCTACATGCCCATCGACAAAAAACACAACCGAATGGACACAGTGTTCCCCGTGTGTCTACAACATCTTCACTCCCTGGATTTGTACAAGCCGATAACCTTCCACGATACCCATTGATCAAAGAACCACAGAGTCACCTGGTTCCGGGCCCGCCGTACTTTGTCTCTCCTTCATTGCCACCTCCATCACCACTACGGACAACCCACAACTGGTGGTCCTTCGATTCCGGCCCAAGTCCTGTTCCCAATGGACCTCGTAATGTCGGAGCCACCCATCAGGCTGGCTTACCAATGCCGGCCGGCAAGTTGCACGACTTTGACACCATCACTTCACCCCAGGAGACAGCAGGCCCAGCCTCTGCGTTATGCGAGCCTCTCGATTTCCGAGAAAAGATTCTTGTGTCAGCCCATCAGTCGTATGTGGAGCTCCTGGCACATCACCACCATACGAGACGGCCTCAGCAACCAGGTACATTGGGCTTCAGCGGCGTCAGCGCCAAGTTGCAGGTGTTCCCTAAACCTCCTCGACGTTTATCAGCGGCCCATAGGCACCGCCCAGCAGCTCAGCCACGGGCTCGATCGTACGGAACAGACCACACGTCGCATTTGCGTTCACAGCCGGCACCTCCGAGTTCCCGGCTGATTGCTGGCACACAACTTGAAAATGGCCACGCATGGCATGCCTCGTTTAGTTACGATCCTGCGCTCCCGCGGCCTGTCATGGGACGTGGTGGTCACTCTTGCCCCGTCTCTGGTGCCAGGGCATCCATGCAGATATTGGCCCAGCTTTGTGAGCAGGGCGGGTGGCAGTGGGCGGAAGGGCTAGTGCTAGGAGGGTGCCTTCACTTCGGATTGGATCAGTTCGAATCAGCCCTGGAGTGGTTCACACGAGCATCCGCTCTTAATGGAAGGTGAGAACCCTGTTGGCGTCCGCGACGGCACCTAGACAATACTGACCAAAGTACAGAGACGTCGATTCTCTATCCAATGTTGCGGCCACCTTGTATTGCCTCGGCCGCCATGAAGAGGCCGAACAAACCTGGCTCAGCGCCATTCACACCTGCCCGTCAGCACTCGAGGCTGTGGAGCACCTCGTGGGTCTTCTGTACAAGAAGAAAAGCACCGAGGCTGTTCAGGTCATTGGCTTTGTTCAGGATGCCCTCAGACTGCCAGACCACCATTCGCAATATTCCGCTCCCACCAGTGTCAGGGGTGGCGACAACATCTACCAGCCAGGGTTTGGCTCGAGTGGATATGCTGTGCCTGGCAGCGAGAACGGTCGAGTCCTCGCGCTCATCCATGCAAAAGGAACCATGCAGTATACACTGAAGGACATTGAGCAGGCTTCCAAGTCATTCGAAGAAGCTGTCCTTGTCAGTACTGGTCGCTGCATCGGTAGTGTGCAAGAGCTGGTCAGCCGCGTTCAGCAGATTTGGTCCCGCGCTGGGACTCGCAAGCTGGATGCGGGTGGTACCTCTCGACCCCTTCTACTGCCGCCAGATAGGGCGCGGCTTACAGCAAAGCTTGTTTTTCCAGATGATGGCGAGCTCGACGGTTTGCGTCACGTCCCTGCCGGAGGGGCAAAGCGTGCTGCCATTCAGACCACTAGCAACTCACTTTTGTCCCTTGCCAAGATATTGCAGGACGCTGTCTCAAGCGGAACATCGAGCGTCGCCCTCCTCCGTCGACCTTCGGGTGTTGCCGACATCCTGTCGCTATATTACCTGTCTCTGTCACTGCAAGAAAGTCCCTCAACCGCCAACAACGTCGGTATTCTCCTCGCCAGTGTACCGCAAGAGGCAACTTCAACAGAACCGAGTCTTCCCGATCAGACTCGACAGCCACCAGTGCCGGGGGTCATACCCGGTAGCGGCCTTGCGCTGGCTCTCTCGTACTATAACTACGGCCTCACACTGGATCCAAAACATGTCCATCTTCACACAAACCTCGGAAGCCTCCTGAAGGATATTGGCCAACTCGACCTGGCCATCCAGATGTACGAGAAGGCCGTTGCCTGCGACGGAAACTTCGACATTGCTCTCACCAATCTCGCCAACGCCGTCAAGGATCGTGGTCGAGTCAGTGACGCCATTACGTATTACAAACGGGCTGTCGGCTCAAACCCGAACTTTGCCGAAGCGATATGCGGGCTTTCGACCGCGTTGAATTCTGTCTGTGACTGGAGAGGGAGGGGTGGCGTGGTGCTCAATCGCGGTCAGCATGATCGGTGGCACGTCGACGCTCAAGGGATGCTGTTCGATGCCCACATTCGAGGGGCGGCCAGTGGGCTCACGTCCAGGGTCGTTGAAATCGTCCAGAAGCAGCTCGAGGAAGCAGCAAGCTGGGGACGGGGAACCCTACGGCAAGACGTCATCGCCTCGCTGGTAGGACCTGTGCAGCATTCCCATCACGCTGGCCTCTCTTCTAGCTCCCCAGATTGGGAAGACCGGCTCCGATCCTGGTCTTACGGGCGGTGGGAAGGCTCTCGTGTCCTACGGCTCGTCGAGCGCTCTGCCCGAGTGACCATGCACCAATGGTACTGCGACAAGTACATGTCGGGCCTGGATACCTCCGCATCTTCCTACGCACGAGTGCCTCTACCCCAAAGCCTGAGTATGCCTACGGCTCCGACCGTTCTGCCATTCCACACCTTTACGTGCCCATTGACTGCGAGAGACATTCGCATGATCTCCCAACGAAATGCATCTCGAATATCGTATTCTGCTCTCAGAGCACCGTGGCTTCCTGGCACAGTATACCCGCCGCCGGCACCACCCTCTCCCCAGCTGAAGATTGGCTACGTGTCGTCGGATTTCAACAATCACCCCCTCGCACACCTGTAAGTTGCTGCGCCGTTCCCTTGGATAACATTGACTAACCCCCTTGGCTCCGAAGCATGCAGTCCGTCTTTGGCCTTCACAATGGAGCTGAATTCTTGGCGGTCTGCTATGCCACTACGCCCAGCGACAAGTCCGTTCATCGTCTTCAAATTGAGCGAGAGGCCCCTCTGTTTCGTGATGCGAGCAGCTGGTCCTCGCAGCAGCTTGTCCACCAAATTGTCCAGGACGGTATCCACGTTCTCGTTAACCTCAATGGTTATACCCGCGGCGCTCGCAACGACGTGTTCGCGGCCAGGCCAGCCCCCATTCAAATGTCATTCATGGGCTTTGCCGGAACGCTGGGGGCGGAGTGGTGCGACTACATCCTCGCCGATGCCACTGCCATTCCTCCAGACACATTGCGTCCCTGGAGAGGAAACACACAGGTGGATGATCTATTCCAGGACGACATGGACGATGCAGACGGCGACTGGATGTACTCTGAGAACGTCATCTTCTGCAGGGACACTTTTTTCTGCTGCGACCATGCGCAGTCGAGTGACCCAGGCGAGTCCGACATATCGTGGGAAGAAGAACAGCAGCGACGATGGAAGATGCGCAAAGAGCTGTTCCCAACGCTTGCCGACGACGTGATCATATTAGGCAACTTCAATCAGCTCTACAAGGTCTGATACGCCTGTTTCATGAGCTTTTCCCAGCTAATCATCCACCAGATCGAACCTAGCACGTTCCGGATGTGGCTCCGGATTCTCTCCCATGTTCCCCAGGCCATACTCTGGTTACTGAGATTTCCTGAGGCCGGCGAGGCCAATCTCAGACGAACAGCCAAGGCGTGGGCTGGAGCCGAGGTAGCCAGCCGAATCGTGTTCACAGATGTGGCGCCCAAAAACCAACACATTGCCCGGGCACGGGTCTGTGATCTCTTCCTGGATACGCCCGAGTGCAACGCCCACACTACTGCCGCCGACGTCCTGTGGTCAAGCACGCCGCTGTTGACCTGTCCAAGGTACACATACAAGATGTGTTCCCGTATGGCAGCATCCATCTTGAAGGGGGCCCTTCCCAAGAACGCAAGTGGCGAGATGGCCGCCGAAGACTTGGTGGCATCGAGCGACGAAGAGTACGAGGAGCTCGCAGTGCGTCTGGCGAGCAGCCTGACTTACCACAGCAGGAAAGACTACAGCGAGGGTCGGGGCCGACTCGCAGACCTCCGCAAGCTCCTGTGGGAAAGCAAGTGGACCTGCGCACTATTTGATACCCGAAGATGGGTGTCTGACTTGGAACATGCCTATCAAGAAGCATGGCGGCGCTGGGTCGCTGGCGAAAATGGCGACATTTACCTGTAAGGGGGGCCACGACAGTCTGCCGCGCTTCCGGCAGCGGGTGCACTGGTTGTCTGCTTCGGCGTCGCGGAGACGTCGCAGTCGAAGGCGCAGGGGTCGGCGGCGTCGAGGACTCCTAGGCTGTCTGCATTTGGGACATTCATCTTTCGTTGCTTTTTGCCCTTGCGTATAAATACCCAGGGCGCTCTCCACTGCCCGGCGCGTGGGAGAGGAGATCGTCCAACCCTTTGCTTTGCGCGTTGTATCCATGAAATATCCTGAGACGCCAATGCCTTCACTGCACTGGCTGCAGGACAGCCCACCTCCCTCCACTTTTGCTCTTCCAAGCTGGTCTGTCTTTCTGGCGCTACATATATACCCAAGGATGCCTCTGCTCTGGGCGAGAACCTAGAGGCAAAGGACGACGAGAGACGTCGTAGGACCATTGCTCTTGTCGCCATCATGGTGTGTGCCAGCATGTGCTCGTTTGGTGCTTTGGCACACGATCCGATCGGTAAGGTAGGTAATGTAGGTACGGTACTACTTGAAGCAAGGCAACCAGCCCGTGCCAGTGTGGGGGAGGGCAAAACCGCTGGGACCGTGGCCTCGGTTCCTTCCCGTCCGCTCGTGCCCCAAATCGTAGCACAGGGCTTGTCGAACTCGTACATGTCCGATGGCCGATGCCACTTCTGTGCGAATCGCGCGAGTCAGCCAGGCGGAGCAACAAAGGACGGTCGGTCCAGGCCCAGACTGCTTTCGTCGAGACCTGTTGACACACCAAACAGGAACGCCGGCTGGCTGGGCTAGTCTCGGGCCAGCCGTTGGATGCAGCCCTCGTCCCAATAGACCGGTACAACGGTTCGTACGTGGGCCAATGGGAGCCACTTTCGAAGATCCTCGGCCGACCGAAGCGAGTGAAGACTGCGAGCGAGGGGCGGGCTGAAACTTTCAGCCACGAAATGCCATCCATCCCTCGTTTGCGGGATCGGCTGCTGCCAATGGCATCGAGTGGAAAAATGCACACTGGCGCTCGGAGAGAGGGGGAGGAGAGCTCGCTCCCGGGCAGAAACGCGTACAAGCAAGCACTCACGATGCCCGTCTATCCAAGCGTAGCAGGCCAGGTCACTCCCTACGTCTCTACCTCTAAAAGGCCAAATGAAACCCTCACGGCCTCAAGGGCATGTCCGTCAAGAGACAGGAAAGGCACATCCGAAGCCATCTTTCAGTACTACCAAGATCCCAACGACCTGGCCTTGCTTCGGTTGCACACGTGGCGGTCGGCAGATCCGCCGGCGAACGGCCAGCCAGCGCACCCGTGCGCGTCCAGGGTTTGCCCCTGTCCTCAAGGTGCCAGCACTAGCAAGTAGCACTAGCGACCCAAGTATTGGACTGGCTCGGCAGACCACCGGATCGGGACCGAAACGGCTCAGCTGTCTGTCGCGTGGCGCGGAACCTGGAAACTGGGAATTTGCACACTCGAAGCAACGGGGTCGGGATGTGACATAGCGGCGGAGATGGCCGAGACTGGAACGCCGACGTGCCAGTGCGGGGATTAAAATCCGCTCCCCCGTCCTACGGTAGTAGCTCTGACGAGAAAGACTCCGATCCAAGAATAACAGGCAGCAGGCTCGAACGAAAATGTCGCCTTTCCAGCGGTTTGGTTGGGGCGCTCAGGCAGAGGATGTGGAATATGGACCGGGGACGACCAGGATGCGCGACAGCAACAACAACAAGGACAAGCCCGCAACAAGCTAGAATCTACTGAAATTGGTTCTCCCTTGCTCTTCAGCACGTGCGGGTGTACAGCTTATTGTAACCAAGTGGCATGGACATGAGACAAGACAGGATGGAAAGACGTTGTGGGCAGAGGAGCGGGAGTGGGGGAGGATGGTGTTCGCTTGGCTTGCCCAAGACAGGCCTAGCTTCCCGTGGTAGTAGCACTGAATGGTATGGCTCAGGCTGGGCCGGAACATTCGTCGCTGCCATCAGGTTCTGTTCACTGACTTGAGGCCAGTCCCGTAGAAGCATGGACAGCCCAAGATGAGTCTACCTACCGCCAGGCCACCCTCGCTTGCTGGTAGTAGGTTGGTAGGGAGACATATCGGGGACGCTATGCCGATTTGTGATAGTATCCCAGCACTTAGCGAGGATAATCACTCCAGATCGACCGAACAGGGGCACATCGCCAAGCACATCCGCCCGCGAGGTCCCTCGTGGCGGTGGCGGGCAGCGGCAATGACGGGGTCGGCCGTTGCAAAAGCGTCCCTGGCTGTGATCTGGTTGGTGCAGTGCTCCAGGACCGTTGGAGCCGGCCATCTGGGTGGCCGTTGCCTGCCGTCACACGTCAACATGCCAAGTCTCCCGGCTTGAATCAGCCAAAGTATGGGATGCAATGTTTTGGAAACATCCGATGAGGGAATTTGTTGGCCATCAGTGCCCATCACTACTAGTATGCGTCGTCAGCAACACGCCAGCGCTTCGATTCTTAGGATTGAGACTGGGACGGCAAACTACTAAGCAGATGGCCATTTGGTGCGCGAACAACAAGGACTCGGCGTCAGAAAAAGCACGGCGCGCTGAAAGGGGGGAGGGGTGTTCAGCTTCCAAGCTTGTACCGAAATCGTGGTCGAGTGATCCGTGCCACTGACCCTCCCGTCACTTGCCCTTGGGGGCTGGCTGACTATGGCCGGTTCGCTTCGAAGAAGAGGACCGTCTGTCCACTCAGCTCCGGTCCCAACGGAATGGCTCGGGCTCAAAGCCTCTCCCGCCAGTGATCAGCACGGCATCTCCCCGGAGGACAGGGGGGCATGACCTGGGCGATCAACCCGGGGGGGGAGGGGGGCGGGAGGGGCCAGGGGCATGAATGATCCTCTGCAGGTGGCCCCGGTCTCAATGCGACCTGGCCCCTGGACCGTCTCTATTTTGGGTCTAGGCTACCAACGCTCTTCATGCGTCCGCCTCTTCCCAGGGGCCTGAGTCTAGGCCGTAGAGTACTGTACCACTCCAACCCGCGGTGCGTGTACCTAGGCGAGGACTGTACATATAGTACCCACTAGCCTGTCGCAGGCGGCTGTTACGCACGTAATTTGGAGCAAAAAGCAAGCATGCCCAAGTTTGCCGACGAGAGTGGTCTCCAGCTGAGTCGCGCACTTGCTTGGATGACCTACTGTACCTACCCACGTTGTACTGATGATCGCGGCCTTGGTCAGACCCAGTTACTCATGGCAGTCTATCTCACATTAGGCTTCTCTTGGTTGACCCATCTCCTCGGAAGCTTGCAAAGGGGGGATAAATGTACTGACTTTGACATGGTATGAAGGCGCTCCAGGACGTCAGCGGGAGGAGGGCTGTGCCGGGTCTCGATCTTTGACGCAGGGCATGTCAATCCGCCTACTCACGATTTGCCAGCCAATGGCGCCGGAATGTAACGGCAGCAGCCGGAAGGCCAAGCTGAACCCGACACTCTGGATCGCAGCTTCGGGTAACACGTTGCCCCCTCCCTATCTACTATCGGGAAACGGACATGGTGCCTACGAGTGTCAGGTCACTGGATACGGCCACTCATTTGGACTTACTACACAATGAAATCGTAACATCCGTCTGTTCGAGCCAGACAACCAACCTTGTAAGAGATTAAGAGCAATCACTGTCGATCTCGCTGTGTACATCAGATCCAACGATGGCCTGCCGGGTTCTCCAGGGGTCCCTAAAGCGGGCGGGCCACTTTACCCCAGTCCTCCAACGTTGGGGTCTTGTCGGCCTGCCTGGGCTGGCTGGGCCTTTCTGTGTCATGCGAGGCGTTGCCGTTTCGCGGGACCCGTCGTGGCCTGGACTCTCCTCCGCGCCAGATTCAAGCTGCCCTGACTGCCTGGCCAGATCGCCGTCGGTGGATCACTGGACAATAAAGGACTCCCTGTCACGGGAGGTGGGCGACTCCGGCACCCCTTTTTCTGACAACTCGATCTGACAAGCTCCGTCGCCGTCGCCGTGAACCTCCCCGCAGTCATAGGGGTTTGGCAACCACCTGCGCACGGGAGAAGCCTCAAGAGACTCGTTGCACAAGCAAGTGAATGGGGGGTTGCTGACGCCTGAACCGTGGTAATGGCATTTGAAAACAATGATGTCGATTCTCCATCTGGTCTCCCCCCTGGTCGTGTTTTGGACTCGGGTAAAGTACTGCAGGTCTTCAGCCGACGTTGCCGTCATAATATCTGCAACGGTCCATTCAATTATAGACATCGTTGCAATCGGATGCCCGTTCTTGGTCGTCAGTACGCCAAACCGATCGACGCATGCAATACCCGTCATAAACGGTTTCGACAGTTAGTGGAGGAGGGTCTCTGACTCGACCAGGGAGAAAGGGAGGCCGCGGAGAGGGGGGGCACGTTTTCAGCTCCCTCACGGCGGGCATTACCCCCAACCAGCTGAGACCTGGCTCCACTGGCCACGTCCGGCGGCCACGGTGTGTCCAGAGGTGGGTGAGTCGTGGTGTGCGGTGCGTGCCAGTCGAGTGTGTTCCCACCTCGAGTCCAGCGAGTTTTACTTGGCGAGTCCTGGTGGAGTGTGCGCTCGCAACCCTACCCCTGCCAGATCAACAATGCAAACAAACCCCAAGCCGCCCTGGTGGTGTGCGGTGGGCGACGTGCCCAAGGTGCCCCCCGCTGCCTCGATCTACGAGCACCCTTGCGCCTTGCGCACTCCACGACCACAAAGTCAGACACCATGCCCACCGCGCTCAGAACGCCGGATGACAAGAATCTACCGCGTCCGACAACGAACGTGCTTCCGTCCTCCGGATATACCCAGCAGAGGTCTGGCCGCTGTTTTTGTTGTGTTGTGGCAGGGCTCGGCCGTCAGTCACGTCGTCGATTCTCTCATCTCCCAAGGACTAGATGAGTGGATTCAGGCATCTGCCGATTGCATGTTCCCCGGAACCTCCTTCCCGCCCCTGCAGCATCACTGCGGGTCAGCTGCTTGCGACTGGAACAGCCTCCATCTTGCCTCTTCTCCAAGCCTCTGACGGGTTCACAAGTTGAGGAGGCCGCTGGGCGTACTGTAAGGCGCGAGGCCGTACCTGAACGGAAGGTTGGTTGTTCTCTGACGGCCTGGCCCTCCCCCGATGGCCTCCACGGTTGGTACTGTACTGTACTTCAACTTTTTACTTGCGCTCCACGCAACGAGCTACGTGCCTTATGCAGTGCCACTGGCCTCCGAGTGGCTACGCCGCGCCAGCCAGTTGTCCCAGGCTCAGGCAATCCCAGCCTGGCTGCAAGCCGCGTAGAAACTTTGCTTGCCCTGATGCGTAGAGTAGTACCCACCCCTATGGGCGACTAGGACGACTCTGCCTGAGTGTGGCTTGCGCCCTCGACGTCGTTCCACGCCCCCCCCCCCGGTCTCCCTCTCTTCCCCTCCACCACCACCACCGTCCCGCCCCTGTCATGGCTGGGCCCGAGGGAGGATCCCCCCCGAGACTGAGACTCGAGTCCTTACGCCCCCCCCCCCCCCCTTCCTCCCGGGACCGACGCCTTCGCTCAGGTACTTTTCTTCACACCTCGCACTTTAGTAGCTCGCCGTGCTTGTCATGGATCTCGTCCGGTCTTGGCCATGGGCCCGCAAAGAACGCTCCCGCCCGACTTTAATTCTCCGGCCCTCCTACCCACCGTATTCCTACAAAACAGAGGAAACGCCCACCCTTCCATCCGCATGCGAATGGCTGCGCCCCCCCTTCCCACTGTACTTGATACACTCCATCGTCCCAACTTGCCTGTCCTGACGGGCTCTTCCTTCTCTGGTGGTCTTTTGTATCTGCCAAATTGCCCCCTTTATGCTGGCTGTCAAGGCTGCTGCACTTCCCCTGGATCACTCGCTTCCAGCCGCAGCATATAACAAGTCGACGGGCAACCCGCCAGTTCATCACCACACACTCGACTAGCCAGCCACCCCTCAGTCGACGTCTGATCCTCCAAAACCGCCGGCAGCCATCACATCACATTACTTCTCTCCCTGGCTATACGCTCCACCAGAGCAAAATGTCCCACCGGAAGGGTCCATGGTCGGAGGCCGAAGACCGACTTCTACTTCAGCTCGTGTCCGAGCAAGGCGGCATCAACTGGGTCAGAATTGCTCAGACACTGGGCACGCGAACCGCAAAACAGTGCAGGGAGCGGTTTCACCAGAACCTGAAGCCGACACTCAACCATACTCCGATTACGCCAGACGAGGGGCTGTACATCGAGACGCAGGTGGCCCTGAAAGGAAAGCGATGGGCCGAGATTGCACGGCTCATACCGGGACGAAGCGACAATGCGGTCAAGAACTGGTGGAACGGCCATCAGAACCGGAGGAAACGCCTTGATCGACGACGGACCGCCGACTCGAGCTCTTACGACGATGCTCAATACCACCACCCACCCCAACAGCATCCCCATCGTCCCTCATTGACTCTGCCATCCCGACCGGTTTCCCATGGTAGGCACACGTTGCCGTCTCCCACCTCACCGGCCTACCAGTCCCACGCCTATGGAGGCTACTATCCCGAATCCTCCGCCCCCTCGCCAACGTCTACTTCTGGCACCTCGCCCCGGAGCGAGACTGTTGACTTGGGAACACCGGGACTCTCGGACACAACATCCAGCTATACTACAGTCTCGTATACGCCGGTGCAACTCCCGCCGCTGAGGAACGTTGCCTGCGAGACGCAGCCTCGATCCCTGGCACTCCCGGGCGTTGGCGCGTTGCTTCAGCCCTCGGGAGAAAGCAGACTCTCTCAGGTTTACCATCTGCCGCCGCTGCCACAATGCCCGCCGTCCATGTCACAGTTACCGACGGCACCAAGCTCGCCCATGGGTCTTCCATCTTCGCCACACGCACACCAGTCTTCTGTCCCGAGCGATAGGGACAGGCGCATGGCTATCAACCAGATGATCCAGCAATGATGGCGGTATCGGTTGTCATGGCATCAGGCGCGCCAGGAGGTTTCTGTTTCTAGGGGTTCGGATCAGTCCTTGCGGTATCGTTTATGGGGGAGCGATCGGGTAGTTTGGCGTTCATTGGCTTCGTGTTATTTCCAGGTCAGGGCAGTCAGGCGAGACGGAGCTGTGTTGAGAGATACCCCTTCGGCCTCGTTTCCTCGCCCCTGCATATCGGGGTTGACGACGATAGAGTCGTCTATTGGAGTCCAGGGGGCCATCAAACAGGCCAGGTTAGGCTAAATGAGCCGGAAGTACACAATTTTGTACATGTTTATACTCCAGAGTATTATTCACTGCGACCACGTTGCGTTATTCGCTTCCATAATATTGTCCAGAGCCATCACTGCCGTCTTGATATACGTTCGATCATCAGGATTCAGCTGATCTGTCGAGAAGCCCGTACAAACCGCCCGCTATCGAATGAATCTGGTCAAGGGGGCCACCAAAAAGGGACGGCACCTACGGGAGGAGTCGAGAGACCCCGGGGCACATCTTGCTGGGCCAGGGTGGGAGGAGCGCAATGCAACCCCCGAAGGAGATCGGACGCTAGGTAGCGTGTGGTAGCCTGGGCCCTGAACAGAACCTGGTGGTAAACAAATGCATGCGCACCCAACGGTCTGACTGGCAAGCTCATGCTGATGACGGGGGTTGGTGGGCTGTCAGCCCAGCTATTGGTTGGCCCTTAGGGGCTCGTCGATGGGAGACGGGAGGCCCGCAGATCCCTGTGGATGCATTAGCCCTCTCCAGCGATCCTTGTCAATACCCCCAGCCGGGGCCCACGAAATCCCTCTCGAGCTAAAGAGGGTTCGAGGATCTGGTCCGCATGAGGCGTTCGCGTCGTCACGGGTTGAATGATTCTTACCGCTTACATGCGCCGACCTCTTCTAGACGATGTGCCACTCCCTACCCATCGCAGAAACGAACGGTGCCCAGACGGATGATACCGTTGCAAATCTGCTAAATCGCTCGCTGCCCACCTGCCCAACAGCTTCTTGTGCCTCGTCTCCGCCGACACGCTTCTGCAGACGTTGATGCTTGTGGCAGTCGGCTTTTTCCAACCCCATCAAGCCTGTGCCAGCCGCGAAGAGGATACGGTCTGTGTAGGCAGTGTGTACTATGCGCATGAATGGCAGAATGGAGAACGGCGGCAGTGCTCGTTGGGCTTGTTTCAGCCTCTCCGGTACTCGTATACGAGTAACCCGCCCCCTCCAGGGTTCCTGGCTGTAGCATGTCATCGGCCATCGTCGGAAGTTGACGTCGGTCGTTGCAGGTGGTCCCGTTGCCACCGGTCGGTTTGTTGGGGCACCCATCGAAAAAGGTCGAAAGCCGATAATGAACCAGTATCCGTTTGGCCAAGGCAAGCCGGATGCGGTCGTCTACCTAGCAGAACCTGTTCCTGGAACAGGGCCGACTAAACCACCGAGCGGCCTCCTCGGGCTACGCCCCTACCGCATACAAAGGTACCCAGGGTCTACGGGGGCGGATTACAATTTGTGCACATCAGTTGTCCGTTTGCAGCATACAGGGCCACATGCAGTGCCTTTGTCGCATGTCCGAGGTGGGCGTCGCCATGGCTCATGCACGGCATGTGTCCTGTGTCCACAGGCAGGTTGCCCGCCGCTAAGGGACGGGACGACGTTTTCGCCCATTCAGGGGTGACAGCGCTGATCGAGTTCGACTGAAGTCAGGGGCCCTCTCGGTTCGCGGCGGCCGTAGCCGTGGTAGCCCTGCACCGGCAGCATTCGAGCTGTCACTGCAGTACCGGTACTAGGCAGCGCCGCGGGTCATCCCATCTGACAGGTCGGGCATGTTTCCTGCGTTTCCCAGGATTACTCTTGGAATACGAGTATACAGCGGGAGGCTGCGACTTTGGATGATCACCGGCCGGCCCGACTCGCAGAACGCCAAACGAGGCTCAGAGTTTCCGGCACAAGGTTAGAGGAGACGACATTTGCCCAAGCCACCGGAGTTGTCTGCCATTGGGCCGACGAGATGTTGCATGTAAGACTCATCACAAAAGTTGAATTCAACGCACGCCACGGCGCCCATACAGTTACATGTCAGCCGCCACTCGATGGGTCATCGTTGAGACTGCTCCATCAGCCAACGTCAACACGGGGCGTGCCGATTCATGGGGCTGGCTCTACGGGCACACACCGTCCACCGTCGGCAGGCTGGACGATACAAGCTCCCAGTACCGTGGCTGTTTCATTCGCGGAAGCCTCTCACAATCCACACACTGTGCAATCCGGTTGATGGGGCTCAGGTGAGGAGTAGAGATTTGCCCCAAGAGTGTCCACGACGCATGCAGATGATGATACAGTTGTCCGGCCCTTCGGGAAGGAAACTGTATTTCTCCACAACCTCGTGAGACGGTCGGAAATAAGTCAGTATTGCGCTTGTTGCCCCTCGAGTCGACAGCCCCCTATTCGATTTCAGGCCCCGTATGTACTGTGGCGTTGCTGTTACAACTCCAAGTGCGGAGAGACTGTGAACGAAGCCTTCTCGAAAGGTGCGCCTTGCCCACTGTCCTACCCGGCTGGTACCCGCCTCCACGTGCACTGTGTCGAAAGAAGGTTGACTGGTTGGGTCGCATCATGTAGCACTGGGGGCATCCTGCGAATGGTCCATGGGAGCCCGCATGTTTGGCAAGCTGAGCTTTTCCACGCCAGGATTGAATGAGAATGCGCGTCCATGACGTGCCGTCTGCAGAGGCTGTCCGTTTCCCCGTGGCGACTGTCGTGCCATGTTGTCGACCTGGTTAAGCTCGTGCCCCGCCGCATGGTGAATCATGGATGGCTCGGTGTAGCTCCTGCGCTTCTGCTTAATGGTCTGCTTGGAGGCTGGTCGGTCCACATCATGGACGCCCTCGGTGGCTTCAACCTTGGCTTGCTCGAGGATTGTATGATCCGGCGTTGCTGGGTCGGGCCCCTGCACATTGGCCGAGTCCAAACTGGGCAGCGACTTGTCACATATGGTGCCCGAATTCTTGTCCAGGGGTTCCTGCAAGACTGACATAGTTAGCAAACAGTTATTTGTTTCTTGCACATGGGCTTCTGCTTCAATGACATATCGTGGTATTCACCTAGATGTTGTTGGGTATTCCGCTCGTCGGCTGCGTTGTCTTTTTGAAACGAGTTGGCGTCTTGGTAACCCTGTGACGGGCCAGATGTGATGTTACTGATGGCAAAGGCCGCGCCTCGCGCCTTCTGCACGCTTGCCCTGAACCTTTTCGTCCCGGCTAGGCTTCGATCAACGATGCTCCCGGAACGCGCCACGAGAACCGCCTCGACGCCACTGGGTGCCGTCTTGGCCAGAAGAACCTCCATCCGTCGAATTTCAGCCTTGTAGGCAGTCTCTCTTTCCTCCCAGTCCATGCTCATCTGCGTGAAAGCCTCAATACTTCGATTCTTGGTTTCTTTCTCTTCGGCCAGCAACTGTTTAGTTGCACGCAAGTCCCGCGAGAGATCGGCGCAGCCCCTCACGAGCTGCTGCACCCAGGTGTCGTATTCTAGCGGAATAGGCTCGAGATGTGACTTGTTCATCAAGGCAACAAAGAGGGTTTCGGATATCTGTTCCAGCGTCGGCTGATGCCAGATGTCGTCAATGTCCCTGGGACATGACCACTTGTCGTCGGCGGACTTCTTGAAGTAGTCGTCACCCACATCCTCCAATGTCGATGTGTCGTCGAGCGTGCTGGGATTTTTGCTGGATTCTTCTGACGCGAGGTTTGCACAGCCATCAGGCTGTAACGAGCCGAGAGGTCGGATGGTGGTCGAGGGCGCGTCTTGGGTTTCCTTCAGATTTTCATCGTCGGTCGCCTCGGCCTTCGGCCGCTGGAAATGTCGTAACCAGTCTGACATGGCGCATAGCGCAGAGGCTGGGCCTCGGGGGTATTTTGTTGAAAACGGATTTAGAGTCCCGGTGCGAGAGATGCGTCGTGGCACACTGTCGGCTGTTTTGTCGTTTGATAAAGCACAACTTGGTAGGTGAGGAAGTCAGCAGGTCAAGAAGGAAGGTACGCAGGTTGGCATATACTGCGGTAGGTAGGTAGGCGGGCAGGTGCCGGGCAGGCAGGCACGTAGGTGCAGGACAACCAGAGAGGGTAATTGTGAGGCAGGTGGGTAAGTGGGTGCCCTGTTTGTCAATTCACTGACTTCATCACGGCAATGAGGCAGGAACGCGAGCTTTTGCTTCACGACTGTCCGAGGGGAAGAGAAGGGTTGAACATGGCCCGCAAACGTTGGCTGCAAACAAGAACACGCGCAGAATGCTGAATAGGAGACCGTTATTGATTGAAAGCCTACCTACAGATCCAAGCTTGCCGTCATGCCTTTTCCACCCAGCTGCGGGCGTAACTGTGGAAGGCGAAGAGCGCCAGCAACAGAACCAAGCCGATGCCGTACTCCGCAATCAACTCAGCTGAACAAGTCCTCGGCCTTCTTTCTTGGCCGCGGATTCGAGTCTACTCGGCCTGTGAAGAGCTCCTTGCCCGTGTTGGAGCCGAATTTGCTCGGGAAGAGTTCGGTAACCTTGGCTGAAGCTGCCCCCTTGATCGCGAAGCCGGTCTGGCGGCCCTTGCGGTCCGCAGCGCCCTTGATATTCAAAGGATCACGGGTCTCCCTCCGAGGTTCT
This sequence comes from Plectosphaerella plurivora, assembly GCA_020726575.1. NCBI lineage: Eukaryota > Fungi > Ascomycota > Sordariomycetes > Glomerellales > Plectosphaerellaceae > Plectosphaerella > Plectosphaerella plurivora. The sequence continues at coordinate 21,851 of JAGSXJ010000032.1, forward strand.
TCCTCCACAGTGAAACCCCTCTCCATGAGTCGGGTCGCCTCCTCGGTGACGTCAAGTCTGTCCATGTAACCGCCCCCTGGCGGCTTCGACTTGGTTGGGAACAGTTCCTTCGGTTCATCTTCGCCGTCCAGGAGATCCTTGAGCCCAGACGCCGCTCGGCGATTGCTGGACGTGCCTGCTGAGCCACTGTCTGCGGCGACACCCATCCGCGCATCACCATCCAGGTCGCGAAGGGGCGATGCTGAGCGATTGCGCTTCCTGTCCGGAAAGAGTTCCTTCGTCTGATTGCGGCGCCGTTCGCCGACTTCTCTGGACCGAGATCGTCTTCGATTGCGAGGTGGAGAGGCACGGCCTGCCAGGGCGTCTTCGTCGTCGTCATACATTGCGGCATGATATGTTTCCACCACGTCGTCATCGTCTCTGGCCCTCCTGTGGCCACCGCGTCTGTAATCATCCCTGTCTCGGTTGCGGTAACGTTGTTCGCGCTGCCTCCTCCTTTCTTCGGGATCTTGCTCGGGATGGAATAAATAGTAGCGACTCCTGGTGGCCGCGCCTGGAGCCTTCCTGTCACTCAGTAGGGCAAGTCGGATGTACAACGAGACGTCGGGTTTGGAGGAGAGTGGTTTCGCAAGTATCGTCTCCCCCAACGGGAGTGATGATGGATCGGTGATTGGAACTGCACTCAGAGCAAGCAGTGCATCCTGAGCAGCCGAGTCGGTCAAGAGAATGAGGTTTGCCGACTCATCATCGATCCATTCGACGCGCTTGACAGGGCCAAAGTGTTCACTGGCAAGCGCTTTGACGTCATCGGTAGACAGGTTGTCGAGGCCGCGAATATGTATCTTGCCTGGGGCAATGCTCTCGGTGGCAGTCGTGTCGTCGAAAGCCAGTGCCTCCTGGGCTATGGCCGAGCTCTACGACCCAGTTTGTCAGTTCAGTTGCGACAAACGTCGATGTGGTGGTCGGGACCGCCGCCCACTGTCTCTGCCCACTCACAGATGTCGCAACGTAGTTGCCCGGGGTCTCTTCCGCAGCCGCCTCTTCCATGTCCATATCCCAGTCCATCATCTTGTCGTGACGACCGCAGGCAAGCGCTGCAGGAGGATGAAATCCCGTTCGAGAGGGAGCAAGCCGGGCCGAGGACCGGTCGGCGGTTTGCGAGAAGCAAACCAGAGACTCGCGCTAATGCGGTTATAGTTGGAGTATCCGGTGACTTGCGCTTCGATCCTGGGATCCAGCGGGTTAATCGGGCGAGTCCGAGATGTAATCTGGAAAGACGAGGCTCTCTAGGTAGGTGGTGATGGGTAGCAAGAAGGAGGTAGCGCGGAAGCTGGTTAAGATTGGGTGGAGCCGCCAACCCAGGGTAGGTACCTTGGACGTGCTCAATCTTGGCAGGTACAGCATTCGTTGCAGGAATCTCTAGGAAGTCACGGTTGCACGCTGCCTTTTCCAAGGACCTTAGATGGACCGCCGTTCTATGTCTTGTCTATCTTGCTGAAAGTGCCCGCCTCCCCCCCAAAATACCGTTTAAAACAATCAAGGAGAATGGCCCCCGGAGACAATGGCCTGGGCTTACATGGTCTCAATCCCCTTCTTTACATCAGTGTACCGGACCCTCTGGATCTTACTTCGATTTCCTGAATCATCTTCATAATCTTCGTTTGCCGCCCTCTTGAGAGAGACCAAGGCTGAGCGAATTTCCACCCCTGGTGGCCTGGGACTCGAGTCTCGATCATCAAGCTCGGAGAAAGGGACGGTAGGATCAAGATACTGATCGAATTCCCAGCAGGTTTCCAGGCCATCGATAACAACGGGTGAGCTTCGGAGGAAGGGCCATGATAGGGTATCCTGTCGCATGGCCAAGTACAGCGACTCGATGTTGCCATGCGAATCGCACACAGCGCAATGCCGCAAGAGGAACTTCATGTCGTACGGGCCTTCCAACAGCGAAGCCTCGAGCATCCGCAGCATAGGCAGTCCTTTGAGCTGATTGAAATCGCACAGCTTGGCCTTCAATGGCATCCAGGGCCTTCCCCTGAGAATGTGGTGAAACGACTTGCGGACAGCTTCATCGAAGGCCGCACCGGTAGAATCGGCGACGACCACGGTCTGGTGCAAGCCTCTGGAGAGGCAACGCTTGTAAGCGTTGGTATCCCGCTCGAATGGGAATGGTTGAGAAGATGTCGGCAGCAACGATATGTGTACCGTCCACGGCCCCCCGGAACGCTGCGTCATGCTCGACTCTGGCCGGACTGGCGTATGGAGTGGCGGGGAGGGAGGAGGAACTAAAGACAGTGCTGTGTGGCGACTCGGGTGTGAGGACGAGGGCTCAGCGGCGATTGGTGGTGTTATGTCTGGGGTTGGAGGGAGCGGCTGCTCGCTGTCGGAAAGTTGCTTGTCGTCCTCCAGGCCCTCTATTCGATCGATCCTCTCCTCGAGGCTGATGTCCGCGTCGAAGAGCTCGAGCTGGCGGTTGCCCATTTCTCTCACATCGCGACCGAGACGGGCCAGATGATCTGATTGCGATCGGAATACTTCGTAGAGACGAGTATGGCGCTGTTCCAACTGTTCCACAGACTGCCAGACCCTGGTGATGTTGCGATAGGTCCCTCTCATTTCCTGACCCATCTCGTTGCGGCTTTTGTCGAGTAACTCCTCAAGTTCGCTAAGCCTGGCAACGACACTGACGGAGCCAACGTGTTGTTGATGAGTGAGTTGCTGTTCGAGGCTGTGGACCCGTTGTTTGAGCAGATCCAGCTCACGTCTCTCCGTGATGGATTCGGGCTCTTGAACGTGGTAACATGCCATGTGGCCACAGTCGCAGCCAGCACCCGGAGTGGCCTGACTGAGAGAGAAATGGGCACAGCCGCATCTTTCACCTTTGATGCCTGGTATCAAAAGGATATAGCGGCACTGGCCTTGGGGAAGGGGAGCCTCTTCGTCGACCGAGACTGGCCCTGGCGGGGGCGAGCCCGAGGGCGACACGGACATTTGCAAGAGATGAGACCTGGCGGTCTCGGTGCTGGTGGTGCTGTGCCAGGTGAGCGGGTATGTCGTGGGAGCGGAAGGTATAACACGCACGGCGGCGATTGGGGTGCTTATACACTGTATGTATGGCGGTTCTGTCCTTCCCTTCCAAGATTTAAGCGTCCCCGGCAGCGTTGAGCTGACTGAGCCGGATGGCGGGCGAGGGTGAGCTGCCGGTGTGATATGTCGCGAGTCACCGAGCCGACGCGTTCACTTGCAAGAGGCTACTGGTTACTGGCCATTGAAAACGACTGAAGCGGTTGAACAACTGAGTGATGCTGCTGCCCAAGACGACAGGTTCCGCAGCGTGGGTGAGGTCGTAGGGTACTGGATAGAATGGGCCGCGGGTGGCAGCGGACCGATGCGCCGAGTTGTCGCTGGATCTGTCCAGCAAATAGGCTCGAGGGGGAGGCAGGATGGCGTGTATGTTTGCTTAAGAAGGCCAGCTTTGAAAGCAGATGGGAGGAGACATTCTTGACAAGCCACAGAGGACGTGGTGCTGCTGATGTCGAGCGAGGTGGGGGGTGGGGGCTTCAAGGTCGGGAACGTTGGGCCAAGGTCGGACGGACTGGACAAGGACATCCATTTGCTACCCAGGTTCTCTTCTCGCACGAGCTTGACTTGGAGGATGATGCGAGCCTCCCCCGGGCCGAGACTTCGGGTTATCCAGGCCCCATGACGGGCGCTACTGGCAGGGACCCCTAGCATCATCTGTTGGCCAAAGGACAGTCGATGAGCACAAAAGTGGATGGGGCGTGTGGGGGAAGCACAACGGGAGAAAAAGGGGGGAGATACCAGGTTAGCGATGTACTTTGCCCCGAGCTCGCTGATCCATGGGAAGTCTGGGGGTTTGGGCACGCATATTTTACGTGATAAATAGTCACGTCCTAACTGGGTTGAACGGGCGCAAGGCCCGAGGGGGCGGGGGGTGTCGACCAGGGTGTCGATGAAGGGCGGGCTTATCACACAACAGGTGACGGCGGCGGCGGCCAGCCTGAGTTGCCAGGGCTGGGTTGTTCTAGGGACATTCCTTTTGGGCGTGGGACTCGGAGTCGGCATCTGCGGTGTGCCAGTCTCTGTGCCTGCCGGTAATCGGGGGGCGGTGGGCGGTGTATTACGTGCTCATGACAGAACACGATCGAGGACTCGTGCGGTGTCGCAATGTCAACTTGAACTTTAAGATGCTATGCGAGTGGCATGTTTTGCTCCTGACATGAGCCACATTGAACCCAACTCGAGGTGTCGACGGGCGGATAAGAAAAAAAAAGTGAAGTCAAAGTCCGTCTCATCTGCGACGGGAGGTCCCTCCTGAACAGCCTCTAATCAGTGCCTGACGCCCGCAACCCGCACGTCACAGTTGGAGGGTGAGCTGACTTGGGACGGGTAGGCGGAAGAACGGCAGAACCTTGACCATCATTTTCAACTGTTGGCGCGGGCGATGTGGCTCCCTCCCGTCCTCCCACGCGGCGGACGGCCCCTCTTCCCGCGCCCAAAAATCGAGTCACAAGCGGCTAAAAGGTAGTTCCCGCTAGAGCCCCTGGCAAGGTACTGTAAAAAGGTACTCCCTCACTCGCACCACCACTACCTTACTGGCTGCAAACATGAGGAAATGAGTCCGATAGAAGACCGGGAGATGGCTGGTGTCCAGGGTACCGTCTCATGGTCTAGACCTCCTCCTGTCCTCCTCCCCTTTCATCTGCATGAGGCAGATGCGGACACTCGCGGAGGCCAAGGTCTCGCCATATGACGACTGGGGTGTCAACTTGCATCACCCTCCGATACTCTCACAGGGTCCCTTCCCCGACCGGCCATCATATCAATCCGGGTGTGCAAACCAATACCGGAAGCCTTGGAAACTCCGCGAACATCGCGGTTTCTTGACCGCCTTGTTTGGGCCCAAGCACCTCATGTTGCCCCTCCGTGGCCCCGATCCTGCTCCAGACCACCCCGAAGCTCGACAGTTACAAGTCCAATCGTGACATTATTGTGACGAGCAAAGGACGAATGAAATGACGCGATGGCACTACACATGGCGGGATCGGGGCGGGACGTGATAAATATCACCGGCCAGTGGGTTCCTGGCAAAGACGCCCTTCGCGATTGGGATATGTGTATGACGCCAGGAACAGACATCGCGACACTTGACAATTGGAATGTACAGTACGCTTAACACCGCTATCGGACTTTCGCAACGCTACTTCCTACAGGTAGCGCGAGCCGTTGGTCCTGCCAGACCAAACATCTCCCCGAGCAGCGCCGACTCAGGTTGAGGCGTTGAGGGGCAGCACTCGGCGCCGGTCCGTCACAGACTGGTTCACCGTCATACCCCACTTTGACAGGCCGACCCCACGAGACTGGAAATTCGATTGCTCACACGCATTGCCAGCTTCAAGTGTTGTGCTGTCCAGACAGTCTCCCCATCGAGCTGGCCCAAGTCCGACCCGACCTGCCTGCGATCACATCGAAGATTGCCCAACCCAGTCCTGGCGTCACACGAAAAACCGTCGATGCGCCCTTGCGACCACTTTGCCGTCAAAACATAGCCTCGCAATTCCGGCCGCCTCCTCCGCCCTCCGCGTACCGCAGCCGACAATGGCCCCCGACCCCGCCGCGACATTGACGTCGCTCTTGCGCCAGTCCACAATCGACGACCACGATGAGATTCTGAAGGCTGCAAACGCCTCGCTCAAGACTTCAAAGACCGATATTGTGGCCCAGCAAACTAGGGTCGTTGCTCTTCTCAAGCTCGACCGATTCGACGATGCTCTGCGTGCCATTGCCGACGGTGGTTCGGCGCTCCAGGACGCAAGCCGCCTAGAGCATGCGTATGCGCTGTACAAGACAGGCAAGCTGGACCAAGCCGCAGACGTAGCCCGAGGTGCCACTGCTCGCAGCTTCAGTCACGTTGCTGCTCAGGTTGCCTATCGCGCAGAGCGGTTTGATGATGCCAGACAGATTTACGACGCCCTGTCTTCAGACAGTGCCGCCTCCGACGAAGAGAGTGATCTTCTTATCAACTCTCTAGCAACAGCGGCGCAGTGCTCATGGGGACTCACGGCCGGCGCCGCTACCCCGGGACCGACTTCCCCCCAAGCAACTGACACGTTCGAGGTCGTGTACAACATTGCCTGCGGGGCCATTGCCCGCGGCGAACTCTCAAAAGCACTTGGATTGCTGCAACGAGCTGCGAGACTATGCGACTCCGCAGACGAGCTGAGCGACGAGGACAAGCAGCTGGAGATGGTTCCCATCTTGGTACAGCAAGCCTATGTGTATTCCAAACTGGGCAACATCGAGGATGCCGCCAAAATCCACAAGCAGGTCTCATCTTACGAGTGAGTCCTCTGGTTCTGCCCCGAGTCTTGGCTTGACTGACCTGTGTCCCTTTTTTTAGACTCGGCGAGGCCGACACGTCGCTGATCGCTAAGAACAACCTCTCCGCACTTGACGAGTTCGAGCAAAACGCATTCGCGAAACACAAACAAATCGAGACTGCTTTCCTGAAATCCACCGACTCCAAGCTCTTCCAATACCAGGAGCGTGATTTGAGAAAGAACAGGCTAGCCCTGTCGCTTCGTGCCCAGAAGTTCCCGGGCGTCGAGCGGGAGACAAGACACCTCTTGGGAGCATCCTCCAAGCTCAACCCGGCCGAGGCCTTTGAGTTGGCCGTCATGAACGTTGCGGCTCGTTCGTTGAGGCACTCGAGTGCAGTTCGTTTGAAGGATGTTGAGGGGGTGATCGAACAGCGACCTGTGGATGTGGGTGTTGCGTTGGCAGCAGTCCAACTGCACACATTCGCCAACAATCTGGATGCTGCCCTCTTGCTTCTTCAGACGCTGTTCAAGAGGCTTGTGGACGAAGGGTCATTGGCGACGCGATTCTCCCCAGGCCTTGTCGCCCTGGCCGTGTCCCTCTACCGTCTTCAACGTCGCCACACCTGTATCAGGACCGAGCTCGATCTAGCGGTATCGTATTGGATCAAGCACGACGGCCATCAGTCGAGCTCCATCTTGCGTGGCGCTGGTCCTGAGCTTCTTAGGTCAACCCATCCCGCCGACCTTGCCACAGCAGGCGCTGCATTCGAAAAGCTCTGTGCTCAGCCCACACAAGACCCCATCGCCATCGCAGGCTTGGTAGCATCCTTTGCCAAGACGGATCCAGCCAAGATTCAGTCTTATCTCGACTCGCTGCCCGCTATCGACGTCCTCGTGGCCGGGACTGACGCCGACGCTCTCCTTGAACACGGCGTCGTGTCACTGCAGCCAATCACCAGCCTCGCCAGGAAGCGCGCTGCGGCTGTCGATTCAGCTCAAGGGAATAAGAAGAAACGTCATAGGCGACTGCCCAAGGACTACGAGGAGGGCAAGAAGGTGGATCCGGAACGCTGGCTGCCGCTGCGTGACAGGTCTTCCTATCGGCCCAAGGGCAAGAAGGGCAAGAAGAAGGCTACAGATAATACACAGGGCGGCTTTGTCAGGGAGGAAGAAACCCTGGAGCTTGCTGGTGGTGCCGGATCGGTAAAGGTCGAGAAGGCACCTGCGCAGTCCTCGTCCAACAACAAGAAGAAGAAGAAGGGGAAGAAATGAGCAAAACATCGCCGCGGCTTCCAATGGTAAGCAGCACATGTTCCAGTACCCTCGGGTCAACTGGAGGGTCCCTCTTGCCCGTCAATGTATTTAAAGCTTGCTTCCTCGCAATGAAAAGCAAAACAGCCCCATGAAAGTCTCAACTGCACCGAACTTTTCTAAGCTGTCGCTGTTGGACCCCGGCTTCACCCGTGCATTTCATCCGCTGTGCGTCCCCAAGCCCCGAGGTCATAAGGACCGATACATGCATGGTCTAACACCCGCTTCCCTGTGCCCTCCGGCCAATTTCGAAGGATCGTTGCCACGCGGCGGTGAAAGCAGAAACGTGGGATGTTGTTCACGCCGTGATGGCATGCGTTTGCGGACTTGGGATGCGTTGCTCTTCTGCACCCCTGTTGGAGTCCTCGTGTTGTTTCCGGTGCTGCTCTACTGCTGGGGTAGGTGAGACAATATCTGGAGAAGCGGGAGATTGCAGCTGAGATCTTGACTGCCCAGGAAGCGGGAAATCCTCGTCGTCTTCCTCGCCAAGTTGTGTCTCAATGGGGGGCAGTGGCGTCCGCCGTCCCTCGGACACACTGACCGCGGCGTCGCTATCCGTATCCGAAGGCACTGACAGCTTCCCGCTCGACTGAGGTTGCTTTGTCCCTTGTACAGAGGAGTATTTGCGATGGAGCTCGCGGAAACTTCTCGCCGTCGCGGTGCTTCCGCTGGCTGCAGATTCTCGGCGCTCTTTGCTCTCCGGTTGATGACCAACTGCATCGTAGAAGTCTTCATCCACGCTGCTGGGCGACAGAGGCTCGTCGCGTTGAGCCTGCATACGTTGTCGCAGTCTTTCCTCGGTAGGCATGTGCTTCAAACCGTCCCCAAAATCAATGACGGACGCCTTCTTGCCGTGTACAACGAAGCTTCCCGATCCTCGACTGAGTCTGTCGTCGCGGCCAGCATCCTCAGAGACGCCACTGGAGGAGGGCTCCTTGGTCCTTTTGCTTCTGTGATGAGACAGATGCCCAGCACTCTCCCTCAGAGTCCTCTGGAGGCTTCTTCGCATCTTTACCCTGTCCGACTTTTCAATGCTGCCGACATGATCCCGGAGATCCTCTGCTTCGGATACTGAGCCGTGTCTGCCGCCGCCGCCACCGCCACCTTGGTGGGGCGGGGACTCCAGAAGCCCAGCTTGCTCAAGAAGGTCTCGCTCATGTGCGTCCACGTCCTCGGAGTGTTTGCCCTCGATGCTGGCCCGCCGCTGCTTTTCAGACTTGTCAGGAGTGGTCATCAAATCAAGTTGAGCGGACCCGGGAGTGCCGTGTGTCTCGGATGAACCGGTGACGTATGAGGCAGACCGGGCGCGGCGGAGCGCCTCGCTCGCAGACACTGTCGAGTCCCACGACTGTTGGTGTCGGTGAGTCGCAGTAGTCTTTTGCGTTGGTGGTGTCTGAGCCTCGGTTGTGGTTTGTTGCTCCGGGCCTGGCTGAACCGATGAGGAGGCCAGTTGCGGAAGGGATGTTGCTGTAGTCGGGCGTTGGTCGCTCATACTGGCGTTGCTCTTTGGGTCCATACTGAAAATCCGTTCCTTGCCAGGAGAGCTCAGGACTCTGTCGCTCCCATGAGGGGGGCGCTTCGTTGGGGACGGACTGCCAACGACGCCTTCTTCTTCGAGGTCCTGAGCCAAGACGTCCCGATGACATTTGATTTTCCACATTTCCATCCGGATCCATTTGATCTTGACGTCCATGCGTGCGGCCTCGCGCAGCACTTCCTCCCGGGTCTTGGCTTGAATCGGAGCTAGGATCTGCAGGTGACGAGCGTTTCTCAGCTGCTCCTCCAGCTCCTTCTCCTTTACGGAGATGTCCTCGGCGGCTTTTGCGACAACCCTCATCATTGCATCATGTCTTTGCGCCAGCAGAGAATCTGCCTCCTTCTTGTCGATCTTGCCACGGACGATGCTGACCTCCCCGCTGGGCGTCTGCACAATCTGGGCAGTGTTCGAGCTGTCGAGCCTTCTGATGCCACGGCGAATTTGTCCTTCGTAGTTGACGCCGTGAACGCCCCGCATGCGCACGCCTGAAGTGGTGAAAGCCGCAGCGTAGTTCAGCTTGGCGAGCCAGTCGTTCATCTCGTCCTCGTTGTCGGCGAGGAGAACCTCCTCGACGAAGGCACTTGGCCTCGAATACTTGAAGGCGTTTTTGTGCCTTTTGTAGGTCGAGTCCACGATTGCCACGGCATCCTTGACGGGCATGAACGCATCCGGTTTGAAGTCTGCGAGAGCGGGCTTGAAGGTAATGGGCTCGCCATAAAATCCTTGCTTGACATGGGTCTCGTACTGGTGCATCAGGTTCTTCACCCAATTTGTGTTCCGGAAGAAGTATAGCTGGGCGCCGGTGAGAATAGCACCCCATTCTTGCCAAGGCGATCGAGTTTTCTTCTTCTTCACATCCTTTCGCCACAACAGACCGACCTTTGTGACCTTGATGTCGACAACTCCTTGGGGCGCCATGTCGGGATTGCTGGTTCCATTCTCGTCTCTGAAGGCATCAGGGCGAGATCTAGCCGACAAAATTTGAAGAACGCCGGTCCTGAAAAAGGTTCTCTGCAGCTCCCGAACGTTGAAGGTCTTGGCGGAGCCGAGGTAGTCGTAAATGTCGTCCAGCTCCATAACCTCCTTCAGGCTCGGTCGAAGAATATCCAGCTTGCCGTCCAAGATCAGAGTGTATGGGTCCAGAGGCTCCCTGGAGGGTCTCTTCTGCACAGCTTCGGGTGTGGCCCCGGGAAACAGCGTCTTGCGCTTCACTCTGTGCCGATCGCCGTTCAAATCTATGTCATCCTCGACATGAATGAAAGGCGTGTAGGTGATGTTGTCGTAAAAACATCTCAGAATCGACTCAGCCACACCTTCCCCGTGTGTGTTCTTGATGTAGTCGGCCTGTTGCATTTTGTACTTGTTGTTCTTGTTGAAAACATCGGTGTGGAGGATGAGCAGCGAGAAGGCGATGAAGTAGGCTTGATCAGGAGAAGAGTATATGCCTGGGTTGCATTCGTGGTATCTGTTGGCAAAAGCCTGCAGACACCTGTCGATTTGTTGTGTCTCCTTGGGGAGTTCCGCTTCCATGAGTAGCTTCCGAATCGACATGTCCATCGGGTCACCAAAGAAGCTGAATCGACGCATGTAGCTCCGGAGTACCGTAGTGAAGAATGGATCGCTGGGCTTGGACAGAGCGCTCGCAATCACACCGCGGGCGAGGGTCTGCTCGATTCGTGCGAGATATTTGACCGCGGTCTCGTCCTCTTGTTTTTCGGGAAGCACCACCGGCTCTCTGGCCATCTGAAAAGAGTTGTTCTTGGAGGTGTTGGAACCAGGCGTCGCCGGCGTGAAGGTCCCTTGGCGACTCATTTGTAGTTCCGAATTGTGACGAATCTTGCTGAGGCCAAGCAGGTCTCCCAAGCTTTTGCGGCCCATAGACGACGAAGTTCGCGTGGTGCCGGGTTGCAAGTATCCGTCCAGCGATTCCCGGCCAAGTGAGCTCATGGTTGAGGAGCGCCCTCGCAACTGCAACCGAGCAGCGCGCGTCGGGGATGAATGGCCAGAATGCGTTGACCCTGGGCGGAAAAGAGCTGTTGCGGGGGAAGCCATTGGTCTCGAGCCCGTGGCGGCGTCGGCCCCTGAGGCCACGGACTCAGCCGTTGCGCTATAACTTGAAGGAGGTCGAGACGAGGTCTGGTGCCTCGACGTGCCATTGACTGCAGCCAGGGAGGAAGTTGAGACGCCAGAGTTGTCGGCTCCATCTGCGAGTCTGCCCTTTGGAAGATGTGAAAGGTCAAACAGCGGCGGTGGCGCTTTTGGCTTTCTCCGGGGAAGTCGAAAGAAGCTCGCCGCAGAGGGCCCCGTGTGCTTCGTTGGCGTTATTGCGTTTGCTGTACTCAGGTTCGTAGAGGCGGCATCGGAGCGCGAGGACTCCGAAGCCCTCGGCGTAGGCGCGGACACTGCAGCGGGCTCCCCAGTATCATGTGTACCTGGTGCCGGTCCATCTAAAGCGGCTGGACCGGCCCTCGGTTCCTCAAACGTCACAAGAGGGAGCCTGTCTCTGCTGCTGTCATCCCAACCCGTAGTTCTCCGGGGCTTCCAGGTGCTGCTTTTTTTCGCCGCGTTCCCATCCTCACTATGTCTTGGTATGTCGCTCGACTTCCGAAACCTGTCAGCTAGACGCAGTCGGGAGGCCTTGCGCTGCGGAAAGTTTGAAATCTCAAGGGTTGGTGCGGTCGTGATGATCTCGGGAGCTGTACAAGGTTAGCACATGGGAGGTCGGACCAAAGGCTGGGATGCGCCAACAAGGGGCCATACGCCTTGGTAGAGGTGGAGGAGCCTCGGCTTGCTGTCTTGCCCTTACCGACAGCTGCGAGTCGGAGGCGTTGCGGAACTTTAGAAGAGAGAAACGACGATGCTTCGTGGACTCCTCCTGTACAGGCGGTGTCGCTGGGCGGGAGAGGGAGTCGTCGCCCCTGCTCGGCTGACCAGCCGATCTGGATTGTTCCAAGGACGGCTCGCGTACTTGGGGTAAGGATGCCGTGACGGAACCACGCCGCGGCTCGCCATCGTCGTCGGTGTCGTCGGCGGCGGCTGTGTCGGTGGAAGCGGTTGTGGATTCGGAGAGGCGAGGCTCGGGGGGCGGGCTATCGACAAGACCCGATTGACGACGCATGTCGGCCTCGCTGGCCACATTACCACGACGGCGTAGTAGGAACGGCATCGCGACGAAGGGGCATCGGCATTGTTCGTCTTTGGTGACGGCAGAGCGGAAGTAGGCAGGGAAACAGAGGCAGCCCAGTCAAGGATCACCAGCCCGGCCTAGGCGCCACCGGCCTGATTGTCCGTCCACGGGTAGCCGTTCGTACTTCGAACTCAGCGAGCATGAGGTATGGGGCTTGATTTGGACGTTGGCTGAAGCGATGCAGCCGTGGTTCCCGTCGCAGTATACGCACCAGTCGACAGGTGGCTCGGAGAGGTTGGGGCGCGGAAGGAGGCCGTTGGCCTGTGGCGCAGGAGGATGTGCACTGCCCCGGCTTGTTGTCGAAGCCTGTTAATGTTCGAATGATGAGAAGGGGGTGACGCGCGGATTGCCTGCCTCGGTTTCAACGTTGAAGAGGCCTGGAGGAACCCTGTGATCAACGTCGGGAGGTGGGTGCTCTTCGAAGGGATGGCGCGGGTTTGACGCTGAGAGGATGGAAGTGGGGCCAATGCTCGTGAGGACGTGGGCCTTGACGGTGCCTTACAGTACGTAGAGGAGGTACACTTGCGCTAGGCACCTCGCCTCCTTGGTACACCTGTACCTTGTTGCTATTCTCAAAACCAGGCCCCCACTCCGGGCGAGAGGTATCATTTACTCTAGGCTTTGATACATGCCATGAATTCTGCCGATTACTAGGCTTAAATACAGTACTACCAGTGATACAAACTACTAGGAGTTGGGTGTAGTCCGGTAAGATAAGGAGGTACCGGGATATCTTGCTGTTAGTGAGCACCCTTCGTTCGACCTGTTCATCTGTATGCGACGATTACGTAATGCCCGACATTCATCTTGGTCGCGATGTGCTTGCTCCCCAATGGACCTGGAAGAAACTAGGCAACCCATCAACCACCCAGTCGGTCGCCTGTTCCTGATATCTTGACAGCAATCGCCACCACGTACTTGGCGCCTTTTCGGCCGCTCTGCCCTTGCACGCAGACAATCATGCGCATTCATCGAGTCGCCTCCGTGCTCGCTCTCGTTGCCTTGCCTGTTTCTGCGACTATCCCCCAGAAGATTGTTGACCATGCGAATACCCGACCACACCCGACGCTCTTTCCCCTGTTGACCTGGCTTCGCGACAATGCCGTCGAGCTGGTCTTTGGTCACCATCCGAAACAGACCAGCGGTCACCCCGCCGAATCACCAGACCCTCTGCCCAAGCAATACACGGACGAGGTCGTTCTCCGGTTCAATGTAACCTCGTATCAGCAGGAAGAGGCCATTGTCGACGCCGCTGCCCGCCTGTTCCTCGACGTGTGGACAGTAACGCGGGACTTTGTGGATATCCGGCTGCAGAAGGACAGGATCAGACCTCTCTTGAGCCTACTTCCCAAGCCTCTACATGAATCCTACAAGACGCTGATCCCAGATGTCAGTGCCATGGTTCATGGCACCTCTCCGTCTACCCCTTTCAATATCAACGAGGCTTCGGGAGGAAAGGGTGACGACAGTCTGCGGAATCTCGCAACAGATACCGACAATGTTTTCTTCCGTGACTATAGGCCACTCCCCGTACGTGTAATGGGATTGCCCTGCTCTATGCCGAAGCTGATGAAAAGTAGGTCATCACGCAATGGATGCGCCTCACGGAGGCTATGTTTCCGTCCATTGCTCGCGTCATATCGATCGGGTCCTCGTACGAAGGCAGAGACATACCCGCACTCAGACTGGGAATCCGTAGGCCCGACGAATCGTCGCGGGCCAGAAAGACTCTCGTTATAGCGGGTGGCCTCCATGCTCGAGAGTGGATCTCCACAACTACCGTGAACTATGTGGCCTGGTCCTTTGTCACAAGCTATGGCACTGAGCCCATGATAACCAAATTTCTCGAGCACTTCGATGTCGTCTTCATCCCGGCGCTGAACCCCGATGGCGTGGACTACACCTGGCAGGTCGACCGTCTGTGGCGCAAGTCTCGCCAACAGACCGGCATGCGCTTTTGCCGCGGACTCGACCTCGACCACGCGTTCGGTTTCGAATGGGACAGCTCTGGCGTAAGCCATGACCCCTGCTCCGAGAGTTATGGCGGGAGCGAGCCATGGGAGTCAGTCGAGGCTCGGGCCCTGGCCGACTGGGCTCGCAACGAGACACGCAACGACAAGGTCAAATTTGTCGGCCTGGTGGACTTGCACTCATACTCCCAGCAAGTCCTGTTCCCCTTTGCCTACACTTGCCACGTCGACCCGCCCAATCTCGAGAACCTAGAGGAGCTGGCTGTCGGGTTAGCCAAGGCAATCCGTCTTTCTAGTGGAGAGAGCTACTCGGTGACCTCCGCATGTGAAGGCGCAGTTCTCTCCAAGGATTCGACAATGGTTCATCGTGGGATCGAAGCCGGCGGCGGGTCTGCCATTGACTGGTTCTACCACGAACTCGGGGCACATTTCAGCTACCAGATCAAGCTGCGCGACACCGGCAGTTACGGCTTTCTACTGCCCAAGGAGCACATCGTGCCGACCGGACAGGAGATTTTCCACGCAATGAAGTATCTTGGGGACTATCTCCTTGGAAACAACGGCATCGAGGGCGCCGACTACGAGCTTACGACAGGGGGCACGGTGAACGATCATGAGGGCAGCAGCACCGACCTCCGCCGTGCGAAGCACCGGCGGTGAGAAGACCGCAGAATGGAGGCAGACTGAATAAGATGCGTCGTAATTTCAAACAGTCTTGCAGCAGCAGTATCAACACCTTCCACTCATTTTGTGGAGGATAAAAGCAACCAGACCAAACACCATGCGATCGATCACCAGCCCATGGCAAACCCAAGCGAGGTGTACAAGGCGGTCAGCTTGAGAACGAAGTCGGTGAGGCTGCCGACAATACCTCCTCTGCGCATTACGGTCAGTTGAGTGTCAATGGTAGCGAGGACGAGATCGTCCGAGAGATGAACTGACGCGACGCGACCCTTGGGTCCGTTGTCGCTGGTGTATCCGAGAACGTAGAATACACGACCAGCGACCCAGGCCGCACCAAGACCCGCCGCGGGAACAGGGTATCGCAGGCCGGAGATGAGAAGAGCCCCGAGGAAGGAGATCTGGTTCTCAGTGAAGTTGTTGTGCGCGCGCTGGGCTGGAGAGGCAAATTGAGTAATTAGCCAGGTTTGAACATGGGCGACTGTGGGAGGCACAGCATCATACCGCAGTTGAACTTGTAGGCCTTAGGGTCCTTCTCTGCCAGGTCGTTGGATGCGTAGGCAATGGGGTACTTGAGTCCGCTCAACTTCCGATGCTTGGAAGTGACGATGGTGTGAAGCGTGTTCACAAAGAAGGACGATGTGGCGACCAGGAGGACATAGCTGCCAGCTATTGTTAGCACCCAGGATTCTTGCCGCCTCTGTCTGGTGTTGGAATCCTTCTCACCCGTATTCGCTCGGAAGAGTCAGTGTCAGAGCCATTGTGTCCAAGAAATTTAAGTGTAATGCTGTGTGTGAGTTGAATGAGTGACGGATGAGGCCAGATGGGGCGGGGCAATGGGATAGATAAATGTTTTTGTCGGAACGCAAGCTACTCGTGTTTGCCTCAGGACTGTCGCTAGAATTGGACCGGCAGACCACCTGCCCGAACTGAACCAAGCAACGGCCCGCCCCTGCGCAACCTACTAGTACCTGACCAGAAGAAACTCCGGCCCGACTCCGACAGAGTCGGGCTGTCTGAAAGCCGGGCACCGACCATATCCCCCTTAATAATGATCCGGGCATGATGGTAATACCCAAAGCCTGTCCTCCCTTCGTCTCATTCCCCTCCCGCTCACGTCTCGAAAGCATCCGAACGTGCGCCGTGGGCTCAACGAGCACAGCAGGGAAAACCCTCCGACAGGTGTAATGATACAGATTCTCCTTCGTATTCTGCCATTCCACATGTCGTCTCACAGTCTTCGCGAACCCTTGGTCCGCCTTTGCCCCCCCAATTCAGCATTGTGCGCCTGCCAATCAGCGACACGAGCCTCTGGGCCCCGCGGACATTGTGGGTGCTTCTGCGGAGTTTGGTGGAGGTACAGAAGAAGATGTGTCGGCACGCAGGACAGCACCCAGGCGCTAACCATCGGTGATCGTTCAACAAAAAGAAGAATCTCGAATCTGGGATCGAGACGGCATGTCGTTGGACTTGGAAGACACACATATCGGCCAAAATAGACTAGCCAACAAAAGATGACGAGCCGTTGCGCATTGGCGCCAGCACGTCATCGAAAAGACCCGGGGTGCATGATGGACGAGGAGCCCCCCGGAACCCCCGCCGATTCAACCTGTACATCTCTCCTCCGGCAGACGCCAAACCAACCCCAGACCCTCGAAGACTCGCTTCTCCGCTGTTACCATGTCGAGTGCCGGCCCCAGTTCACCACCCTCCTCCAGATCAACCCATGCCCCGTCGGTCCGGCTGCGTATGCCGCTGCTGTCAAACTTGAGGCCCTTGACGTTCTTACAGTACCGCCTCAAGTCTCGCTGAAAGGTTGTGTCTCCGCTCCACCCGAGCACTGCACAGCCAACGGTCTTCCATGGACTGACGATAATGTCGACACGTCGATGCGGCGTCCTTGGCACCCCCTCCTTTGCCATCCGAGGCTCGTCTGACTCGGGGCTCTTCCAGACAACCATGGCCTTGTCCAAGGTGTCGAACCCCGTTCTACCGCCCGCATTGCCTTTCCAGCTGACTGGCCTCTGTCCTCTTTGGCTGTTGTGGAGACTCATCAGCAAGGTGTGCGTGATGTAGCCGCTTTTCTCCAGGCTGACCACCAACATGTTAACAAAGTTGAGTGTTGCACTCTCGTCGCGATGACTGATCACCACGTCCACGTCGCCGCTCTGCTCCTTTCCTCGCCTATACCCCCCGACGATGGTCAATTGGAAACCGGGGTCGATGTTCTGAGCGTGGCGTAGGATTGTGTTCCCAATCTGCTCGACCTCGGCTCGTGGTATTGGAATCAAAAAATCATCATAGTACTTGACCCCGATCTGCTGAACGCGGCTCAGGTCGCTCCATCCGTGTTCTACCACATCGTCCAGGTCGGTCCAGCCTGTTGAGGCGTGGGTCTTGTCAGCAAGCTGGTGTGACCGTGGTAAGAGATCGCGCACCTTACCTTGCTTGTGGAACTTGCGTGCTAAGACCCCGCCAACTCCCCAGATTTGGTAGAACAGCTCTATGGCTGCCATGCCAGGGCTGGTTTTGGCGGCCTCGATATCGGTAAGAGTTCCCGTAGCCTCCCACTCCTGGTACAAGCCAACGATCTTGTTGCCGCACCCGGGCAGTCTGTTGAGTTCTTCAAATGATTAGCACGCTGAACCGGCGAGGTGCTCGGATAGAGGAGGGTCTACCATGTGAGGTGGTGATCTGGTACGGATACGCTGCGATGCTTGCGATCGCTGTAGAGTATGCTCTTTCCCCAGTCTCGTCGTCCCTGAGCTTCCTGTACATTCGGATACTCTTCAATAGACCAATGAAATCGTCGTTGGGCGTGTGCGCTGGTGTCGGCCGCTGACAGGAGTACGTGGTCGTCAGGTAGACTGGTAGTTCCGGGAATTCGGTAATAGCATCGTGTTCCGATGTGGTCTGCTGCAAAAGAGCAGGCCGACGGGGAACTATCAATGGCACGAATTGAGGAAGTAAAACCGTGTGGTCTTCGACTGGCCCTGTCTTCGTATTGCCTTGAACATCTGCCGTTGCCTGTGTCCTCGAGTACGGGGGTTCTCGAGATCCAACAACCAAGCCTCGGTAGAGGACGTATTTGTCAAGAGGCAGCACCCTTCCCTCCTCAATAGAGTCGGTAAACCACCCAAGCTTGACTACCTCCACAAGACGACCGGCAGGGTAGGACTCGGCGTTGTCGCGACGTAGTACCAGGTCGCTTCCTCGTTCGTCCGCATCCTCAGGTCTGGAGGGTCTGGGCTCATCTCCAGCACCGAGGGGCGGGGAAAGTCGTATCCTTTTCTTCCGCGGGCCTTCCTCCTCGCTCCTGTATCCGCCCTCGTGCGACGCCGGGGGTGCAGATTCGGTCAACAACTTGAGGTGGTGCAGTTCGTATCTGGCTCTTTCTTTGGTTGAAACCCTTCCGAGCACGACCCTGGCCTCGTGGATATCGTAGGTCAAGGAAGGGATGCGCCCTTCCAAATTCGACTGCTCATCTTCACTCAGTCGGTAGGGCAATAAAAAGATGGGTGGAAATGAGAGTTCCATGATTCCCCGTTGCTGCCGGCCCGGGGTAGCTGCGCGGACAAAAGCGCCCTCAGAGAATGAATGCTTGTCAAGTAGAACCTCACTTCACTCCGTCCGTCTGATGAGAAGGGAGGATGGCCCGCTGTAATGGGCGTGATAGCTCAGAGCCGAGCCAACAGACCCTCTAGAGCCTTCTAGAGTTGCAAAGAGAAAGGGTACGGTATAAATGAGATCTCCGGGCTTCTGTGTGTCGGAGCTTGATGGCTGGCGACAAGAAGACCAAAGAAATGCATCAGCCCCAGCCCCGCCATACCCCAACACGGGCAGGCAAGACAGGCTACTCTGGTGTCACATCATCACTTGCAGCTCTACGGAAAGTTCTCCAATTGCATCGAGACCCCTCTAACACAAGAGTATTTCCTTGTCCCCTTACGTTTTGCAGCAGTTTTAATGCTTACTGGTCTTGGCAATCACTCACACCCCGCCACTGTGTACGCCACCACCGACATGGCTGTACAGTAATGAGCATTGTGTAGCAGGACTGTCACCGGCACAAGCGCTCCGGCAGTGCTTTGCAGACATCTGCGTGAAATTCCTGCGATTGAAGTTTACATCCTGCCTAGAGATCGGCAGCTTGTTGTGAGTACTGCGTCAGACGTCCTCAAACTCAATCTCCTCCTCGCTCTCATCATCCTCATCGGCCTTGGTAGGCTCCGGCTCGGCCACCTTTACTCGCTTGACACTGCGCTCGTCTGTGCTCGCCTCTCGCGAGGAAGCGTCCCTCTTGAGCGCTGGTGCGGGAGTGAGCGAAGTTGGAGTCGGGTTGTTTGATGCAGGGCCAGTAGCGACGACATCCTCAAAGTCAGCCTCATCGTCGTCATCGTCGTCGTCATCGTCGCTAGCCTCCTCCTGAGCGCGGGCGGCAGCCGCCTCTTGCTCCGCCTTGATGCGTGCAAACATGGCGGCCATTTCAGACTCCTCGTCTTCGGCGATCTTGGGCTTGACATCATTCTTGGAGTCTGGCTCCATGGCTTTGATCGCCGGTGTCGGCCCGCTTGGCGCTGCAGAATACGACTCGCCTGTGACCGTGCTTTGCGACATCCACGAAGGAAGCGCGTTCTGTAGCGCAACCTTGTCTCTGCGAGCCTGTTCTGCGGCCTTTTCTGCTTCCGAGGGCCCATCCGAGGTTGAGATGTTGACTGACAGGGACTTGGGGCCGACATTGTCCAGGCCCTTGACAGCTGTCGGCTGAGCTGACGAGAAACCAGCAGAGCCGGGGCCCATGTTGGTCTCTGGTGCCAGGGGAATGTAAGATGCAATGGCATTCTCAAAGGTGTTCTCCGGGACGACGACGCTGTCGATTCGGGGCAACATGTCTGTGATGAACTTGAACTGCTCGTTCAGCCGGGTCGACTCTTGGTGTCCAGTGGAGTGTCTCTCCAGGTCGTGTGTCAACGGATATTCGCAGTTGTGGCAAAGGAAGCCCATTGCGCTCGGCTTGTCCAGGACTTCCATCTGAGTCCACTCTGCCTTACACCTGGCACAGAAGTATTCCTTTCGTTCCTGGACAGGAATATGCTGTCCCTGGATCTCCTTGTCCACCGTGTACATCCGCCACTTGACCGCGTCGATGGCTTGCCGGTAATCTATGAAGTAATACTGCTTGTTGATCGGCCTCTTCTGCTCGGGATTATTCGATTGCTCCGGCCGTACGTGTCTAAACAACGCCGACACAAGCACGCGCCTGTCAGTCTAACGGAATCGATTGCAGTGTGTTGTCGTCGGCGTAACGTACGAAGTCAAGAAACGGTCTTCCCGTAGCTTGCCGCAAAGCTTGTGGACCTCCTTGGTGTTCATTCCCAGCATGTACCTCAGATCTTCATCCTTGAGACTGAAAAGGGTGATCAGTCGTGCCCCCCAAATCTAGGCCAGCGATGGCAGGGAGCTAAACTTACGCTGAGTGAATGACCAGCGCATCGACAATGAGAATCGCCGGGGTCTCGTAGAAGGCTCGCGCCACAGACCTCACGAGTGTCTTCGCCATATCCAGTGGCTGAGCCATGGCGGAAGATTTTTGCGTTGTCGTCAGGTGCGAGGAGCCTTTGCTTTTGAGAGAGCAGGGACAGACTGGCCCAATCTGATCAGTGGCTGGTGAAAGTTACTGTTTGTTGGTTGAAGTAACGGCGAATTGTGAGGAGGAGGAAGTGACTCCAGGCAGCCACGAATAATCGAAAGAGTTGAATGCGTTGATGGATGTTATTGTTAAATGAGGTCGTGGCCATGAGCTGGCTGGTTTCTTTGAGGATTGGGAGTTGCTGAGATTGAGCTACACGTACGGTGTAGATCGCCACCGATGTACTGTCCCGAGGTATCCACCTAGCCCCACACAAGCTCTCGTCCCTGCATGCAGGACCCTGTCGCGGCTGGTGGCCAGTGGCTTGGAGAAGGATTGTTTGACTTGTGTACAACTGAGCAATGCGATGAGACAGTACTCGCGTCTCTGCGGTCATCATTTGGCAGTAGCTTTAGCCATATGCCCCGTCGCTTCGTGGGAAAATATCCGGATAGAATTTACTGTGCCTCGAACCTCATGCTCCGGCTCCAAACCAAAAGTACCAAAAGTACCAAACGTAACCCCGAACGCCTCCGTCAGATGCCTAGCACCCATCTACTCACAGTACGATTACTTGCGTCACCATACAATCATCAAACCAGATCAAACCAGAGGCCGGTGCCGCCGACAGACCCTTGCGTTCCCCCTTGACGACACAAAAAGCCCGCATGGCAAGGGAAAGCCAGTACATGTCATACCCGAACCCAGCAGCCGCGTAGCAGATCAGACATACTTCCGAAGCTTTGTGAACCTGATCAGTATGCAAAAACACGTGTTTTGGGGCCAAAGGAGTACTCACATCCAAAGTCAGCGTCCTGGAACTGTTGACCTCCTGATCCCTGTACACACCGACCAAACTCTCGCTGTCCTGGAACAAACCAGTCTTGAGACTGATGACGACGAACTGCATACCCGGTCCTGCGTGCTCTCGAATGTACTTCTTGATCTTCTCGACGTTCGCGTTGTCGAGGGCAGCATCAACCTCGTCAAGGACGAAGAAGGGACTGGGTTGGTAGCTGTGGATAGCAAACAGAAGAGCCAGGGCCGCCATCGTCTTTTCTCCTCCCGACAGGTGCTCCATGTCGCGGAATCGCTTCAGCGGCGGCATGGCGTGATATTTGATGCCTGAGAGGTATGGTGTGTCTGTATCTTCTTCAATGTCGAGGTACGCCTGGCCACCCAGCGGGTAAGCGTCGGATCGTGTGAGATCCTTGTATACGTGCGCGATTTGTTCCGAGATGTGAGCGAAAGCCTTGTTGAAGTGCTCGAAACGCTGCGTTTTGACCTGGGTGAAGGCGTCGCGAACGTCACGCAGGGCGGTTCTGGAGTCCTCAAATTCCTTCTCCGTATTTTTCAGCCGTGACTCAACGCTCTCGAGCCTCTCCATCGCTCGCATGTTGGGGTTCAGCTTCTCCAGCTCGGAGGTTAGGGATTGTATCTTTCCGAGGAGTGCGTCTTCGACGCTGTCTTCGTCCGACTACCCGGGCTGTTAGCTTTTGCTTATCCGCTTGACTGTGGGAGCACTTACCGTTCGCAGCTCATCAGACAGCTTTTCGTAATCGACCTCGACACCATAGTCGTCAAGCGCTGCGTCCATCATGTCTGCATCCGCGTCTTCGTCGAGCTCCATGGCATCGGCGTCTTGCCGCAAGAGATTGTCCTCGTTGGGCAGGTCGTCCAAAGAACCCCCAATCAGAGGAATCTGGATCTGCTCTAGCTTGCACTTTCGCAGCAGTGCAAACTTGCTGGCGCCGTCCTTCTGCACATTTGTCTTGAGCGCGTTGATCTCCTTCTGTCTCGAGTCGATCTCCTTGCTGCGTTTCTGAACTTCGGCCTTGGCATCGGCGACCTTGCGACTCCTGGTCTCGAGAACCTCTTGGCGGGATTGCAGGGTCTCGCGCAGAGCATCCAGCTGGTCAGATACGTCGCCCATATTGTCCTCAATGTTGGACTTCTCCTGCTGATACGCTTGCAGATCCTTCTCGAGGTGCGCTGCCTTCTTCTCCATGTTCGACAGGCGCGTTCGGAGGTCTCTGATGACAGAACCAGTCCATTCGAGGGTGCTCTGGATTCTCCTCTTCTGCACCTCGAAAGTTTTCCGCTCTTCTTCCAGCTCGCTCTGCACACCCTGTTGCTCGGCTTCGAACGTGCGAATGTCGCTGAGGCCATGTTTCTTGCAGAAGCCGTCAAAGACCTGATCCTGGACCTTTTGGATGGCCGCTTGGAACTTCTGAACAGTTTGCTGAATGGCTTCGAGATCGCCGGCCTTGTCGTTGTATTTCTCTTCCCACTCATCCACCTGCCGCTGCTCGTTGTCTCTCTCCTTGCGCTTGCTCTTCAGGTTCTTCTCGAGGTGCTCAAGCTCCCGCTTGGCATTTTGCAGCTGAGGTTCGGCTGCCTGGAGATCGTTGCGCAGGCTCTCCTCAGCACGGCGGTCGTCCTTGGGGAGGTGCTCGATCTCATCCTTGTATTTGGCTGCCACCTTTCGCAGCGACTCGACATCATTCTCCTCGAATCGACGCTTCCCATGTCGTTGCTCTGGGCCGCGGCCACCCGTCATCAAGCCTGCCTTGTGGATGACGTAGCCGTCCACGCTCACCGCTTTAACCTGGATCTTCTTTTGGTAGCAGATGTGCTTGGCAATCTCGAGGGTGTCGCAAACGACGGAGCTCCCACACGCGTACGCCATGGCTCGCTCGTATGCAGGGTCGAAATCGATGGTGTCGATGGTGAGCCGAGAGCCAGAAATGCCTTTGACGGCCGAGTTGACAGCGTTGACTTTGATGTTGTCCAGAGGAATAAAGGTCATCGGGGGCGCGCGCTGATCCTTCAGATGCTGAACGCACTCGAGACCCGTCTTCTCGGTGTCGACAATGACCGACTCGAACTCCTTGCCGAGGGCAATGATGACGGCCTCGTCATACTTCTTCTGTTTTGGTTTGCAGAGATCGCCGATTCGGCCCTTGACACCTGGGTAGACTCTCTTGAGAGTGTTGACCATCTCTTTCATCCTGGCCTCCCGATCGTTCTGACGCCGTCCATCGTCAGCCTCGCTGAGTTGCTTGGCGATGTCTGCCAACTTCTCTTCAAGCTCAGTGCGTCTCCTGTTCGTCCTGACTCGGACTGACTGGGTCTCGCCAAACTCCTTCTTCTTGGCCTCGACCTCTTGCGACAGGGACTTGATGCTTTCCTCCAGCGATGCCTTGCGCTCGTTGATCGTCGACACCTCCCCTTCCAGCTTTTCGAGGGCGGCAGAGCTCGTGTCAACCTTGCCTTTGAGGTTGTTGACAGTCACCTTGTCCGTCTTCTCCTGGCGCAGGAGGTTGTCGAGTTTGGACTGATTGGCAGAGGCTTTTGCCATGACCTGGGCGCGCAGAGTGTTGTACTCTTTACGGTCGTCGTCACTCAGCTCGACGCCCGTCTTCTTCATTCGCTCACGATACTCCCTCTCCTTGAGTTCTTGCGCCTTTTCGACGGTCTTGAGTTTCTGCTTGTCGACTTCCTCACCCTTGAGTTTCTCATCTAGGTCTTTGCGGGTGTCCTCAAGCCTGTGGCGGAGCTGGTTGACATCGCGAGTACTCTGCTCGACTTTTTCGCTGATGGGCACGAGGCTGTTCTCCATGTCTTCGATGCTCTTTTCCTTGGACTTGATGGTCTTGTCGATTTTGCCGACCTCTCTTGACGCAGAAGATTGCTCCTTGCGGGCGGCCTCCAGCTTCTTTTCGTATGTGTCGACATTCCGGCGGAACTCGGCTAGGTTGGCTTCATGCTCCTCGATCTTGGCGGTCGACTCATCCATGCTGCTTTGGAGATGGTACAGTTTCCACAGAGCGTGAGTGACGATGGCGCCGTCGCGTTCGTCGGTTTTCTTTTGGAAGTTCTCCGCCTCACGCTTCTGCTCCTGGTACTGCTTGATTTCCGAGTTGATGCCGCGACGCCTGTGGAGCTGGAAGTTTTGATTCTCGGCGGCCTGTTCCACCTCGCTTTGGAGGCGTTCGTACTCCGCCTTGTACTCCAGGCTCCCGGAGATCTGCTCGATCAGGCGCGTCAGATCCTGGGGCGACTGCGATGCAATTGCCTCGACGTCTCCCTGGAAGACAAGGAAGTTTCGAGCCTTGATCAAGATGTTCTCGGCCTCGAGCGCCTCGTTGTATGCTTGAGCAGTGACTACCCGATCATTGATGCGGTATTCACTGGCACCCTGGTTCGTGATGCTGCGTCTCCATTTGTGCTCGTCTCCGGCGTCATCCTCGTACACGGCCATGACCCAGGCGGTCTTTGGGTCGTGCCGCGAGGCCTTGTCCGTATCGCCTTGGCCGTTGGGAGATGGACCGTCGGCAGATCCATCATCGTTGATCTTCGATGTCTTGAGCACGCGGCCACGGTAGACGAGATCTTTCAGGTGAGCGGAGCGGAGGTGTGACGACTTGATACCGAGAACGAACGAAATCGCATCCATGCTGCAATCACCGACCAGGTTAGTCTTGAAACATAGAGATGCGGAAGATCCGGTCTGGCTCAACGCACGAATTGGACTTTCCTGATCCATTGGGGCCAATGATCGAGGTGAAGTATGAGTCACCAAAAAGAAGGACATGATGTCCCTTGTACGATTTGAAGTCTGGGATCAGGGTGGTTAGCTTGAGCCAAGAGCAAACGGTTCCGCGCACCTACTGAAAAGCTCAAGACGAATAAGCTTGCCCATCTTGATGTTCAGGGGTGCGCATGCGGCGCACAGGGTTGCCGTGAATGATGGTTGCTCAGGGCTTTTGCGGCTGCAAAAATGAACGCGCTGGCAGGCGGTAACCCCTATTGTTTTCAGATGCCTATGCGGCAGCGGTTTGCGAGAGCAGCCTTGCTAGGTAGGTGGTTTTGATATTGTCAGGCAAGACGCGCAGCATTTTGCGGCGTCAAATGCGTTGTCGTTGTCAGTTGCGATGATGGCTTCAAACTGGGCACCCCACGCGCGACGAGCTGATGCGACGCGACGCGGAGAAGGTCAGTGCTGTACCTCTCTATTCCTAGCGCGCCTCTTGAGCCCCGCCCGCCAGGGTGATGACTGACTAATCCAACGGTGGGCCCCGGTCTTTTGGAAGTCCAGTGTCACGGTCCAGTTCACCGCCCCAAGAGTCGGCCAGTGTTTCTTCCCAGTGCGCACACTGTTCATCCATGTGACGTCGTTGCTTGCACGAGTGGCCGGCCAGTCTTCGTCGAGAAGTCGGCACGTGCAGCTCATCAGATTCCAGCATCCCTTCCATGGTCTCCTTCCTCGCCGCCTGGGCACCTCCATCACGGGTTCTCGTTCCAGGTGACGTCGAAATCGCAACTCTTCGCGCAGAGCAAACTCAAGGGTTCTATCAACATCCAACTCGCAACAACAAGGACTGACTACGACGGCCCAGGTTACCATCCAACAAGCCCGTTGAGGTGCCTCAACATCTTTCGGCTGCCTCATCCCATCGCAGAATAACCTCCTTCCTGCGGCCATACAGCAACCACCATCCTCCAACCCGCTTCTGAACTCGTCTCTTCGCCACGTGCGGAAGCCGTCCACTGTTCACCAACAGCCTGACTACTGCGACAGGACTGGGTTGCAAGGTACGAAGCCGTTATTCTTTGGACTGGACGCGCCTGAACGGAAACACCTGCTTGAACTCTCCCATTTCTAATCACTGTTCTGCAGGGGACTCGATTATTTTGCATGACCGAAGTTACTTGGTCCTCGAACCTCTGCTGCCATGGCCAAGAGCGATCCCATCAACATCCCGACGGCTGGTGACGACAGTCTTGATGCCGATACCTTTGACGGTCATGACACCCATTCCCTAAGCTCGTCGCCGCCCGATCAAGATGCTCCTTTGACACCTCTGATGGAGCCCATCACTCCGGGGACGCCCCGTCTATCACGAAATCCGTCCTTTTCTGGGAGCAGCTCGTACCACGAAGACTGGGAAGCCTTTCCACCTCTCGATAGGATCTCCATGCTCGATATTCTCGACAATTTTGCCCTCCCGCAGCAGTTGGAGAAGATACAGAAAGGCATCTCGGCCCAGACTCGAAAGGTGCGCAAGTCTCGTGACGCGTTCAAGTCCAAGAGCCAACATGCGCGAGACCGCATGGTTGAGGAGTGGCGCCGCCGGGCGCCAACGGCCGAGGAACAACTCGAACGGTATCGCGCCCGGATGCGCCGTGGCGTGGACAAGCTGGGCAAGCAGTGGAACGACACCAAGGTCATCACCCTCCGAGAGAAGGTGTCCTTCATCTGCGGCGTCATGAATATCTTCATCAGCGGGTACCTAATCGCGGGTTACCCTGAGTGGTTTCACTTGTGGTACACGGTCCAACTGCTGTATTTCATGCCCATCCGCTTCTTCACTTACCAGCGCCGCGGCATGCACTATTTCCTGGCCGACCTCTGCTACTTTGTCAACTTCCTGCTCATGCTCACCGTGTGGGTATTTCCGAACTCGAAACGGCTCTTCACCGCCACTTATTGTCTCGCATTTGGCAACAACGCGGTCGCCATCATCATGTGGAGGAACTCGCTCGTGTTCCACAGCTTCGACAAGGTCACATCCCTATTCATTCACATCATGCCATGCGCAACCTTGCATTGCATGGTTCACTTGTGGCCAGACGAGCTGCAAAGGGTCCGCTTTCCCGCCATCTGGACCATCAAGCACTCCCCCGCCGGCTCACCAACTGCCTACGGTAACCTGGTGTCAATGCTCGCTTGGAGCTCGATCCCCTACGCCATCTGGCAGCTCTCGTACTACTTTTTTATTACCGTACGTCGCAGGGAAAAGATCGCCGCTGGGCGCCCGACCTCCTTCACTTGGCTTCGCCGCTCTTACTCCAAGGTCTGGATCGGCAGGTTCATCCTTTCGCTTCCAGCGGTACTTCAGGAACCTGCCTTTATGGGCATTCAGTACAGCTACGCCGTGTTGACCATGCTACCATGCCCTATATGGTTCCTGAGTCGCCATGCATCAGCGGCTTTCCTTCTCTTCGTCTTCGTCTGGAGCATCTACAACGGCTCGACATACTACATTGACGTTTTCGGGAAGCGCTTCCAGACCGAGTTGGACGCTCTCCGGGCTGAAGTCACCAAGTGGCAGAATAGCCCTGACCTCCCCGGTACTTCGCCTCTGGCAACGCCTCACCTCGATGGGCCGTTGTCGGCCGATATCTCGTCCTCTTCGGGTACTGGCTCACAGGACCAACTGAGAATGGGCGTGGACCAGATTCCGCGCTTGAACGAAGAGGTGCGTCCACATGCTGTGGCCACAGGCATCGACGGCGGCGCCAAGGACGTGGCTAGGGAACGAGCAACGACTGGATTTGGGCACTGAAAGGAGGCGTGCATACTTGTACACCCGAGTGATACGGCAATATTATTATGAGAACGATTTTTCCACCAGCTTTATATCTTTAGCTACAATTCCAGGCAAACGATTATACTCTCTGGTCAATGATTCCTCACAACTGGCGATGCCATGCCAAGGCCTGTGGTGTAGTACACTGTTCATGTTTCTTCCTCGAATCATTATTACGCAGGCAATCCAGGGGATTGCCGATTAGGTGGACAGGGAGGAGGAAGCCCGTGCTCGCCACGCGCCGAAGCTTGTGTGTCAGCCAAGGGTGGTCATCGCCCAATCATTTCCCACACCCGTAGTCACACACGACGCGTTGATTGATTGCCGCCCCAAATGCTGCGTGCCTGAGGAATGACCGCGACGCGTAAATGGATCCCCAGAAGGTGACGAGGCCAATCATCAGAGTCGACGACACCACGGTCGGCGTGCATATTTCGCGCGAGTTTGTTGATTAACTGGTGAGGCCCGAGTGCTCCTCAAAGACACAACATCATAACAAACCTCTTCTTGACCGTCCTGCTTAGGAACCGTGACATTGTGTATTCCGAGTGGTAGATGCTCAGTTCTCGCAATAGAAGAGTACTGCGATTATAGAGTTGTATGATCCAGATCCCGCTCAGCGATGCCCGAAGGAGCACGACGGGTAATTTGACAGAAAAGCCACCATTCTCAGTGCCACCCCTCTGCTGTCACCTCTATTCAAGTTGCTGTCGATGAGACCAAGCCGGATAATACTCATTTGATCGTGTGGTGTCCCAATGTGACACGTTCAATTGCATGCCTCCAGTTCCACTTACAGACAGCAAGGTATTGTAACCAACGGGTGGTATCCACTGCTCCGGTGTTTATTGTGACGAGACCATATTGTTCCCTGGCACCGCGTCCCGAGTCCGCTACAAGTGCGGCCGCGTCCACTGGCCGTGACATTCCCGACCACAACAAACCCACAGCGTCCCTCTCCAGACTCGCGCGCGAGCAGGCCCCAGCACCATCAAGTCGATAAAGGTACCTGGCACGTGTTACTACTCGTGATATCTTGCGATGTGAGGTCAAGAGTTGCCCGCCAAGTCAGATCAAAGAGCTCTACATCGTGCCAGGCACTTAGTTGTTGGTATCTTGGAAAAATATATCCGGTGGCAGGTCCGGGAAGCCGTTTCTCGGACACTTGCGGTACCTGGCATGTACACTGGCAATTGTCGGTGGCTGAGGGGCCCCACCTCACGCGCCAACCAGGACGTGGAGGCCAGGCCAGTGACTGGCCCAGGCGACACACTGGAGGACGTGGAGCCGCGACGGCACTGGTGCAGGGACACTGGACGGGCAGCACCCTTACACCACAACCCTCCCGCCGCCTCAGCGCTGGGCCATCTCCCTAGTACCTGACCTGACCTGCCCGGTACCTACGTACCTTGCCTGACCTGATTGACCACCACGGTGACCACCCCAAAATACCGTCGAACACTGGGTGCTCAACACCTACATCCATCGCCACAACCTCGCAACCACCCCCGATCGCTACCAGCTTCAGCAAACAATTCATCAACATTATTATCGCCAGCTCAGCTCGGCCGTGCAGGTTCTTCCGGCGCATGCGACTGGGCCGACCGCCATCATTCCTGCTGCAACGGTCGAGGGACCAGCAAGAAACTTGAGCTGCCCGCCCACCGGCCCCCGACCGGTCCTACATTCTCGCGACACCGCAACTCGGTTTCTTGGTAGCAATTCGTCATGACTGCTGCGGTCGCCGAGGATGTCGCGGCAGTCGCTGCTATGGCCAAGCAAGCCGATGCCTCGAATCCCGCTCGCTTCGCAACCCCGCCGCCACCGCCCTCCGAAAGGGGCCGATTAGAAACGACGAGACAGCATCTCGACAGCTCCAACGCCCGGAATCTACGAAACACGAGACAGAGCGGCGATTCTTCAAGGCCCGCCCTTGACCCTGAGGCAGTGGAAAGCGCTCTGCTACGCGAGATGCATCGAACGCAGCGCGAGAGCACCCCAGGAGCCAGTCCATCTCGAAAACGCCAACGGATCAACGGCGACAGGTGCGTCACGATTCTGACTGGCCAGCTTCTATGCAATATAACTGACTGTTGAGCTGTTTCCAGGTTCATTCCGTCACGGTCCGGCCAAGATTTGCAAGCAAGCTTTAGCTTGCTCCACGAAGATGGTTCGCCAGCCACGCCATCACGGCAGAAGAAACGCACGCCCCATGGCGAGCTACACTTCCAGAAGAGTGAGCCCGGATATCTCCCCCTTCTTTACCGATGTCGTAGGCTGACAACTCGTCAACTCCATAGCTGAGGAGGCAAACCGGACCTTCTCTTCTCTCCTTCGCGCCGAGCTCTTCGAGGGCTCGATTCCACAGGCGCCCTCCGCGTCCCAACCAAACGAGCGCGGCAACCCGGCTGCCCACTCTGGTGGACGGGACGGCACGAGATCAGGCACCCCGCCAAACAATGCCTCGACCACATCTCTCCCTTCGTCTCTGACGCCCTCAACCCCGCACAAGAACCTCTTCTCATACATGTCGCCACGCAACCATAGCGGCGGACACCTAACGCCGTCAAGGACGCCACAAAGCAGGCACGGGCCGAATCTTGACACCCGGGCTGAGATTTACAGTCTGTCTCCTGTTCGCTTTGGAAGCCAGCAGATGCTCCTGAGTCCCCGGCGCCAGCCGAGGACGGTCAGCAAGATCCCATACAAGGTCCTAGATGCACCTGATCTTGCCGATGATTTCTACCTGAATCTGGTGGATTGGGGAAGTGCGAATGTCCTTGGTGTTGGACTGGGCCAGAGCGTGTACATGTGGAATGCACAGACAAGTCGAGTCAACAAGCTTTGCACGCTTGAGGACGATACCGTCACCAGCGTCTCCTGGATCCAGAAGGGCACCCACATCGCCATCGGCACGGGCAAGGGGCTCGTGCAAATATGGGACGCTGAGAAGACGAGACGCCTCCGAACCATGACTGGTCACACTGCTAGGGTGGGATCGCTCGCTTGGAACAGCCATATTCTAACTTCCGGGTCCAGAGACAGGTCCATCTACCACCGCGACGTCAGAGCTCCGGACCAGTGGCTGCGGCGCCTGGTGGGTCACAAGCAAGAGGTCTGCGGTCTTCGATGGAATTGCGATGATGGACAACTTGCCAGCGGCGGAAACGATAACAAACTCATGGTCTGGGACAAGTTGTCGGAAACACCACTCTGGAAATTCTCGGATCACACGGCAGCTGTCAAGGCCATCTCTTGGTCGCCCCATCAGCGCGGTCTTTTGGCGTCGGGAGGTGGCACTGCGGACAGGCGTATCATTTTCCACGACACCGTTCGAGGTTCCGTCATCAACGAAATCGACACTGGCAGCCAGGTTTGCAACCTGGCCTGGTCCAAAAACTCCAACGAAATCGTGTCAACCCACGGATACAGCCAAAATCAGATCGTTGTCTGGAAGTATCCCTCCATGACGCAGGTCGCCAGCTTGACTGGGCATACCTACAGAGTCCTCTACCTGGCCATGAGCCCCGATGGCCGGACCATTGTGACCGGGGCTGGGGACGAGACTCTTCGGTTCTGGAATGTATTCGGCAGGAGGCCAGGCGCTCGGGACGACAACGACGGTGGTGGCAGGCTTTCGGATTGGGGCGTCATCCGGTAGCTCGCTGCCCCTCGAGCGGTATTACGGACGTGCTTCAAAACTGTTGACGAGGAAGCGGGATGCAAGGACGACAGCTCGGAGCCGATATGGGAGGAATCACGGGACTGCATGACTTATATGGGAACCATGGCCACAAATGGGGAAGGGTTGGGGGACAGTTGGCGCAGCGGAATACCCTTGGCTGAGCGGTACGGCCTCGAATCAGCATGGGCTGGCGTTGGTCTTTTATCATACATTTGGGCTTTATTGAACATGATGACATTCGGGCGGGTTTTGCTCCGACTGAGTATCAGACTTGGGAGTCATGGCTTGGAGGCGAAAGAGACTTGGGCAGGAGACTGTAATCGACAGTGGTGCTTGCTGGTTCTCGTGTGGCTAGAATAGGCATACAAACTCATTCATATTGCTCTCGTGCATTCGTACTATCTGTGGTTGGTAAGATTCTGGGGCTGTGAGGCGCGACCCAGGGACGGAGCACACCTCGTCGCCCATTTTCGCCATGCTTGCACATGCACGGTGGGTGAGTTCCAGGTCTGGACAAGTGTGGCGGCTGTTCCTGAACGACACATGGGTATCAAGATAACTAACCACGATTCACTCACGGCCGTTTCTTTTTTCCGTATGACGACGGGGTGCTTCTGGCTCGGAAAAAGAAAATACGCCCCCGCCCTCCCCTGTCGTCTTCTTCTTGCAGCATCGATTTGATGCCCGACCGCCGATGCTGACCATATCGACCATGACCTTCAGATCGGGCGCGTCGTTTCCGTTCAAGTTCATCACTTGAACACGTCGTGAGTGTCCAGAAAGGGAGCCGGGCATCGATGCCTGTACCCTGAAAAGTGGCCCGCAATCCGCGATCCCACCTCCTGGATGGCAAGCTGAGTGGGATACGGAAGTGACTAGCCCGAGAGGACACTCGGTCCCTCATCCTTCGACATCCTTTCTGGGCGTGGATTTGTTTCTTTTGGCTGCATATGGGAGGGAAACACGCACGCCCGGCCACCGCCAACGTTGCATTGCAAGTATTTGCAACCCACGATGTCTTAGCCCCTGCGCTAACCAGACGCCGTTGACCAGCGCTGACCACTGTACTGCACGCCGCATCGTCAGTCTTCTTGGCACTATGGTGACTACCATTGACTAGCAACCATTGCCCGTCCCAATTAGTCGCCGGGGAATCTTTTAGTCTCGCCTGGCCGCGCCTGGCGTCAACAAGCTCAGCGTTGATGGGCATGATGTGCGTGGCCGACTATCCGCGGCAAAGACGCCGCCCGAATTGAGTCGAGCTTCGTCTCTCACGGCCGCCATCGTGATGGGCATGACTGATCGGCTCTTCAGCCCAGATTCCAAATCGAAAGTGAGCCCGCTTGGACCTCTTCTGCGACCTCACTAGTGACCGATAGCATCCGGGGCTAGATACATTGAACGAGAGGGCCAAAGCCCCCCTCCCCTGGACAGCTCGTGGGTGCCATGGCGCGCCTGCTGGGCTGCACAAAGTATACACTACACACGTTGTCTAGGAGGGCCGGCGCCTCAAGTGACATGTGCCAAAGTCTGCCGGCATGCTTTTTCTTCCACAATGGAACTTTCTTATTCTATAAGTAAAGGGCCTCGACTCCCGTGAGCGGCGCGATTGGGCTTTCTCCGTCTAGTTCGCGACTCTCCAGCCCCGAGACCTCGGCCCGCCGTTTAGCTCTCAGCAGACTCTGAGACCATTTCTTTGAACAGAACAGCAACATGTTTCACCTGTCGGTGGAAAGATCTGGCCGTCGCCAACGGCAGGAGATTGGGGCCCAACCCCTGACGAGCCATCCGGTGACAAACTTGAACAGTCGCAGCGGCGGCGCGTCCGACGCCGGGGCCGACATACCAGACATTCCCTTGCGCCGAACAGGAGGCCCAGTAGGTCCTTTGAAGACTGGACCATGGGAGGACGACGGCTCAAACTGGGCACCCCATGACGAGAGTCACCCACATGCCGAGCTGGAAAGCTCAACACGGGCAGCGCCAGAACGACCAAACACTGCGTACGTACCATCTCCGTCGAGGGACCACACGGAAAACTCGCTGACGCCTCTGGGGGCGACTAGTCTGGACCACTCCAGCCCGAACCATGCTCGAGGCCGGGTACGGTCACCGGAATTGGTGGTGAACAGCAACAGACTTTCTCGCGGCGCCCACTCGTGGAGCCCTCAGCGAAGTGCTCCGACGAGATCCACGAGGTCCAGGGCCAACTCCACGCTCTCTTCTCACGAGACAAACGCCACATCGCTCCTGCCCCTCCAGACCAAGGGGGCCGAGGATGTCGAGCGACTTGAGCCCATTGCCGCCGAGGAAATCGAGCCAGGATCCTATGACCTCGTTGTTCCCGACGACGGGGCAATCAGACAGCACTCTCTCGAGGTGTACTCTGAGCTTCTCTTTTCCAAGGAACATCTCGCCGCCATCTTTGAAGACTTCGCCCTCCTTCGGCAGTTTACAGACTTTTTAGCAAGCTCGAGGCCCGATTCCCTGCCGCTGTTGACGTACTACCTGGATGCTACAAAGGCACTCAGAGCCATCAAATACGCCAACGCCATCACTGCGTCCCTCGAGCGGATGGACGACTTCGCCTTCACGAACCACGCCCCCCTGGCCACAGCGAACGATGTGCTGCAAGAAAAAGCCGACGCGGCGTTCAAGGCACTGGCGCAGGAGGATCTCCCAGCCTACATCACAAGTGTCTGGACTCAGACTGTCAGCGTCTCCATCAGAAGGCGAATCACCGGCACATTGCCAACACAGCTGAGAGAGATGTCTGAGGGACTTGCGGAGGTGTTCTGTCTAACAGATCCTTCTCGCAAAGACAACCCAATCGTCTTCGCCTCGGAAGGTTTGGTTTCCCTCTCTCATTGCCCTGTCCCTCTCTGACGATGACAGAATTCTACAAGACCACGCAGTATGGGATGAACCATGTGATTGGGCGCAATTGTCGCTTCTTGCAAGGCCCCAAGACCAACCCGTCCAGCATCACAAGGATCAGGGCGGCCCTGGCGGCCGGAAAGGAGCATTATGAGACGTTCCTGAACTACCGCAGAGATGGTTCTCCGTTCATGAACCTTCTCATGATGGCGCCTCTGTATGATTCGAGAGGCACTGTTCGATACTTCATCGGTGCCCAGGTCGACGTGTCGGGCCTCCTCAAAGAGGCATCGGGCTTGCGAGGGCTGGAACGCCTCCTTCGGGAGGAAGAGATGTCTGCTGAAACAGAGGCCCTCGACCCCGAGTCTCTCAACGACGAAGATCCTTATAATAACAAGGGTCAGGAGGACCAAGACGAATTCCGCTACCTGACCGAAATGTTCAATGCCGCCGAACTCGAGGCCGTGCGGACGCATGGCGGCGACATGTATCGCATCAGGCAAGACGACCCCTCTCAGGGTCGCGACGGCGCGGGCACTGCCGGCGGGTCGCACAACTGGAATCGACCTCGGATTCTCATCAAGGACGAATCCTGGTCTTCCAAGAGCACTCCCGTTTCCCCATCCATCTCCAGCGGACGACTTGCAGGCGTCGTGAGTAACTCCCCCGAACGTTTTTCTTTCCCTTTGCGGCTACTACTTGTGAAGTAGAGGGGCGTTTTCTACCATTGCGAATGACATGTCTGTTCCTTGAGCATACACATGGCTGACCCTGCCTCCCTTAGTACACACACTACCTCCTGGTGCGGCCTTACCCCAGCCTTCGTATCCTATTTGCTTCGCCGTCTTTGCGCGTTCCGGGTATCCTGCAATCACCCTTCCTCAGCAAAATCGGCGGCTCAGACCGCGTACGCGACGGCATCACGCAGGCACTCGCCAGCGGCCAGGGCGTCACGGCAAAGATCCGATGGATGCCCAGATCAGGGGCAGCATCGACCGAGGGCCGGCCGCGCTGGATTCATTGTACACCATTGCTGGGCAGCAACGGTGCGGTAGGAGTGTGGATGGTTGTGTTGGTTGACGAGGAGACGGACGAGGCACGATCCAGGGCGCCACAGGCACCGCCAGTGAACTATGGGATGCGCCCCTCTCGTCACGATCCGGCGATGGACTTGGACGACGACCTCAGCCTGTCTGGGTTCGCAGCTATGAACGGATACCACGAAGGTGTTGACAGCAGACCTGGGAGCAGACAGACCTGGCTGTCCCAAGCGCAGTCGTACGCATAAGTGTCGGAGGAGCACAGGGGTGGTTGTTGATGCAGGAGAGCTGCCGGCGAATGTAATGCCTAGCGATTGTTAACGAGCTCACGCACATCTCCTTCCAAACACCACACGCTTTGTACACGAGTGGCTGATCATCACGAATGGACCATTGCGATATGACGAGTGTGTCATGTTTCTTCTCGATGTTAGTGTGCCTGTAGATCTAGCCTTCTATGTGTCCCAGACCCTGCTCGTATCACCCCGCGTTCATACACCGGAGACCTTGACAAGCCGAATTAGTAGGTCGTTCGCCGAGGCCGGGTATCATATACTAACTAAGCAATGCCACGATCTTGAAGAAATGGATGCCAAGCGCCGAAAAGCCCACACGCCCGAACCGTATTATCGTTCATGCCGGCGAAGCCCCCGCCTGCTCTAGTAGTCTTGCCCGCCACCCATTGCACACCTCCTCAAACCCATTCACGACATCGCCACAGACGCTGGCACACTCCCGCTTCTCTAATCTCTCGCCCCATTTGCCCCTGGCAAGCCAACGCTCGGCCTCCTCGCACAATTCCTCCTCTCGCTTGATTTCTGCCACGAGCTCCTTGGCGCTTTTGAGCCGTCGAGTGGCCGTGGTAGTCGTCTGCCGCGACATGTGGAGGGTGTCGGACAAATAATTAAGGCTGGCGATCAAATCTGCTGTGAGAGAGTGCAGAGCCGCCAAGGAGTCGTATGCTTTTGTGACGGGACGTGGCATGGACTCTGAGAGCTCAATAAGTAGAGGCAGAAGCTCGTCAATGGAATCAGCCTCCGGGGGTGGAAGCAAGGGCGAGAGCAAGGGGTATGTCAGGTTGTGCATCTGGCGGGTTTGGTGAGCCAGGTGTGTTGTAAGCGCCGAGTGGGCGGTGATGAGCCTGGAAACATCAGGTTAGCTGGGTAGAACGCATGAGGCAACGCAGTTCGTCGTCCTACCTTGTGGCGCTGCCCTCGACACCAGTCTGCGAGCCCAGCTCTTTCAGGCACTCCGTCACACGCTCGAAGACGGTATCGGCCGAGCCCCCGTTGGTTTCTGCGCCCCTCCTTGCCAAGGCCTCGACGGCGTCCATCTTGGCGATCAAGCCGGACGGCATGCCGCAGGTCTCGAGATCAGAACCGGACCCGTAGTCGCTGCCGTCATATTCGCTGCCTTTTCTTCTGTGCCCTCTCCTGGTGGGGGATGGAGGGATAAGGCTGGAGGAGCTCTTGTTTCTCTCACCATCAGCCACATCCACCCCGCTATCCCTAATGCCGTCCATGCCGTCCCGAACATTGGCCTCCTGCAGGTTGATGTCTGGGGCATCATCCTCGTAGTATTCACCGTCGTCGCCCGAGTCAGAGAAGGCGTCTGCCAGCTCATCAGCGAGGTTGCCCATGCCGTTGCCTGCGAGGTGTCCACCGCCGCTGAAGGCTGCCATGTCTAGGCCATCGGGGTTGAGGCTGTTGCGTATAGGCGTCGCAGGGTCATTATTTGACGATCTGGAATGCCTTCGTCCGGAAGGGGAGTACTGGTATGATGTTTCGACGG
The DNA here is from genome assembly GCA_020726575.1 of Plectosphaerella plurivora. Lineage (NCBI taxonomy): Eukaryota > Fungi > Ascomycota > Sordariomycetes > Glomerellales > Plectosphaerellaceae > Plectosphaerella > Plectosphaerella plurivora. Next base: position 59,276 of record JAGSXJ010000032.1, read on the forward strand.
TGGAGGAATGGCGAGAGTGCCGCGGCGTCTGAGGTGACGGAGGCATAGCGGGCAGCGCGCGGGGTTGTTGCTGTCGTTACGGCGGACGTGTTGTATCTTGTGGTTTGCTTGGAGACTTCCAAGTCTACGTCGTCGTGCCCTTGAGAAAGGGAAGAGAGAGGTGTCGGCGCGAAGGCGAGGGCGAGCGTGGGTGTTCCGTTGACAGGCGGCGTTGCCGGAGCGGTGACAGACACAACAAAGTTTCCGGCATCAAAGACGTCGACAGGGGCTCCCTGGGCGGAGGTGGGAGGCGTGGCCAGTAGGGTGGTGGGCTTTCGGGAGGGGCACAATATTAAGATGGAGAAGACGCGGACAGACAGGCAATGCCGCAGGAAGCACGATGGGATGAAAAGCTCCTCAATCAGACGAGAGGAGGGAATGGTTTGATGGATGTAAACATGCGCCCCGCGTCTTGTTACTGAGTCGGGGGGTAATTAGTGACTTGTTCGTCTGATCCAATGGTGCGGTGCGTCTTCGAGTCCAACACATCGCCAGACCGTTGTTATCCACGTCAGCGCTCCCTTGAGTTCCGGCTCGGTCCACAAAGGTCGAGTCTGTGTCAGTGGTGTCACAGGGGACCGTGCCTTCTATCAGGTTACATAATCAGAAATCTGTCGCATATCGTGGATTTCCACCTGCCCACCCGGTGCTTCTCTGCTCACGATTCGATTCCAGCCTTGTGATTTCTACCTCCATTGCCTGCACCCCGCGCAAGCTGCACTTCCGCACCGATCGACCGCACAGCCATGGCGACCTTTCGCCGCTTCAGGCCCGACGATGTGGACAAGTTCTCCAAGTGCAACCTGGACCCCTTGACCGAGACGTACGAGCTGGCGTTTTACCTCCAGTACCATGCCAAGTGGCCTGCTCTATTCCAGGTCTGCGAAGACATGAATGGAAACATCATTGGCTACAGTGAGTTCCAAGCGGGACTCTGTGTTTGCGACTTTCCGGTTCTAACAAGTGATCCAGTCATGGGAAAGTTAGAATCGTCTCCCGATGTTTACAAGTTCTCCCCGCACTACCTTCCGTGGCATGCGCACATCACGGCCTTAACAGTGGCTCCGGAAGCCCGTAGGCTCGGCATCGGAAAGATCCTTACTGAGCAGCTCGAGGCGGCAGCCGATGCTAGCGACGCTTGGTTCGTGGACCTGTTTGTGCGAAAGAGCAACCACAAGGCTATCACCTTCTATAAGAACATGGGATACTCCGTGTACCGTGTGGTCAAGGACTACTACGGAGATCACGCCACGGACCCGACAGCCAATGGCGAAGATGCCTACGACATGAGGAGGCCATGCAAGCGCGATGTCAAGCTAGCACACATAAGGGCCGACGGCGAGAAATACGAGGTCGAGCCGACCGACGTTTGGTGATGCGATCAGGTAGCGACAAGCACGTTTCCAGATCTTGAGCCCCACGACTGGACAGCTGTGTGGAGGAATATATCCGCGCTCTGGCAGGTCGGCACTACAACCACGCACCGTCCACGCTGTATACTGCCCCGCTCACAAAAGAGCTTTCCGGCCCGAGGAGGAAAGCCAGCACGTTGCCAGCCTCCTCCGACGTTCCCTGCCGTTGAAAGGCGGATGGCTCGTCAAATGGTGCGTCCAGCGGCCGGCCGACCTCCTTCCAGTTCTTCTCCATTAACGGCGTGAAGATGGCGCCCGGCGTGACGGCGTTGACCCTGATCTCCCTGACGCCATTCTCCTTGGCGGCTGCCCGAGTAAGGCCGATCATACCATGCTTACTCGCATCGTATGCTCCATGGTTCGCAAAGCCTGTGGCGCCGTGTCAGCATACCTCGTCCTGTATTCAGCAGGCTGTGGACAAGCACCTCGTGTGCCGTGGATAGAGGAAACATTGACAATGGATCCGCCGTCGGACACGTGCCTCAACTCCGCTCGCATACAGTACATGCAGCCTGTCAGATTGACTGCCATGATCCTGTCCCATTCGTCGTCCTCCAGCTCGGCAACCGGGCGACTCCCATGGTGTTTTCCGATGATACCGGCAACGTTTGCAGCTCCGTCCAGCCGGCCAAACTGCTTGACGATGCCTTCGATCCAAGAGTCCACCTGGGACCTGTCGGAAACATCCACGCGGGTGATGGAGTATGTCGTTTTTTGTTGGGCGAAAAAGGTGTCCGCCTGCTGCATGGCATCCGGGTCGACATCGCCGATGCAGACGGTGGCGCCTCGCCTGGCAAGAATCTTCGCAGTCGCAAAACCTATGCCGCTCGCGCCTCCTGTGATGGCATAAACTCTGCCATCTAGAGACGACATGATGCAAGACGAGGCTGACTCTCGTAAAGCTGCCTACAGTTCAGATTGGGCCGTTGTGGTGGAATGGTTGAGTTGGTGGAATGTCCAGGTCATCGATAAATTTAGCCAGAGACTTGCACCGCAGGCGCACCGCAAGTGGCACGTCTCTGGATTATATACTGAGTAGAGGCGACCAGATGCATGCAATGCGGCACGGCATCGGAAGTCGTGGCCGGCATCTTTGAATCGCGCCCAGGCGGGGCGGGGTTGTGCTGGTGCCGACGGGATTGAGATCAGCCTGGAAGCCCTGTGTCCACGTCGTCGAGCATCTGGGTCTGGACTCGATCGTGTTGATTATGCCTCCACCCCTTGGCCACTCTTATTATCCGATATACCCATCCATTGCATTCAGTGGGGAGAGCCTGAGCCGACTTGTAGGAGGGGTGGCAAAATGCTTGTCGTCGGCTTTGCCGGGCGTTCTTCTTTTAGTGCTCCCGGTATGGACATGGGCAAAGATGCGCCAAGTTGCCCGCGGGAAAGTTGGCGGCTCGGGTTTCGTTCGCATACTAAGTAATTAGTACCTTGATCATACCCGGCCGGCCAACTGACAACTTGATTCCGGTGGCTTCGACCACGGGGCCCGACCCCGCCCTCTTTGGCGGGGGCAAGGGATCTTTACCCTCCCTCCACTGCAAGCTGCACTCCATGTCCCGTCGGGAAATTCCAACCCGTACAGTCCCACCCAATGACCAGCACCCTGCCCCATTGTTTCGGAGGACCTGTCGTACCGGCAGCTGTACATCCAGACTGTCGATCCAGGCCACAAACTCCCATCCTTCGTGTGGAGTGATTATGTCGGTACGTAAGTAGCTCGGCGATCGTTGCGGAGTGCAAGTTGTCCATCAAGTTCATCCAGCACCTCACCTGGGAAACACCGACAGATTACTGATCAATCTATGACCAGATTGACTCGGTAGTAAGTGACTGACATACTATTGAAGTTGAAGTTGAAACGCTACTCCGGTTCCTAGGACGCTGTTCATGTGCGCCAGTGTCTCACTCGCCGCTGGGCAAACTTTATTTCGGGAATCGGTACCCTATGACCTGGAGTACCTCATCGCTGGGTACCTCCCTACCTACACATGGACGGTGGCGGCGATGGTGTACTAGTACCTATGTACCAGCGTTCGACATCTGGGACATCGCCGGAACCACTGTCCAACTTCTCCGCATCGATCTCATCGAGTTGCGCCTTCGACCCAACCCTAAGCTGAACCTACACATTCGAATCATTTCCCTGTGACGCATGCCCGAGGTTCACCTCTTACATTGACCAGATATCCAGCAAGTCGCGAGAATGAGAGTCTTGCCGTTTATACTCCTCGCACCCTTCATCGCTTCGGCCTCAGTTCTCACCCCTCCGGTGCTTCCCCTCTTTGTTCGCAATCCGTACCTCAATACCTGGCTGGGCGATGCCCGAGACCTGCCATGGAAGCATTGGCCCATCTTTTGGACCGGCCAGGAGGTAAGCAGAAGGGCCCGGGTTGTCTTGCGCGGATAGGCTCCGTCACATTCTTGCTAACTAGCGCTTGATGCTGAAAGCTTGGGTTCTCGGTCATGATATCAGTGCCGGAATCGGGAACTGTTTACCCTCTTCTGGGAAAACCACAGGACTACCTCGGTGGCCCTGCGAGGTAGGCAATTGCGGCGACAGCCCACGTCAAGTCATCCTGACAAAAGACAGTACGTTACGAGTATCTGATCCTGTTTACGAAGGCGTCCAATACGATGCCTCATGCACCAACTTCACGTACAAGATCCCTTCGGAGGCGAACGCTGAGGACACCGTCAGGGTTGTGCTATCTTTCATAAGCCCAATCACCCCGACGTCCACCTTGCGCCAGTCTCTCCCTGCCGCCTATCTTGCCGTCTCGGTCAAAGGCTCTTTCGATGTCAACCTGTATGTTGACATCAACGGGATGTGGGCCAGCGGCTCGGGTGAGAGTCAGATCATATGGGAGCTTGCGCAGCCCGGCACCGATGTTTCCCAGGAGACCCGTTCCAAGACGCAGGCAAAATCATGGAAGCTGGCCAGACAGGAGCAGTTGTTGCTCTCCGAGCACTGGGAACGAGGCGAATGGGGAACGTTGTACTTCACTGGGCCGGCGGAAGCGTCTCACCAAGCTGGAAGCGCCCAAGACTTGCGACGACGTTTCGCGGAGCATGGGTCCTTGACCAACCAAGTGGATGGCAGATTTCGCAGAATCGACGACGCGGAACCCGCCTTTGCCTTCTCCAAGGCGTTCCATCTCACCAGCACCCAGACACATGGATCGGCAAGCGACGATGCCCTGTTCACCTTTGCACTCGCACAAAATCCCGTGGTGCAGTTTGCATCATCTAGAGGGCTCACGATGATGAGGCCGCTGTGGTCTTCCTACATCGAGAGTGCCGACGACATGGTTCGCTATCACTACGATGATTTCGCCGTGGCTAGTGCTCTCGCCCAAAACTATTCGGACCAGCTGGCGCTTGACGCATATGCTTCTGGATCCGAATACTACCAGGATATTGTTGCTCTCTCGGCACGACAGGTACTGGGAGCAACCCAGTTCTCCGGCACGCCCGACGACCCAATTCTCTTCCTGAAGGAGATCTCCTCCAACGGCAATTTCCAGACCGTCGATGTCATCTTCCCGTCCTTCCCGTTCTTCCTCTATACCAACCCCAAATGGCTCGGTTATCTCCTAGAGCCGCTTCTTGAGCACATGCTCAGCGGACAATATCCCAATGACTACAGCATGCACGATCTCGGCGCACACTTCCCCAACGCCACTGGTCACCCCGATGGCGAAGACGAATACATGCCGGTAGAGGAGTGCGGCAATATGATCATCATGGGGCTCGCACTTGCGAATGCATTCAAGCACGACACTCAGCCGGCATTTCTCCGTTCCGTCAATGGCGCTGCCCGACTATCTCCTCACTTAGCCGACCACGTCCCCAAGGCCCATGCCTGGTCCTTGCGGCCGGATGCCGCAGGAATCGATATTGAATCAGATACAGCATCTTCTGGCACCGACCACGCCAGGAGCTGGCTATCCCGATCCCACAGACTGTGGAAGCAATGGACAGGTTACTTGGTGCGCGAGTCACTCATACCGGCCAACCAGTTGTGCACCGATGACTTCGCGGGATGGCTAGCCAACCAAACTAACCTCGCCCTCAAGGGGATCATCGGCATCAAAGCAATGTCCGAGGTATCCAGCATTCTCGATGAACACAAAGACGTGGACAAGTACGCCGACATTGCAGAAGATTATGTCGCCAAGTGGCAAGGTTTCGCAGTTTCAAGGGACGGCACTCATGCGAAGCTGGCATACACGTGGTATGGGTCTTGGACAACCATTTACAACCTGTTTGCCGACTCGCTGCTTTGTTTCCGTGTCCCTGGCAACCAAACAGAGCACTCAGTACGCCGCGACCGAGAGACCGGGTCGACTGTGTCATCCAACACCAAAACCGAGTTTGTGCCGTCAAAGATCTACAAAATGGAGAGCAACTGGTACCACGCGGTCCTCCAGACATACGGCTTGCCCCTGGACAGTCGCCACCTCTACACAAAGAGTGACTGGGAATTCTTCGCAGCGGCTGTTACAAGCAAGAAGACGAGAACTGAGATTCTGAAGAGTATCGCACTCTGGGTCAATGAGACCACCACAGGTGAGCCCGTCAGTGAGCACCATTGCGCTGTTGTGGAAGCTGATGCATCTAGATCGTCCGTTTACGGACTTGTACGAGACCGAGACAGGCGGCTGGCCCGGTCCTCACTTCAAAGCAAGGCCTGTCGTCGGAGGGCACTTTGCATTGCTCGCCCTTGGGAGGGCCTGTGGAGGGAAGGCTGTCGAGCATCTGAGTTTTTTGGACGAACCCGGTGCTTTTGAGATCGTTGACGTAGCAGCGGCACTCGAGGCTGACAGGGCGGAGAGCACTGTGACCCTCCACGAAGGGGAAGCCCTCTTGGAGCATGTAGTTGTGGAAGATCTGTAGCAGAGAAGCGTCGGCTCGCCGTTTGAGGCGCAAAGGTCGAATTGGTGTCGCCAGTCCTCTTGTCATGCCAGTTCTGTCCTCTTCCCGCCACTCATAGTCTCACCTTTCACGATACCGTATAAGTATCCATGACCGACGACACCATAGTGGAAATGTGCCTTTTGCTCCAGGAAGACCGTATATTCGCACCCGCGCAGGACACACACAAAGAGGCCAGGCCGGAGCTGCTCAGGCCCAGTGCCCAGCCTCGATTTCTCGGCAAGGAAGGAACAGCGCCCACTCATCTGGCTACTGAGTCGAAGTAGAGCATACTTGGCCTTTTCCTACAAGGTCTCGCTGATAGTGGCTACCGAGATCGCCGTTACGTCTTCCCATGCCGGGAGTAGCTATTCTACTTTGGACAACGAGGACGCGCTGCGAAGAGCCATTAATGCCTCCTCGGCTCGGGCCGCATCTGGGCTCTCCGGCTCCACAGAAGAGATCCAGCGTGCGAGATGAGACTTGAGCAATCCTGCGAAACCTTGCTCTCAGATATCTATCCCACGGCCTACGAGGTTCGAATCGTTGAACAACGTTCTCCAGAAGATATCAAAACTTCCTACGTTGTCTTTCCAGTGCCGCTTTGCATCTGCGCCATCATGAGAACCGAAGACGCAAGGAATAATCCTGTGGTCATGTCACCTTCGTCTCTCTCCCCGACGTTGACCAGACTGTCAACAATGATTTCTGACAGGGCAAGAACCTGGCACGCGTCACGGTAAATATCGACGAGAACAGGCCATCGACTGGATTCAGCACCAGATGCTTGAATGTGGTGGAATATGTTGTCCGAGCTCCCGTTTCTCGGCAGCGTCTATTGTGCGAAGCATGTGCCCGAGGCAGCAAAGTACGACTGGGCCGGTAAAATGGACGACATGGTGTCAACGGTTCGGTTCATTTGCTTCACAGCTCAACCCGGCAGTGATGCTGCGCTCAGTGATTTCTGGTGTCGGACCCGAGGCGGATGCTTCAGAATCGGTCTTGGTGCATGGCGACGACCACGGCGACAGAGAATCAGCGGTCAAGTTTAGGCTATCACAATCTGGTGATATAACTTGAATGACTTCGTTGACGAGATGGTGATACTGAAAACGCGAGCTCGGTGAATACTGACGGTACCGAAGCTCGATCCACTCAAAACATCCAGATGACTAATCAGTACTATTTGGCTAGACTTTAAATATAGTATTTACTAGATTTAGAGAGTAAAAAAGTATTATAGACTGGATCTATTAGTATTTAATTACTTCTAGATTTTATATATTTTATATTTAAATATAATTATTAAATTAAATTTATATTTAAGACTATAAATAAAGAAAAGTATTCTAAGCTTTTGTATTATAAATTCTACTAAAATTGAAAAATACACTCTGCTTATAATCCTTTCTATGAGTAGTGCAAATTCAGCTAACGCGACGCTAGTATACTAGCGACATCAGAAGTGGGTCCAATTTGCAACCTCGCTTTCCCATCCATCACCACGTCTTGCCTCGTCGGCTTGCCTCCCTTCCCAATCCACACCTCACAACGCCGTAACGCATCCAGCTCAAGACCACGGAAAAGACGCGTCTTTGTTACGCGCCTTCACTTTAATTCTTGACGCTATCAGTCATCGACCCCTCTCGTCACCCACCACCGTCCCTTTCCTTCTCTTCACTGGGGCGATCTAATTTTTCCTTCCGCCCGAAGCCTTGCCTGCCTGGTCATCACTGCCTGGACAACCGCAAGCCTCACCCACTCTGCACCAAAACGTTCGACGTGCAGCATCACCTTCTCCCATCTACCATCCTTGGGCGTTTCCTTCAGGTTCACACACTTCACACCTTCATCCATTAGTCCCGCCGCAGCAATGGCCACTACCAGCATGGACTACGAGGCCGCCAACGGCGACCGCTACGAGGGTCAGTCCATTCCCTGTCAACGGCCGCGATTGAAATCGATCAACGAACATTAAATTAACCTTAGACACGATTCCAGATGAGGCTCCCCGTTACGAGCGCGACAACCGTAGCGCCTCTCCCCGCCCTCTCCGCGATGAAGGCGATGGTGGTCGCCGTCGCTCTGCCTCGCCTTCGGGCAACGGCGATCGGTACGTGTTGTCCCCCGACCTGCACCCACCTCACACTTCTTCGGGTCATACATGAAGCTGACGGATTTTTCAAACAGTGCCCCCAAGGACGACGCAGCCTCAAAGGGCGGCGACGACGATGGTGCCATCAACCCCGGCTCTAACCTTTTCGTGACTGGTATCCATCCTCGTCTTTCCGAGGCCGAGGTTTCTCGCCTCTTCGAGAAGTACGGCGAGGTTGAGAAGTGCCAGATCATGCGTGACCCCCACACCAAGGAGTCCCGCGGCTTTGGCTTCGTCAAGATGGTCACCTCCGACCAAGCTGATGCTGCCAAGGAGGGTCTCCAGGGCGAACCCATCGATGGACGTACCCTGAGCATTGAGAAGGCTCGTCGCGCTCGCCCCCGTACTCCCACTCCGGGCAAGTACTTCGGCCCTCCCAAGCGTGGTAAGTCAGAAGCACGGCTGTGACGCACTTGGACGCTTACTGACTCAACTCCCAGAGGGTGGTGGCCCTGGCGGACCCGGCGGACCTGGCGGCCGTGGAGGCGGCCGATTCGGCGACCGTTACGATGACCGCCGTCGTGGCGGCTACGGCGGAGGTGGCTACGGTCGCGATGACCCTTACCGCTACCGTGGTGGCGGCGGTGGCGGCGGCTATGAACGCAGGTACGACGACAGGGCCGGCTACCGCGAGGACCGTGGCTACGACAGGTCGTACCGTGACGACCGCAACTACGACCGTGGTGCCGGTTACGAGCGCCGTGATCGCGACGAGGGCTACAGCCGCCCTGACCGTTACGGCAGCAGCGGCGGCGGCGGCGGTGGTGGTGGTGGACGTGAAGAGCGCTACCGCGATGACCGCCGGGGACCCAGCTACGAAAGGGAACGCTACGATCGGCCTCAGGGCGATCGTGACGCTGCCCGCTCCCGTGACGCCCCGGCTGCTGGCTCTGGCTACGAGGCCGGCGCCAGCCGTTCCGAGGGTCGGGAGGCGCACGGTGGAGGTTCCAACTACTAGAGGTTGAGCCTTGGAAAGGCAATGGGGAGCTGACTCGTCTAGGAACCCGCTAATCTCGGCTCAGGCTTTCTCTGACAGAAGGAATGTGTTTCGAGAAGCATCATCTTTGCAGTTGCGCCTGATCATGTTCGTCAACAGCAGCTGCGGCACGAGCAAATTGCGGCGGTCTTCCACGGTTTTGCGTTCTTGGAGTTCTTGTATTATGCGATTCAGGGCGGATCAAAAATTGAGGATCTTCGGATTCGCGGTCTCTGGCCGGCGTCAGACCCTCTACAACACGGAGAGCCAGCTCTCACGACGAACCCGACAGACGGTAATCCCGGAATTTCCCAGCTCGGGCGTCTGTTCTGCCTGGATCATCGACACTCCGGGCGGGCGACTTTGGTAGTTTGGCAAACAGAATCAGCTCGGCAACGGCAAGGCGTCGCGACAGAATTGGTCGATAAAATCGGAGTGACGGATTACTTCACACTTTCCTCGTGGATCACGCATCAACTTTTCCCTATTGCTTCACTATTTACCACCGTCAACGGCTCGATATCACACTTCTCGCAGTGTTCAACTGTACCAGTAACATTTCACTCGTCTCGCCTCTCTCGAATGTCTCGCCTTACAAACTCGACATGCACTTATACAGCTTGATGCGATGTTAAACGGAACTTACACGCCCCAAGACTCGCAGCACCCACGCCTCGTCTGTCTGATCAGCTTCACCTGTAACTGCCAACGTCTAAACGGCACGCACCCGACGTCCGACCTCGTAACTGGTGGACTTGTCTCTTCACAGCCCATTAGGAAGGGTCAACAACTGCCACACATGGCTTTGACGAGGAAAGTCTGCGCGTCGCTTTTGACTGACTGCTGTTTTCCTAGGTTTACATGGCATGTCAGGCCAAAGTCCTCTCTACCGAGACACGGACGATCATCCACACAATATGTGACGCAAGTTGTCGCTCTTCCACGGTGTTCCCATACATCAAGGTAACATTTCGTCCTCTCGCGAAAAATTAGATCTCGTTCAGCTCGTAGAACTCCAGGCGCACGCCCGGGCTGAATAGACTCTCTGCTAGACTTGAGCCTTCTGGAAGCACGTGAAGCTTGACCACCTCGTTTCGGGATCCGTTGTTGATCTTTCGCCTTCGAGACGCTACTCAAGTGCTCTCGTGTGGGCAGATCCTAGCATTGGGACACACGTCATGATATTAAATGGTGATAATCTATCCCCGATGCCCTACCAGGACATGCCTCGTTGTTCGTCGTCAAATGCATGCTCATCAGTTTCGTTGTTGCCGGTCTTGTTACCGACCCTCGGCGTTGTGACTGTTCCCATCTTGAGGCTGTGGCTGCGCGCCAATCAGCCAGCCAACACCGCTGGTCAACGTTCCCATTGCCGCGTCTCTGAGCTGATCCCTCTTGCGGGTACGCTGTTGATCATGCGACATGTTGTCAGACTCTCCCCAGTCTCCCCATCCGTCCCCTTCATCTGTACTTGCCCGTGTCGCCTGTGCGGGGGTTGTATCTTTGGGGGCTGTTTTGGCACCCGTGGAGGCATGCAAAGATGACAATGCGGAGAAGTTGCGGGAAGCGGCACGCGCAGTGGCCCGGGATAAATCGAAAATAGACATAGGAGCGTCATCGGCCTGGGTCTTTTTGGGTTGAGCAACGGCGGGGCTGACACGTCGATGACGACCAGAGGGGGTTCCAAAGCCGCCGGGCATGTACACATCTCCGTCGTCAGCGGCGTCTAGGTCGGCCTCTGCCTTCAGGGCGTAATCAAGCTGTTCCTCGCAGCGGCGGAAAGACTTGAGAATTATTTGCAATTGCGACGGAGGTGCGATGCGGAGAGCTGCCGACAGACAGTCAATGCGTTGTTCGAGATGTCTGATTTCGGGGTTTCCGGAGGCGGTGCCCAGATGGGTTGGTCGCGTTGTGCGGGGATTTCGAGTGTACGAGCCGGCCTCAAGCGCAGCTCGCCAACCCCAGTCGTCACCAATCCTAGCATTTTGGCTGTTTGAAAGACTGGGCTGAGCAACGCCAAGCCTGGTTGCAACAAACGAGTATGCCGTTTCGAAATCGTCTTCACGGAGAGCTGCTTCAATGCAGAGAGCTGTGATACGGGTTTCTGCCTTGCTTAGCTCTTCTGCTTCTTCATGAGCCGGCAGGGGCGTGTGGAAGCTGCCCGCATTGAGTTTCGAACTGCTCCTCAGAGTAAGTCCGGACCTGACCATGTTCGATCCAACTTCCTGCAGATCTTGTATGCGTGTGTAGCTCTTTGCGTTCTGCTCAAGAACCTTGCCAATGATGGCGATAGGATCTGAGTGAACTCTCAGAACGACAGGGCTGAAAGGCTCCCCCTGTTTGAGGACAAGCCTGTAGTCGCTGAAGGCATGTGTAGCCTTGAGAAGCGCTTCGATCCGTTGCCGTGATGGTGTTGAGCTATTCACGGTGCGTGGGAATGCATTGATGCTGTTGAGGCCGTGTCAGAACGCGTCTAGCTTTTGAACAGATCGAAGGGGAACAAACATTTCATCGCACTTCTTGAGACCACCTCGTGTGCGATTGGGGTTGGATGCATTGTCATATGCGTTGAGGGCAGCGGTAACAACAGTTGCCTGGAGGATGGAGGGGGGCAAATTGGCGTCTCCGTCCTCGTAGAGTGCCCTAGCAAGGGAGAAATCTGGCAAAGTACTGTCAGCGCATGTTCTCAGGTCACCTCGAGGTCCACTCACTGCCGTTCGGGAGCAGAGCTTTCAGGATCTCGGCTTCCAGGTAATCCTTGCTCAGACGACCAAAAACTCCAGCGCCCTGTTGTAGGTCGTCCGAGATTGCACCCCAGTCCCGAAGCCAGAGAATCTCTTTCCTAGCCTTCACCCACGACTCGTCATCCTTGTTCGATGTGCTTGAGGCGAGTTCGTGAATGAGCTGTGATGCTTGGGATTTTTGTTCTCGCTCATCTTGAACGAAAAGCAGATCACCTGCCCGTTTCACCGTACAGGTAATCCCTCTCCGTGAGAGCAGAAAGGCGCTTAGTATGAGACCATGAAGGAGATGTACAGTTTGCGAGGATGGCGAGGTCAAGGGGTTTGTCTCGTGTAGGAGGCCATCACGCATCCAGGTTGTGTTTTTGGAGTTTGACAGTAGCTTTGGGTCGAGTGGTGGGACTGAGGGCAAGGCCTCGGCGGCAGTCTGGAGCGAAACGAGGTCGTCCTCTCCGAGAAGGTCCATGGTCTTGTTGACCATCTGGTACGCGCCCTCGAATGCCTCCAACGATGTATCCGGAATCAGGTAGGCGCAGCCCAGTACCGCTCTGGCGTACCTTCTTTCAAGATAGCGCAGTTGTTCCTCTCGGAGCCAGCTGTCCACATCGCCCAGGTCGACGTCTTCCGGGCCATCCCACTGTTTCACGGCTGCCACGGCCACGTTCCAGGACTGCAAGGCATGCTCCAGCAACCATTCCAGCACCTTTTCCCAGCCAGGGCAGAAGACGTCGTCACCTGTGGCATCTGCTGTGACAGCGTATCGAAAAGACTCGTCTGCAGAAGCCGCAGACAACCACCTGGCATCGTTTTGTAGCCACGGTCCAACAAGACCACGAAGATCGCGCCCAACGCTGGTGTAATCTGAGCCAGAACCGGTCTGTGAGAGCAGTGCCATTACCGCAACGGCGTCAGGTAGCCTTTGAAACTCGGCCAGCGTGTAGGGAATGCCGTTGTTTGTATAATATTCGTAATTCCGGCGAATTAGAGGCATGAGGCTTGAAAGCATCCATGTGCGAATGTCGGGCGTGTGTGCGAGAAAGGGCGTGAGGAGAAAAGGGAGCTGTGTAAGCATGCCGGCTTCCTCGTCGACTCGGTATGCTCTGCGGAATAGGAATTTTGTAATCGAGTCATCTTCGCCACCGGCTTGCGCATCGGGGATGGCTAGCTGAAGTAGGTGGAGCTTTCGGACCCTTCTCGCGGCTTCGTCGTCGGATATGTCGCCAGGATCAGATGTGTCGACATCGAGCTGTTGTCGTGGTGCGAGTTCTCCAGAAGCGAGTTCCTGGAGGAACGACGTGTATTCGGATGAAGGCGTCGTTTCGGGCAGATACGTCAGGAGAATGCGAAGGACCAAATCTTTGTGCAGGACTTTTGGATGCTGTGATGTCAGACAGGCCAAGTTGTCAATGTCGGAGCTGGCCGCCAGGTGCACCGCCAGCAGTATGACCTTTTGGGGCGAAAGGACGAAGGTCATGGTGCTTTTGTGAATCGCATGCTGCGAGCTAGGTGTTGTCAGGCGGTGGGCTTGTATACGACGTGCGTTGGCGATTCGACTGTCGTTGGAGGGGCGACGACCTCATGTGCAATGTATTTACAATGACGCCGTTGCAAGCTCCAGGCGGTGCTGGCAGTTCCATAGCCTAGAGGACCTGTCCTACATACGACCTATCGATAAGCTCCGTGGGGTAGGTGATTAATGCGCTATCCCTAATACGCCAGTGAACGATTATGTAATACGGCAACGACATGATGAGGTGCCGGAGGCTGTCTTCAACCATCATCCTCAACCTCAAGAACCGGAACACAAGCGCGCAAACCACACCCCATCTATTGGAGCTCGCGATCTGACGAAATGGCTTCCGGATATGGCGCAAATGGAGGTTTGTGCACAATACACGTCTCTCGACTCCCAGGAGCATGCTGACCAGACCCCTTCGTGTGCTAGGCCCGGGCCGATGCTTTCCCTTCTGGCAAGAGCTGCTCGGCTGCTACGCCGTGAACAGTGCCGAGGATGACGGCAAGGGCAAGGCAAAGTGCGGACCGGCACTCGAGGACTACTACGAATGCCTGCACCACAAGAAAGAGGTCCGTAGCTTCCGACACTCGGCGATCCATGTCGCGCAATACCACCGCCACGCACAAGAAGCAACATGCTGACAGTCACTTGTACGAATAGGCCGCGAGAACGAGGGCGCTTCAAGCTGCGTACAGACAGGTGGTCAGCGCCAGTGCACGGGACAGCGCGCCAAGTGCCAGCAACATCCGGGGTCTGGGAACTCTGACGGGAGACGAAGATACGAAGTTGGTGGCTGGGGCTTGAGCCAGTGGTGGTCGGGGCCGATTGCTGGGCTACGGAATATGAAGAGATGCCAGCATACCCTCGCAAGAGAAACCGAGGTCCCCGCGGGGAACGGGCGGACCACTGCCACCTTGTACCAACTTTACCAGTTTGGAGGACTTCGAATCAGGGAGTCCAGAGTCGACGCGAAAGAAACCGTGTACATCCCTCACAGCGCAAGACTAAAGCTACTGTGAATGCTATACTGCCCATAAGGCGGATGGAAGGTCTACAGGCAAAGCCCCTGGCCGTAATGGAGAATGGCTGCATCACCATGCACACGGGGCGATCCCTGACAACATAGGTATACACTGCATTGGGCATTATGTTCTATCAGTCAGCTTTGCGAGGCAAGCTGGTAATCAATCCAGTCCAGGAGGCCGTGCCTCTCTCCTGAAGGAAAACCCCTTTGCTACAGTCGAGTGGAGTTTTCCATCGCAAAATAACTCTGACCCAGCGACAGGTCCTCTGTCCAGATTTTGTGTACATACAATTAGACAAGGCATAAATTGGCCTTTGCAAAACAACCCTCCTGCATGCCAAATCAAACACCGATCCAAATCTATTGCTTGGAGGCTCCATCTCCGTCTCTCTGCCCAGCACGCTGCTTAGTGGGATCCAGGTTTTCGCCTTCAGCATCGGCGTCATCATCCCTCTCGAGGTCGCTCTCAATTTCTTCGGCCTCGGTGATGTGGCCCAGGCCAGTGCTCGGGGAGCGGGTTTCGGGCAGCTCACCGCCGCTCATCTGATACTCCATCAACTTGCTGAAAGCACTGTCTGGGTTGGCTGATAGGTCGGTATATTTTCCAACCTCGGCCACCCTGCCCTCACTCGACAGCACGATGATGAGATCGGACCGCTTGATTGTCGAAAGGCGATGAGCAATCGAGATTGTGGTGTTTCGTCCTCTGAGCAGTGAGGCAAGTGCAGCGTTGACAAGGGTTTCCGATTCAGCGTCAAGGGCCGAGGTGGCCTCGTCCAGGATAAGGATATCAGGATCTTTGATGAGCGCCCTCGCGATCGCGATTCGCTGCTTCTGTCCGCCAGAGAGCTGCGATCCCCGAGCTCCGACCGGCGTGTCCAAACCAGACGGCAGATCGCTGATAAAGGTGCAGTTGGCTTTGCGAGCAGCAGATACAATCTCCGCACGCGTGGCATGTGGCTTTCCGTATGCGATGTTCTCGGCGATAGAACCCGAGAACAGGACCGGCTCCTGGGCCACCATGCCAATGCGTCGGCGGAGGCTCTTGACGTTCATCTCGGATACGTCGACGCCGTTGATGGTGATGGACCCAGTCGTGACGTTGTAAAAGCGCAGCAAAAGCCCGGCGACCGTGGACTTGCCGCCGCCCGAAGGGCCCACGACACAGACGTTGCTCCCAGAGGGAATCTCGAAGTTCAGTCCGTTGAAGATCTTGACGGCAGGACGCGTAGGATACGCGAACGACACATCGGTGAATTTGATGGGCCCTTGTGCCGATGTGACCTTCTTGCCAACCGTTTGAGAGATTGTCGGATGCCTGTCTTGGAGCTCGAAGAGTCGACTGGCAGCACCGACGCCCTTCATCAATTCCGAATAAAAGGCTGACAGGCCGAAGAGACTTGAGCCGGCAAACGCCGTGTACATCATGAAGGAGGTGAGGTCACCAACCGTCATGGCTCCGTCACGCACCAAACCACCGCCGACGACAAGCATGGCCAGGATGGTCATGTTGCCGGCCCAGCCCGTTGACGCAAAGAATGTCGCAGCAATTGTCGACTCCTTCCGTCCCAATGCGAAGATCTTCCGAATCTGACGGTTGTAGCGGCCGATCTCTTGGACTTCGCCGACAAAAGCCTGGCTAGTCTTGACGTTGCCCAGCCTCTCCTCGGCAATCTTGGTCAAGGTTCCCAGATTCTTCTGGATACCCTTGCTTACGTTTCTGACGGCACGTCCGTAGAAGAACGCCCCAACGGCGACAGGGGGAAGAACGACGAGAAGGAGTCCGGTGAGATGAGGGCTGAGCCAAACCATGGCGACGAAGCCAGCGGCACCACTGAACATGGCCCGAAGTCCATCGCTGATGTTTTGGGTGATGGACTTGCCAACGACGACGGTATCCGAGCTCAGACGAGAGATGAGGTCACCGACCCTGTTCGCGTCGAAGAACTCGGCATCCTGGATATATGTTCGCCTGTACAGCTGGGACCGCAGGCGCGCGACGACCCGCTCACCGACGATGCGGAGCAGGATGATGCGGCCAAAGTTGGCGCATGCGCCGATGGTCAGAATAGTCCCCAAGCCCACGAAGAATTGTGTCAGCGTAAAACCAAAGAGACGGGCGTCCTCGGCAGGATCCTTGGTGACCAGATCCATGATTCTCCCGACGGAAAAGGGAATGGACATGGTCACACTTGACGAGATGATCAGGAAAGCGAGCGCGACACAGAGCCATCGAAGCTCAGGTCGTGCAATCTTGACCAGGCGCCATATTTCTCCAAAGCCGGCTTGACTCTGGCTCTTTCCTTCCTTGGATAGCTTAGCACTGAGGTTGATCTGTGCGGCCCTCGCAGCTTTCTCGCTTTTCTGGAAATCATCCAACTGTTCGGGCTCTTGACCATTGTTCTTCTCTTCGGCCGGGGAGAGTGGCGACTCTTCGTTTTGAGCCACGTCGGTGCTGGGTTTTGCTTTCTCTTGGCATGTAGGTGCGCTGGCAGAGAACCGCCTCAGGAGGACAGAGTGGAGGATGCCCGGAGGCGAGCCTGACGTAGCTGAACAGCGCGCGCCACAGATGGTCGCGATCGGTGGTTTGTATTCGGCTCTCGCCGTGGCCTGCCACAGACCCCGGATCTGGGAAACGAGAGGATGTGAATGCGGTCCCGGAGACACGCGCGAGATCGTAAAAGAGCCGAGCTGGGTGGTTCCGAAAGAAGCCGCGACACGCTGAGGGAGCCGCACAGCGGAACGCGCTGCGCCGGACATGATGAAGCCGGCTATTGGGGTTCAAGCGACAATGAAGGTTGCTGCATATTCTGGCGTTGTGGCCGCGATGCGCATTGCGGGCCAGTATCAGCCGAAATTGTGCAGCTTGTGTTGTGGTAGCCGGACTCGTGGTTGCTGTCTTGGTTCTGTAGATAGGTGTTGAGGGGGTTGGAGAGGTAGGCAAGTAAGGTACGTCGACGACAGCATCCATCCAGACAAGCTCGGAGAGCAGACGCCGCCCCGTTCGAGCCGGCGGATTTTTTGGCGGGCCACCACCTCGCCTTGCCGCCGACGGGGCTCGGACTGGTCGTTGACGCAACTCGACTTTCCTGCCCGTGCAGTGGCGCTCACCCCGGGACGCCTCATTCAAGCCACAGACAGTCAATTTCTCACCAGGGACTCTCGACGATGTGAATACAACTGGAAACATTATTGACGGGCTTCTTGTATGTATGTTTTAGCGAACTTTACATCCTCAGGAAGATATTGTATGGATCCCAGCTTGGGTAACATCTGACTCAGACGACTTTCTTACAACGCGGCAATCTGCTCATCCGCTGTAAGGAGCTTCACCATCATAATGAAGTCAAGTCATCTTGGAATTGCCGGCAAGTGCGTTCACATTGGGACCAGACCTGATTGCCTACTCATCCGGCGGAAAAGCCAGTTAGACAGATGTACGGCATACATTATTGTCCAATGACGGCAGTGTACATCTTGACCATTCTCACGCAATGCGTCTATGACTGTAAGCTCCCCAGGTGGGACCCCGGCGCATCTTCGAACTGCTTTGCGCCTTATTTCAAGGTAGTTCGCACGCAAGTTGCTCCTTGATAAGACCCAGATTGATTTGATCCTCGGTCGTAACCAGACTCCCACTCTCTTTTGACGCCCGCTATAGGCAGCCATGAGAGAAAGTAAAACTCCATGTCCTGTATGTACCCGTATGACCCGAGCCCTTGGGTACTATTGTGTTGTACAAAGGAAACCTGGAAGGCATCAACCGACTTCACCATCCCGACGAAGCATCTCCGCCACGTCTGCGTCAATCCCATCGTCAGCGCCTAGATCAGGGAACTCGTCCGAGTTTACCCTCCGCCGCTTATTGGAGCCGTTTGTCGACACCGGAAGAGACTGGTATTGGCTGGCAAGATTTGATAGCATCTCAATTCCAGACGGTGCATGATGTTCCGGTCCAGGAACCCTTGTTGTGAGTGTTGTCTCTTCCAGGGGAGGCGATTGGGACACAGCCGCGGTATGTCTTTCCGCCAGGTCCTCGGGCGGTGGTGTTAGTTCCTCGACTTCAGGCCGCTCTGGTTCTGGGGCGGGGCTGTTGCTGACACCTTCTTTGGCGTCCCCTGCCGACTCTTGACCAGGGAGAGTCCGCATAATTGCGTGTTCTACCTCTCGCCTCTTCTCCTCGGTGTCGGCCTTGCGCTTGGACAGCACTGAGAGGGTATGTGTGTCCTCGGCTAGCCCCTGTGAGGCGCTTTCGACCAGTCTTTCAAGTTCGCGAAGCAGCTCGCTCCGTGCCTTGACAGACTCTGCGACAGCACCCTCAGCTGCAGCAAGACTTCGGAGAAGGCCATTGAGACGGGCGGCGTAGACGGGTGCCGAGGGAATCGGCACAGAAGGGTCCTGCACCTTGTCCCAGTCTTGATTCGCGGTTCCAACAGCAGCCTTGACAGGCAGGTTGTTCCTGGCGACATTTTGTTGTAGGTGTATCAAGGTTGAGAGATCGGGATGGACAGAGTGTGCGGCTGAGCCGAACCCTCCACTTTTTGGTGTTCCCTTGCTCCTGTCCGCATCTGACACAGGTTAGCATGATCTGCTCCCGTGACCCAATATGCCACTCAGAAACGCACCTTGCAGTCGCGATTCAATGGCTGCTTGAACAGGCGGTTCGAATATGTTGCGATCCGCCCAGACCTCCACAACGCGCCGAAGCTTCCCTTGAATGTCCGCTGGCGCGCCCTTGTATGCAATGGCCAATGCCTCTGCTATGACCGGCGCAAATGCTAGGACGAAATCTGGTCGGTTGCGCGCCTTGGATTGTTGAGTGACCTCTGCAGAGCACACGCAAGGCGTCAGTTTCTTGCTGGAACCCCAAAGGACAGATGACTACCGAAACTCACCGTTTGCCAGGTAGACCAGGCTCAATCTCTTTGTGCTGGATGACTCCCGTAGGCGTTGAAGCCAGATCTGGGCGGTTCGGTCGGCATGGCGCCTAGTTTGTTTCTTCTGTCAGTCAAACCAGCACAGTCCAACCAAGGCAAGCCGCAACAAACCTGTGAAACATGATCCACTGTGCTGCCGTTGCAATGCTGTCGTGGCTCTCGTTCAACGAGGATAGCCGAGCAAGGACTGAATCATCACTGAAAGCCATATTGCCTGCGTGTCTTTCTCGTCGACCAAGAGCGGATGGGCGCGATTGGTGTCAACCCCGCCAGGAAGCGGCAGCAATCGCCAGAGACGCTTGCTCCAGCCCGCAGACGAGAGATTGTCGGTCGTCCTGCAGTTCGACGTCACTCTCGGAAACTGAAACTTTGCTGTAGCTGTGGAAAAAAGGCGGGGTGGTATCTATGGCTTCGGTGGCAGCGTGCGCTGAGGTCGGAGGTAGCTGGCGACAGCTACTAGTTGGAGGGTCGGCGAAACGAGAGCCGTTGATGCGCCGGGAACGATTGACACAGTCCACCACAGCAAGGGCAAAATTTGTGCCAAGTATCTGCCAGAAATAGTCTTGGGATGACTGAAAAGGCCAATTGGGCGAAGCGCAATCTGATTGCAGCCGAAGTCTCAAGATAGATAGGTAGGAAGCAGTGCGTGCCGGGTTAGTAGGTTGCTGGACGCGACTGGTAACTGTCCAAGCTTTGGCGTTGACCCAGGATGCACTGCCGATATATGCTAGTAATGAAGCACGCTGGCTCCGCTTGTTTGCAGTGGGTTGCAATGCACTCGCCTACATGCATGGACCAGGATCAGCCCCTGCCCGCTGTACCTGCCTGGGCTGCCTGCCTGCCTGTGGGACTTGCCTCCGCGGATGGCTACGTTTCGTCAATGGGTCGGGGGTATATCTACTTACAAGCTGTTTGCCTGAAGCGCAGCAACAACCTTGAAGCTCTTTTGCATCCGCCAACCTACCCCGGAACTTGCCCATCCATCTACCAAGCCAGCCCGCTGACTCGAAGCAACACAACGCCCTCACACCCAACCTAAGGGCATTTGGCAGCCAGCTGCGCGCTTGTGCCATCCGACTTCCTGCGATCCTCGGTCGCCTCCCGATAATACCTCCCTATTCCACACGCTCCTTCCCGGCACAATGGCGGACAGGTTCCCTTCTTTGGAGGACTTTGATTCGGGCGGTAAGCCTCCCTCTGGGAACTGCGCCCGACAGCCCGCCTGACCCCCCCTCTAGCACAGACCGACATCAAGGCTACAGGCCAAGAGCCATCTGCCGACGACTTCCTCGCCCGCGAGAAGGCCCTCCTGGGCGATGATGCCGAGCAGTTTGCAAGCAGCGGCGATGCCGCGGCCTTCGACACCGGAGATGTCCTTCTTGGCGATGTCAGCAGCCCCCAGCCTTCCAGCTTCGAGTCACAGTTCCCCGACCTTGCCAACCAAAACGATGTCAGTACCCGGACGATTAGAAGAGCCCCCATGTTGAGCCTCGCGTTTCTAACACAGCCATCCACAGTCGGTTGGCCCCAGCGGAACGATCACTGGTCAGCCCTCCGTGAACTACAACTCTGGCTTCCAGGCCACTGTCGGCGACGAGGAGGATGAGGCCGAGGTCATCAAGGAGTGGAGGCAAAAGCGCGATGCGCAGATTGAGAAGCGCGCTGCACAGTTCGCCTCTCAGCGCGAGGAGACCGTCCAGGAGGCCAGGCAGAACATCGACGACTTCTACGAGAACTACAACTCCAAGAAGGACAAGTCGATCGCCCAGACCCGCAAGGAGGCCGAGCAGTTCCTTGCTAGCCGTGATGACACCGTCTCTGGCGGCACAAGCTGGGAGAGGATTGCGAAACTCGTCGACGTCAGCGGCAAGGGCGCAAAGGGCGGCGCGGCTGGCTCCGGCAAGGAGCGCTTCCGGGAAATGCTGGTGAGCCTCAAGAAGGATGAGAAGGCCCCTGGCGCGACTGGTATTTAGAGCTCCCTTCCTCATGTCGGACGAGAGATAGCGATGATTCGACGGAGCTTTCTGCGGCCTGGGCATCGGCCGGGTTGAGCATGCCTCCGGAACGCCTTAGCTTTGTAGTTTGCATTGAGAAGTGATTCTTCATGCTGCATCAGCCTCTGTGTGGTGACAGTGAAGTGCGGCGGAAGCGAGCTGGGTGAGTGGTACGAGGCGTAGCTCGTCGAATTGAGGTTGGACGGTTCAGCAACGCGTAGGCCGGCTGGCCGAGATCTGGAAACATCGCGGGGGCGGACACAAAGCCAGAAAAGGTCGGCATGCAGCCAGCCGTCTTGACACTTCATCTATTGACTTTACAACAAAAGGCCTTCGCTGCCCTTCCGCCGCCCATATGCTGGTGAGTCCCGTCGCGCGCCCACCCATTAGTTCTCGCCGAACCAGGTGTTGTGGCCAAGAACCTTGCGGACTCCCATGTAGGTGGTACCTGATAGAGTCAGCACTGGTATTCGTCCTCTGGGTTCGAAAGAGACCGACCGGCAAAGCCACCCCAGAGGAGGCAGAGGTAGGGAACCATGAGGTACCTGGAGCGGGGGTTCTGCGCAGTTGTGGTTAGCAAGCGACGTGCACGATGACGCATGGAGCGTGATCTGTCTGGTACGTACGATCTTCCAGAGACGCTGGTGGTTGGCGTAGGCGGTCTGGTAGAACTTCTGGTGCTCGGGCACCTTGTTCCTGGCGTTGAGCATTCTACGGCTGTGGTCAGCAAATCTGGTCGTACGATGCCAATTGCGTCCCTCAGCCGAAACTCCCAGTCTCCCGTGGAGGACACAAGCCAATTGCTTCGGAAGGCGACCTACTTGTAGGTATTGACAGGTTCGATATCGTAGAAATGGGCGTGGGTTGGAAGGGTCAATCGGAGGTCGATTGGAAGGTTCGGGTTCGTGGATCGTAGTTCTTGGGTCGAGGTTGGAATGAGTCGATGTCGGATTGGTGCTTCGGGCCGTCGACAGCAGGCTTGATTGATGACTAACCGAGCCACTTCACATTGGAAGCGCTATCCCCACCATGGCGTGTAGCTATCTTCAATTCAGTCATGCTCGTGCAGCAGAGTGACCCACGCCGACAGCTTCCTTCTACGCTGCCGGAGTGTCTGTCAGTGCCGACAACTTTTTTCGAATCCACCTGCGCAGCGAGGCACTCCGAGACCTCGAAACGACCTGACACCTTCGGGATGCCATCTCCTTCTTTATCTCTCGCATAACCGCAACAGAGCTGCTATGCGTCGTTTTTCTTTCCGCATTTGTTTCCATCGAGTCTTGGATTTCACCCGATAGGGCCATGCCACAGGCCCTGCAATGGCTTGGGCACTGGAACAGAGCAAGCTTCACCCATTGGCATCTTTGGCAGGTCCTCCCGAAATCGCGACAACACAACTCCTGCAATTGGAGATACGACAGGCCGCGTTGCCTCAGCACCCCGAGTGGCCGTCGCTCAAACCAGTTGAAGCCGACTGCAGCGTACCGTCGACAGCATTCAGATCCCCATTCGCCCCAGGGTGTCATTAATCCAACAAACCGATTGTCGGAGCCGACTGGTGCGCGCACTCTCCGTTGCGAGGACGACCTCGACAGCTTCGAGTGGAAGGACTTTGTGACATCACCGCGGGAATCCGCCAGGTCCTCGAAAAGATGGGGGGGCGCGAAATGGAACACAGAGCCTGGGCACCACTACAACACAGAGCAGCTATGCCATGAGCTCGTCGTGGCTCAGCGCAGAGCTGGTCGCGACGGAGTTCTCCAGTTTTGGTCGACCCTGGTAGAGCAAAGAGGCCTCTCCAAGGTTGAGGGGGCCGAGGCCGATTTCTTCTACCAGAGCGTCCTGGAAGCTGCGCTCCCAAACGATGTGATCTTGGAAGGCATCCTTCTGTATGCCGACTGGCTCGTTGATGGGCATGATATTCGATGGCCTCGGTTGTACGATCGAGTCGTTTCATATTGCCTGGAATCTCGACAGTTTGCCCGGGCGGTTCGGTGGCACATGCGCCTGATGTCTGGGTTTGATCCCGGACAAGCCATCTTCACGAAGCTCATTACACAACATGTGCACAAGACGGATGCTCAAGAAGCCCTGCGCTCAATGTACATCGCAAGCCACCACCGCAACGCTTACGACCACGTCATTCCTCGACTCCACGGCTGCGGCAAATCAACTCTGGCCATGCAGTGGCGAGACTTGCTTGTGCAATACGGCGACCTCCCGCTAGACCCAGTAGCGTCTCAGCCTTTCCTTCATTTTCTACACGCATACTATCGTGGAAAGAGCCTCACCGCCCCGGAAGACTCACTCGCCTCGTCTGAACCACGATACCGTGCCACGGCCCACATGAGCCATGACGAATCATCCTCGAAACCCACCAGGCAGGACAGCCCAACACCCGCCAACGATGCAATTGGCGCACGGTTCCTCGCCAGCTCCTGGATCGGACCGGAATTCGCTGTTCACGCGCTTCAGGGCCTGGGTGTACACAGTCTTGGGCCGCTGTCTTTGCAATCGCTTGCACTCCGCGACCCCAAACCAGCGTCAGTGCTTGCCCGCCTTGAGCAGTTGGAAACGCTTGAGATACATGTTGTCGAGTCCACATATGTCAAATCGATTCGCCACTTTGCTGCAGCCGGCAACGACGAACTGCTTCTGGCATTGCTGCAAAGTGATATTCACCCCGACGTCTTCGACGATGAGCCCACACAGAGCCAAATCCTCGCCAACGCAATCGCAACAGGTGACCGGCAGACATCTCAGCTGCTTCTTGCGATTCGACCTATCGTGGCTCGACACTCCATGCATAGTGTGTCGAACGAGCGACTGCGAGACCGCCTTCTCCGGCACGACGTCCGGGCGGCCATCGGCTTGATGGATGACATGCGCGCCATGAAGGTTGACATTGACCCAGACACAATGGAGACCATATGCAGCCATCTCCTGGCAGCCACAGACCGCGATCTACCTATATCTCTCACGACAAAACGGGCTATACAAGACAATGTAGCCCTCGCCTGTGGTGCGGCCTCATTTCAGAGAACGCTCCCCTCGCAAATCTGGAAGAACTTGCTCTATCAGCTTGGTCGTTCCGGCCAACAGACTGCTTTAGAGACTCTGGTTCTCTTCATCGTTGATGGATTTCAAACCAAGGCCACAGGGGAAGGTGCCCTTGTGCGCATCCATCATGCTGACTTGCCTCCATGGTCAACCCACATCGAGGTTGCCGATGTACCTGTTGATTTATCAATCAGGCACCTTTGGCACCCTATCAATCGCATTCTTGGCAGCCGCTCGGTCCAGGCCTCGATCATCCGCTGGGGGTTCAACGCCGGTTTACCGCTCTCGCACAATCCGCAGCTCCAGGACGTGGCGGGCACCTGCACCATCAAAGACTTCAATATTGCTCGTGGGGCAAGACTTCTCCGGCAGCTTGCGAAGCGCGGCATCCCCCTGCACCGGAGGCGCATACGGCATGAGATCGTGTCTTGCATTGCGTCGCACATGGAGCCTGAAGAGAAACGGGCTGTAAAGTCGCCGCGTCACATCTCATGGGCCAGTCTGTGCGATATACGCCAGCTCTTTCGGATTGCGTTCGGCCAAAAAATCCTACCACACGCCCCAATACTCCGGGTATGGTTGTTACGGGCAATACGCCAGGATAGAGCGAGGGGGTCGGAACGGCCACCACATGTTTAACATTGTACCAATACGTCTTGATACCCCATGTATAATCTCCAATATACTTGTACTTCCATTCGTCCAGGTGGCCAATCCATGATCTGGTGTGTATGGCATTACGTAGCTTTCGTTCATTGTATCAGTGACCAGTCCGACAGGAAGGGAGGCCTTCAGCTTGCCCAGACTATCAAACGCTGAGTGTAGTATTGTACAAAATAGGACAGACGAGCTGGCGCCGACCCAAGTTCTAGCCGTCTTCGCTGTTTCCACCGCCATCTGAACTCCTCTTGGGTTTGATCACGAGGAGAATGATCATGCCGGCTATGATGATCAATAGTAGGAGGATGATTTTCCTCTTGGTCGTCTTCTTCTGATAGCCAGCGGCAACAACCAATTCCTTGTCCGCGGCTTTTACATCGGTAGCCATGTTCTCGACGTTGTAGTCGATCCGGTCCAGCATAGTGCCCTGGTCAATTACCATGGCCTGCAGGTCACGGAATATGTCGGCAAGCTCAATGATGCCTTGCGCGATGTCTTCGATCTCCCGCTCACGTTGTGTGATTTCCGCAACATTTGATGAGAGCAGCCGCTGCTGTGTTGCCTGCAATGTGGACTGGGAGAATGACCGGTCGGCATCAGATTCGACGAGCGAGGGATCCATATAGCTGGACGAGCCTGGCTGGGGTGTCGATGACCGCTCGGCCCCAGCTGCAACGCCGATGCCGCTCATTCCTCGCAGCTCTGCCTAACGTCAGCAGCGAAACCAACCGATGGCTAACATTCGCCAGGCCAGACTTGGACTTACTTTTCAGATACGTGCTCTGCTTCTTCCTGAAGAGGGCACTCGCGTCTTGCACTCTCGATGCCAACGATATCTGTATGTTCTTGGCCATGGTCTCCTCCGCCTTGGTAATTGTGCCAGACTGTCTTGACTCGCGAACCATCTGCTCGACTCGCTGTATGCAGCGATGACACTCGTGGAATGCTTTTGTGATGTGCTGTGTAAGGTCCTCAATCTCGCGCTCCTCCGCCTTCTTGGCATCTTCGTCGTCGAATCCTGGCAAGACATGCTTCTGGTGCAGGCGTTCCAGAGTCTGGCTGCGTCGTGCAATGTCTGCAAGCAACTCGGTGATCTCGTCGGAAATGTCGGCCCAGCGCGGCGGCAAAAGATCCATTTCGATCACGGCATCGCCATCATCCTCAAACGCGCCCGCAGATAGCAGGCCGCGCGTGTCATCCGAACCCGACGCTGACGCATAGGTGTCGCCAAAGGCCGACCCGCCTGGTGCTCTGTATTTCGTTCGTTTTGTCGGGTGATGGGCATATGATTGCCGGTAGGAGATGTATAGGTTCGTTCGGTCCCGCCACATGGCGGATGCCAGAGCAAGGGAAGGGGCCCGTCGGCAGTCAATGGAGAGGAGGGTTGTTCGTCGCCCGTAATGTCAAGAGCTGTTGCCGGGTGTGTGGAGGATGGTCGGATGTCTATCGGGGAAGCAAGTCGATTGGATTGCCTCAAATGGGTGTCTTTCGCTGCACAACTGGGTTCCGTGAAGGTTGGGGATTTATGTGTCGTCGCGATGTCGGTGGAAGCTTGACTATGTTGGCAATTCCCTGCAACGGTTGGCATTCCAAGGATGCCTGGCACCTTGCGCTGGCAGTTTTACCAATGAGCTTCGAGAACTGACAGTCTCGAGCCGCAGCTCCCTCCCCACCAGCACTCTACGTAGGTACCTTCCCACGCGCTGGACAAGTCGTGCATTTAAACAGTACATCGTGCCAGTAAAGTATAATATTTACTTCCCTGGTCTTCCAAAGGCTAATCATGCGCCTTGTGTCTTATGCATCAAAACGGGCGGCTTTGACCAAGCCTGGCTTTGGTGTGCTTGCTTGCCTGAGAGCTGTCTGTGCTGCTTCGACGATCTTGGTGCACGGACCATGTCAAGCAAGATGCCGTCCCTTCTGGCCCCGCTGCTGCCCCTCCCTTCCCTCTCCTGACGCGAATGCACTTGGCTGACAGGAACTCGCTCCCCCGTCTCTTCTTCCCCTTCAAGAACATCACACCAGAAGAAAAGCTGCCTGCACATTTGGTCCAGCTTTACGCCCGATTCCGAACCCCCCTTACGAATTTACGACCTTGATGCTACGTATCCAACTCCCGAGTCTCTAATTTCCCACATCAACACCGACATCATGGTCAGTCGCCTTCACCAACATCGATAGCCTTGCCCTCACCTGCAGCTCGACATTGCCTTGCTCCAGCCTCCCGACGACACATGCCCCTGATTGCGACAGGCTCGCTCCCTGTCCAGAGTTTCCGAACTGATTGCTGACTGGTTTGGAACATCAGGCCGACTCCCTTACCGAAGAGCAGGTCTCCGAGTTCAAGGAGGCCTTCTCCCTTTTTGTAAGTGGAATACCATTCTGGTTGCAGTGCAGCTAGCCGAAGCTGTTTGGCAGCGTAGACATCAAGCACCACGACATGCAGCTAACTTTTCGTAGGACAAGGATGGCGATGGTTAGTAACGTCGACGGCCCCCCTACACTTTCGTTGCGCCTCTCTTCTGCCACACCGGCCGCGGGCGGCGATTGTCGTCGTGACGGCAAGGCTCGAACCACAAGGATGAAGACTGAAACAATACACAGGCCAGATCACCACCAAGGAGCTGGGTACCGTCATGCGCTCCCTCGGCCAGAACCCCTCCGAGTCTGAGCTGCAGGACATGATCAACGAGGTTGACGCCGACAACAACGGCACAATCGACTTCCCCGGTGCGTCCTCCAAATGTTGGGCCACAAGGATGACAATGTTCTGACACCCCTTATAGAGTTCCTGACGATGATGGCGAGGAAGATGAAGGACACCGACTCCGAGGAGGAGATCCGTGAGGCGTTCAAGGTACCAGTCGCCCGTGGCATTAGCAGCGCTCCAACTGACACGTCCAGGTCTTCGACCGCGACAACAACGGCTTCATCTCCGCTGCCGAGCTCCGTCACGTCATGACCTCCATTGGCGAAAAGCTGACCGACGACGAGGTCGACGAGATGATCCGTGAGGCCGACCAGGATGGCGACGGCCGTATCGATTGTGAGTGAGCAAGAACGCAAACGTTCAGATCGGCGCTGACATGTCCATCCCCAGACAACGAGTTCGTCCAGCTCATGATGCAGAAGTAAGGAAAAACACAATTGAGGGCACGGCTGGGCGTTTGAGACGGGCAGGAAGCTGGGCGCATGGACGACCTGCTGCCGCCCGTTCTCGGTCCATACTTTGTTGGCTTAACTGAACGAAAGGCTAGCGGCTCTGTTAAGAGGAGAATATCCGGTTGATCGATTCAGCGACGCCATGCTACTGCTTTTCTTTTGCTTGTCGGGCGATGTGGTTACTGCTTCGGTACTTTCGAGGGAATCCATGATGACGGGCCGAGCCCCATCCAGCTGTCAAGAGCGGGACAATTGGAGCCCACGATTTTATGACCGCACAAGCCTAATTCCATGTGTCTGTGGTGATTGGCAATGCAT
Source organism: Plectosphaerella plurivora (assembly GCA_020726575.1). Classification (NCBI taxonomy): domain Eukaryota; kingdom Fungi; phylum Ascomycota; class Sordariomycetes; order Glomerellales; family Plectosphaerellaceae; genus Plectosphaerella; species Plectosphaerella plurivora. The sequence goes on from JAGSXJ010000032.1 coordinate 88,190, forward strand.
GTTCTCTCGTGGTGACTAGTCATAATGCGCATGTCGCCTGTCGTTCGAACGGCCTATGGGATTTGAGGAACATGCGTCACGACGACAATAATCTTAAAGTCTAGCACTTCCATGCATGTGCCGAGGACTGGAGTTACCGGTACGCAGACCCTGCGAGCATCAGCCCTACGCGGGGCAATCCGACGCGGGGGGCCGCCAATAATGGTTCTTTGCGAATCCTACATGTTCCTGTCATGGAACTGAAGGCCGCCCACCGGCCCTCAACTTTTAGTACAGCTGCATGCACAGCCACTCGATGGGTTCCTGGGTGGTCGGCACACGGCACTTGTGAGTAGGTAGGTGATACAGGGTCTTGGTCCAGGCTGAGGATATTAATGCAAAAGGCCATATGTATCGGATGATCTAGACTGATCGTGTGTCAATGGTCCATTGGCTCTGAGTACTGAAAATGTTGCCTAGGTGTGTTGACATGCCCTACCCCTCGATGCTGAATGGGGCTAACCATATGATGTGAATGACCTGAGCAAGCCATCCCTTACTTCAATGTCCTCGTACCATTTCGAACTGGACCTATTACCTTAATTTCGAGAATGTTGTTACTTAGCAACCCACGGTAACTATAGGCGTGAAGCCATGACGTTGGTCGTGCCCGATGGACTCGTGCTTTGGGTGCTCGCGTTGGAGGTGCTTGCGCATCGGCCGGCAGGAGCCTAAATTCCAAGGCAGGAAAGTACCCCCGTTTCTCGCCCCACCACCAGGTGCATCGGCCAAGCCAGGTACGGCCTGTCATCAATTTGGCACCCAGCGAGCGACCTGGCCTACTGGCGATGCCTTCAGCCCACCATCGTTGCTGGGCAAGGCTACTACTACAGGGCCCCGACAATCACACTTGAAACCGACACCCATCGACCTCTGGTGGAAAAAAGGCAACCTCCATTATTGACGGCACAGAAAAGCTTGATCGGCATCTGCAGGCGACTACTCTTCGCTACATAGCGTCCTCGCGCAAGCCTTCACCATGGCTTCCCGTACGCACCGTCGAGCTGGGCACACTGAGCAAACGCTGATCCCTGGAACATAGTCAAGCAGTTTATCCGGAACGTACGGTCCGCCAAAACAATCGCAGACGAAAGGGCGGTAATTCAGAAGGAGAGTGCCTCCATCCGAGCTAGTTTCCGAGAGGAAAGTCACGATCATGGGGTCCGGTAAGCTCGACCTCCCATTCTCGGCCGGAGCCAAGAGTTCCAGGGCCAGCCGCTGACCCATACAGACGGAACAACGTTGCAAAGCTTCTCTACCTGTTCACGCTTGGCGAGAGGACACACTTCGGACAGATCGAGTGCCTCAAGCTCCTGGCTTCCCCCCGCTTCGCCGACAAGCGTCTCGGTCACCTAGCTACAAGCTTGCTCCTTGACGAAAACCAAGAGGTGCTGACACTGGTCACAAACTCTTTGAAGAAGTAAGGCTACCCAACCTATGGCTGGAGACATCGTCCACATGTGCTGACTTTTGAAACGCAGTGATCTCTCCCACTCGAACCAATACATCGTCGGCCTCGCCCTGTGCACATTGGGAAACATTGCTTCCGTCGAGATGTCGCGAGACTTGTTCGCCGAGGTCGAAGGCTGCATCAATACGTCGAACCCCTACATTCGAAGGAAGGCAGCGCTGTGCGCCATGCGGATATGCCGAAAGGTTCCCGACCTTCAAGAGCACTTTATCGAGAAGGCCACCAACCTGTTGACGGACCGCAACCATGGTGTGCTGCTGTCGGGACTCACGCTTATCACGAGTCTGTGCGAGGCCGACGAGGAGGAGGGCGGAGACGAGGGCACCGTGGAAAAGTTCAAGCCGATTGTTCCCCAGCTGGTCCGGACGCTCAAGGCGTTGGCGACCTCCGGCTACGCCCCTGAGCACGATGTTACCGGCATCAGCGACCCATTCATCCAGGTCAAGATCCTGCGCCTTCTCAGGGTGCTCGCTGTTGGTGATGCGGACGTCAGCGAACAAATCAACGACATCCTCGCCCAGGTGGCCACCAACACCGACTCTTCCAAGAACGTTGGCAACTCAATTCTGTACGAGGCGGTCCTGACGATCCTGGACATTGAGGCTGATTCGGGCCTGCGCGTTCTGGGCGTCAACATCCTGGGCAAGTTCCTGTCCAACCGCGACAACAACATCCGCTACGTCGCCCTCAACACCCTGATCAAGGTCGTGGCTATCGAGCCCAACGCCGTACAAAGACATCGCAACACCATTCTGGAGTGTCTGCGGGACCCCGACATCAGCATCAGAAGGCGAGCCCTGGACCTCAGCTTCACGCTCATCAATGAGAGCAATGTTCGTGTGCTGATCCGCGAACTGCTGGCCTTCCTCGAAGCTGCGGACAATGAGTTCAAGCCTACCATGACGAGCCAAATCGGCATTGCGGCCGACAAGTTTGCCCCGAACAAGAGGTGGCATGTCGACACCATGCTGCGTGTCCTGACGCTAGCCGGCAACTACGTCAAGGAACCTATCATGTCATCTTTCATCCGACTTGTCGCCACCACATCGGAACTACAGACCTACGCTGTGCAAAAGCTGTATATCAGCCTAAAGAAGGACATCACGCAGGAGAGCTTGACGCAAGCAGCTGCATGGTGCATCGGAGAGTACGGCGATTCGCTGCTCAGGGGAGGGCAGTACGAGGAAGAAGAACTCGTTCAGGAGGTCAAGGAGCACGAGATTATTGACCTCTTCTCGTCAATTCTGAACAGCAGCTACGGCACGCAGGTCACGACCGAATACATCGTCACCAGCTTGATGAAGCTGACAACACGACTTACCGACCCCTCACAGATCGAGCGAGTGCGGCGGCTGCTGGAGTCCCACCAAACCAGCCTGGATGTCGAAGTCCAGCAACGTGCTGTGGAGTACGGCAACCTCTTCACCCACGACCAGATTCGCCGAGGAGTTCTGGAGAAGATGCCTCCGCCTCAGATTAAGGAGGAGTCGCGCGTTCTTGGGCCTTCTACATCAAAGAAGACGAACAAGGCCACCAACCGCAAGTCCAAGATCATCAAGCCGACCGAAGAGGATTTGCTTTTCGACCTCACAGACACTGCTCCTAGCAACGCGCCTGCCGCAGGCTCTCAAAACAACGCCGACTTGCTCGCCGACATTCTTGGAGGCAGTAGCACAAGCTCGCCGGCTCCAACTTCCACATCTCCCACGCCGCAGCAGTCGAACATGGCTAGCATCATGGACCTATTCGGATCAGGCTCTGCGCCCTCTCCGGCTCCTACTGCCACCAGCAGCGGGGCAACGTCAGACCTCATGTCAGCCGCAGCAAGCCATGCTCCTCAGGCAACACCACAAACCCCGGCGGGCATTGCCTGTTACAATGACAACGATCTCAATATCACATTCCAAGTTCAGCGGAACGCGGAAGGGCTGGTGCAGGCCACGGCGAAATTCATCAACACTGGATCGGCCCAGCTGTCGAACGTCGGTCTGCAGGCGGCGGTGCCCAAGTCACAGAAGCTACAGCTCATGGGTATCTCCAATACCGAGCTTGGACCGGGCGCCGAGGCCACGCAAGTCATGAGAGTGTCTGGGGTCAAGGGGGTAAGTCACAATTTCCACTCGAGATCTTACATGGATGAAGCACCGCTAACACAGTGTTCACAGCCGCTGAGGCTTCGTCTGAGGATTCAATTCACGCATTCCGTTGCCGGGCAGCTGCTAGAGCAGGTGAACTGGACCGAGAGCGCATAACAGCGCAGCCGGGCGAGTTGATGAATAGCACAAAACACATTCGTGATAGACCAAGATTGCCCATGTCATGATCACCAAGGCATCCTCAACATGTTCTGGAAGTAGCCCAAAGTGCATAGGCGACGTATACATCACGGGACGGCATGCTGACCGGACTGGAATCTCGGAGCTACCAGCCCCCGATGGACTAGGTCCTGTATTGAAATTGGCAAGGAGGCATGCAGAACCAGGCACACCTGGCCGTGATGAAACTGGGTGAGCCAAGAGCTTCGTATCTAATATCTCATGTTTACTCTGTAACGTGAAGTCCCGTTGCGGCATCCGCCGCAGGCAAGAGTGGGTACACTGGCGCACGTGTGGGCAGCATTAGTGCTGTTTCCAATCAACTTGCGGGAAGGACATCATACATCCATCACCAACATCACGAGTTTCCTATCACCAACCAGCAGTCAACCCTTGAATTGCCGAGACGATTGTCTCCGTGCTATCAAAATGTCCGCAGTTCCACCCAAGACGTCACATCTGGAGCGCACAGCCACCGAACCTCGAGATACTGTGTGATCAATCCCCCCGTGAAGGGGTGCTTGAACCGTCGGCTGAGATATCCAGGGTCTTCACATTGTCATAATAAGTGACGTTCAGTCAGTCAACGACTCAGTTCGTTTGTTCCGGCTGAGAATCCCAGAGGGAACATCCATCAAGGTCCATATTTCACTCCAGCCACCCCGCACAAAGGCAGCTAGCTGACACGATATAGTTTCTTGCCGGTCAGTGGCTGGATACCTATGTCCCTTCCACTCCCAAGGCAGGTGGCTTCACCATCACCTCACTGCCATCCAAGGCAAAGAGCGACAACTCGGCCGGTGCTGACAGTACTGAGTATCCCTATCTTGAGCTGGCCATCCAGTGCTCCCCTTCCAACCCAGCGGCAGCCTTCTTTTTCCGCCCCATTGATGAGATTCTCGGATCGATACTCCGTGTCAGAGTGGGCGGAAGCTTCGTGTTTCCCCCACCCAGCATCCCGGCGTCGTCCATCCGCCGCGTCATCTTCATTGCGGGCGGAGTCGGCATCAATCCCCTAGTCAGCATGGTGAGCCACATCGCAGAGCTGAAGGGGCGTGTTTCCCAGAATTCTTTCGAAACGGAAGTACACTTCTTCTACTCGAGCAGGCTGCCTGGAGGATCGTCAGCTGAAGGAACTCCCTGCGATCTACTCGACAGACTACAATACGTACTCTTCCTTGACAGACTCGCCACACTTTGGGCAGAGGGTCACGTCAAGGGGAGCCTCCGGCTGTTTTTCACGGGCAACTCGTCGCTTTCCAGCGGCACGGTGTCTCTTCGAGGTACGGACTTTGAGACTCATTCCAGAAGGCTGTGTCTCGGGGATATCAAGGCTGTAATCGGGGACGAGAATCGGAGGTCGAATTCGGTTGTGTACGTATGTGGAGTGCCCGAGATGACTGACGAGTTTGTTCATCTCCTGACTTCCGACACGGGACTTTGTATGGACAAAGAACGGGTACTTTTCGAGAAATGGTGGTGATCGGTCGAGGGAAACCAAAGCAACCCTGGAGAGCGAACGGGCGGAGTTTTATAAGGCCACACTGGACATCTGTTGGCTACACTGCGAGTTATCTCATGCTAATCATACACAAGCCTGCTGGCTTAATGGGCCACCAATACACAACTTCTCTGGCATGCTTGTACCAGAAAATCCTCCTCATTGCGTCAATTTTGTAGGGGAGGAGCTACAAGCCACCTGCACCCTCCCATCCAAGGTCTCAGCGTTGCTCGTGGAAGTAAGGCCGCATGCCGCCAAGGTCTCTTCTTGCTTCCGATAGGAAATCTCCCTGCCAACAGCCAGCAGGTTGAGGCCTGTCTGGGTTTGCCGGCGACGGAGTGGTGACGGAGTCCGGCGACCAGTCACCGATCTGATCCACTGTCCCTCGGGGATGAAGACGGGAATCACGTTCGGCATGCTGCCCAACTCTCCGCAGTCCGGGTCTGAGGTTCCAAGTGACGAGCCTCCGCCCTGGGTTTGAGAAGGATGGGTGCATATTCCAGCTTGCTCTGGACGGGTGAAGACTTTTGAGGACTCTGAAGATGGTGGTGAAGCTCCGTAGTCGGAAGAAGAAACAGAGCGCGGGAGGCTGTGAAGGGTTTCATCCTTTGAGGTATTTGGGTGACCCATCACATCCCACCTGATCGAGTCCACGCGCACGGGAAAGTCCATAGCTGCTGCGGCAGCTTCCACCCTTGCGAGCCCGCAGTCGACTCGCTGGACTGAGATTACTCGAGCGTCACAAATCTCGGCATCCTCTAGGTCCGTCGAGAGATCGTCGACATAGTCCCACAGAGATGGTGTCACCGATGCGCCCGTGGAGGCGCGAGACCTAACAGACGGTGCACGTCCGAGAGAACTTGTCGAGGAGCTTTGCGAGAAGCTTTCGGGTAGCATAGGTAGGGGGCGCTCCGGGCCTTCGTCGCTGGAAGTATCCCTTGCAGACTTGCTGGGCTGCGGAAGTTGCTGAGTTTCCGCAGGGCGCGCGGGAGATAGCTTTGGATGGGGCTGGAAACCTGGTGTCGCAGAATTTTCCCGGGCATGACGTTCCTTGTCGCCCCGCGTCGGGCTCCCGAAGATGTACTGACTGATGATGTCGGGGTATTCGACAGGGCCTGGGTCGCGGGCTTCGCCAGCATGGTAAGCTGCGTCTTCGAAGTAGAGGCTGCTCGTGGTCGACACTTCTGGCATTCGATAGCTTTGAGGGACAATGCTGAGATATTTCAGGTTTGCCAGGGAGCGGTAGTAGAAGCGGAACGTGATGAACGGATCGTCAATCCTGTCGTGGAGATGCCAGTCGTAGTAAGACAAGTCCTGGGCCGACTCGACCATCCCGCCAGACGGACACCTGACACGAGTACATTAGAAGAGCTTCTGCATCCTGAGTCCCGGAGTTCTCACATGATGCCGTAGTTCTCTTGGCCCCTGTATTCAGGCGGCGCAGCAGCGCGAAGGCGCCGACCCTTGGCTCGGAAGGCTTGGACTTCGATCAGACCGCCATCGCTAGCTGGCTGAGCGTCGTCCTCAGAGAAGAAGTAGAAGTATCGTTTTTCCATTCCATGCTTGTCTGTTGCGGCAGTCAAAACGGAGCAGCCCTTTTTGTTACCTTGCTCGTACAAGGCGTATTCAGTGATCCCGCGATCGACCTTGCTGGGGTCGGCGCCCCAGGAGACCATTCGGCGACCGTTGAAGAGCACAACAAAGTAAATGAAGTAGGGGTGTTCCTCTGGGCGCTTGACATGCCACTCAAAAGCAAATCGTAGACCTGACCGGGAATTTGAGCTGTCTGACGTATCGTCGGGCGACTAGAATGACTGACCTTGCTCGGAGGGGACGTAGGCCGAAACCCGGGAGTTGGTCTTCGGAATGTGGTGACCATCCGCCAAAGTGTCGCTGTTCTGAGAAGCGTCTGGTCTGGGAGAGAGTCGGATGGATGAAGAGTCTGGGTGAGGAAATTCGGGGAATCGGCGATCATTGTCGTTTGGATTCAGAGGATCTCTGGGCTGTCCAGGGTCAATACCCTGGATGAGAAAAACCTCAACCCCCCGAATGCAAGGCATGTTTTCGTGTAGTGGTTCTTTCGGAGCTAATCCATCATTCTGCTTTTTGCGCTGTTGAGATGAAAGAAAGAGGCCGTGCAAGGATCGGAGAAGCCTCTTGTTGTTGTTCAGGAGGCCGGGAAGCCTGGCCTGAAGCTGTTGCGAAGAACCCGCGGAAAGTGCCCAGGAGTGGACCAAAAACTTGACGCCAGTCGCTGCGGCAGGCGTCGATCTAGACCGCGGGCCGGCTTGGCTTTGGCTGCAAGACACAATCTGAAGAATTCGGAGGCAGGTCCCGGTATGTGAGGTTGGATGGCAAAGTGGTGCTGGAAGGGTAATGTGGTGGCCAGGATGAGGAGGGAGGGAAAAAGGCAAGGGCCGACACGGGACGAGTTGCGAGGTCTCCGGCTGTTTGGGTCCTTCCTTTCCACTCTCACATTGCGAACTTGAAGGTTGAAGTGACAAGTGGAGAGGGAAGTAGCCCGGTATCCAAGGCATGTGTTCCACAGGATTTTTGGGTGGTACTAGCAAGTTTTGTTTGTTACTTCCTCCACAAGGCATGTGCCTGCCCTGATACCGTTGCAAAGGAAAAGAGTCACATGGGACCTACCCAGGTATCCGGACCTCGTGCAAAATGAAACAAATCGATTTAATACATTACCATACTACTAACATGGTACTGACAGGAATTTGTCATGGAGATTCAGTCTCGGAGGGTTGCCTACACCAGTTCAACCCCTGACAGACAAGAAAAGGGAGTTTGCAAAGATGCGAACAAGATACAGGGCTCACACATACGCTTCAGAGCTTGGACTCGGGCTTGACATCTCCAGTCCTTTCCAGGATCCAGTCCGCGATATCCTTGTAGAACTCATCTTTGCAGAGGTCGGCGTGCAACTGATGATAGGCGCCATCATAAGACTTGTATGTGGCGTCCTGCACTCCCGCTTCCTTGGTCTGCTTCTCAAACCACTTCTTGCTTGCATTGGGATCTGTCGTACGATCGCCCGATCCATGAGCAACAAGGAGGCTCCTCACACGGGGGTTGAGCTTAGCGGCGCCGGAGGCAAGCAGGTCCGTCCGCTCAAGCAACCCAGCGAGGCCCTCGAGCGTTCCGGTGTCGTGGCACAGAGTATCCTCACGCACGGATTTGACGACTTCGGGATCACGGGAGAAGTACTCGGCCGGCAGGGCGTTGAGGAGCGGCTGTCTGGGCAGGATTCGGGACACCAGCTTGCCCAGGAACACTTTGAGAAACGAAGGCTCCTCGCCTGGCGGGAAGGCGATGAAGGGGGCCTCGAGGATGAACCCGCGGATTCGACCAACGAGCGCTGCGTACTTGGCGTCCGATGCCAGAGTTGCGACCTGGCCACCACCCATGGAGTTGCCCATCAGGAAGACAGGAACACCCTTGTCCGAGCCAGACGAGGGCTCGAGCTTGTCCTCGATGAAGGCAGCAATGTCAGACAAGACGAGAGTCGTCGGTCCCGTGAGACCCTTGTCCGACGGCTGCCGCACGCTGCGGCCCCAACCACGCTGGTCGAAGCCGAACGTCTGGATGCCCTTGGCTGCCAAACTAGGGAACAGCTCGTAGTACCGGTTGATGTGGTCGCTGAAGCCATGGATGAAGACAAGCTTGGCTTTGATGGGTCCTTCGGGCTGCAGATGTATCAGTTAAGAGCTTCATAAAAGAGGTCGCGCTTGGGTGCTTACGGTCCACGTCTTGGTGTAGAGCTCGACCTTGCCCACATTGAACGTTCCCTCGGTTTCGGTCGCCATGTTGGGATGTAAAATGCCGAGGTAATATGACGGGACGTGGATTGGAGAAAGCGGGAGTTTGGGTTGGAAATGATGTCAAAATATGGCTTGCTAGACGATGATTTGAAGGTCGGTGATGAAGTGTTGTTCATCCCTGGACACAAGCTGAACAACACTACGGCTGACATCCATTGCGATCACATGCCTGCGGGGCCCGGATCTTCAACTGAACCGTTTGGTTGAGTTCCGGCATTGGATGTTTGGCGTTGAGCATTCCCAGCTGGTCACATCTGTCAACCGGAATGACGCAAATTGGTCGCTGATATCCAGGGGTCCAAAGGCAGAAAATGACAGGCGACAGAGAACTCGCCCCGAATCTTAATGATGCTCCAGCTCAACTGCGCGAGAATATCGCGTAGCACGCCCTCTTTCTTGACGAGGCGGGCGGGCCAGCTCCGACAGTCGTCGAGAGTCGCCCAAGGTGTGTTTCTGGCCCTGGCCCTTTCCCATTCCCAACTGAACCCGACCTAATTCTGACAAGGCATTCTCTGCCGGCAACAGAACACGACGTACTCCTCCTCCGACAAAGCCAACCAAGGTCTCTTGCGAAATTCCAGCTATCTCCTTCTTTGCGACCAGACACGGTCGTCAAGCTGAGCCATGGCGCCACGCTCCGGGGCTCTGATATCATAGGCCGTCCTATTCCCAGTGTCGTTACCGACAGTAAAGGCCATGTGGTGCGCCTCTCTGAGGTTACCCTGTCCCAATACCTGACCAACCAACCTCGCGTTGCGACGCCGGTCAGTGATTTTTCCATACACACCAGTCTCAAGGGAGCCTTGAAACATCCCGCTTACTTCGGTCCCCAGATTTACCCTCAAGATGCCACCACGATCGTGTCGATATTGGACATCAACGTCCCTGTTCCTGGCGAGGATCCAGAAGCAGACGCCGGGCCAGTGTTGGAGATATTCGAGGCAGGCACCGGGATGGGGTCTCTCACCCTGCACATTGCCCGCTCTCTTCATGGGGCGAACCCCCCGGTGCCTCACAAGCTGAGACAGGCCATGCTCGCAGCGCCGTACAAGGCTGGGCTGCTGTTGCGCAACACGGCCACCGACGAGTCTCCCATCAACGGCGCCATGCCGCATGCCCAAGAACTTGAGTCTCCCGAGTTGGAGGCCCAGCTACAGTCATATCGCGCCAGCAGGCGGGCCATCCTACACTCTCTGGACATCAATCCCTCAACGAGCCGAAAGGCGCACGGAGTGGTGCAAGGCTTCTGCCGCGGTCGATATCTTTTGAACGTTGATTTCCATCTGCGCACAATCAAGTCCTTCGTAGAGTCGCGCTTTGCCGAGAATGGGAGGCAGCCATTCCTCAGCCATGCCGTCCTGGACCTTCCGGGCTCAGCAGACCATGCTGATCTAGTCATCCAAGCCATCAGGCCCCTGGGTAAGCTGGTCGTATTCTTCCCGTCAGTCACCCAGGTACTAGAGTTCATCACCTGGGCGACCGAGACGAAGCAGAAGATTCACCTCGAGAAGACGGTTGAGCTCATGTCCAGCTCGTGGGCCCCGGGCTTCACAGATGCTGTAGGCGGTCGAGAGTGGGATGTCAGGATCGTGACGCCCAGGAAGGTACAGCGAGAAGCCATGGCGGCAGCGCAAGCCGCCTCAGACGGGAATGAGACGGTGTCCGACACCGTCGTTGCCGAGCCCAAGACCGTGCATGTTTGTCGGCCCAAAGTTGGTCACCTGGTCGGCGGAGGCGGTTTCCTGGCTGTCTTCTCCAAGAGGATGACGCGCTCACAGTCAGACCAAGATGGCCAGGACTTGACTGAGAGGAGTGCAGAGAGTACCTCGTTTCTGGATGGTTGAGGGCTTTGCCCACCTGCAAAGCTGTAACATGTAGAACATTGTAAATTACAAAACTGTACGCTTTTTTCTTCGTGCAAGCCGTCCAGTCTCGTTGCAGCCAACTTGATATGTGGATTGCTGTCTTGTCCACCACGGATTGATGCACGCAATACCTACCTACCTTACCTTGGACGTCCACAGTGCGCAGGAGGCATACCGGTGCCCACCCACTTGCTGCCTCGACTGGACCCCACGACTTGAGCACTCCCTCTCACATCACAACTACCATATTTTTGTTTTCAACAACGCCACGTTCGACCGTATCCGCCTGGGCCCAGAATGGAGGTCATAGAAAACGAACCGATGCAGGTATCGCTGCCGCTTCCCCGCTCCATCGACACCAAGGTCTTCCTTCATCTCACCGTGCGGGCCAAGGCGATTACCCTCTTCCTGACGACGGCAAACCAAGACGACCCGTCCACGCCAGCACCGCTCGGCTCCTTCGTATACGCTCTCCCAGACGTAAGTCCACCATTTCGAAGCCTCTTTGGCTCGGTATTCACACGTGGAAGCGTTTCAACCCCGCACAGCCAATATCGACCACGCTGTTTGCCAACGAGGCCACAGTCGAGTTTACCACACGCATCGCCAAGCTCCTGGCCCGGAAATCCAACATGCCTGTCTACGTCGGCAACTCATGTTCCTTCGCAAACTGTCCCGAAGGAGGCACGGTAGAGGAAGAAATGGACGTTTTCCAACGTGTGGCGGCCGTGGTGAGCGAGAGACTGACAAACGTGGTTCGACCGGCTGGGCCAGCAACCAACACGGTCCTCTGATCGCCCAATCGATTTACACATCGAAATGGGCGGACTTGGGAGATGTGACGTGACAGGAGGTCTGCGATCAAGGTTGCTCCTGAAGCAATGCTCTCTCTGCATGTACCTAAGTAGGTAGCTATTTCTGGCGGTGAGGTATGGGAGAGCAATGCAAGCCCAAAGCAATCGGAGCCCTGCGGCAAGGACTAGATGCGGCTTCTTGCATCATGGTATCCTGCGGTGTTTCTGTGCAGGTAGCTGATGTAGCCGCGCCCCAGGTACCAGACGAGCTCACCGCTTGGGGACTTGAACACTGCACCTCGATCAACCCCCGAAAGGCCCAGGTCTGTACAGCAAAGATGTGCCGATTGGTAGAGGCATCGGGAGAAGCCAAATATGCGGTTTGCAGATGACTCGCGGGATAGCCCGACACCCCAAGCCCCAACACACGGAAGCAGAGTCTTCGAGGCGGGCACATACATGCCTTCGTCGAAGGCTGGATAAGAGCCGGACAATCGACGGCACAGGACAGCAAAAAGCCGAGCTCAACAGCCGAGCCCCTTTGCTTAAAGTGAAGACGGCCATGGGCATCAACTCCCTGCACGGAGGCGGTGTTTGTCAACAGTGCGGGCAACGACACGACCGAGGGACGTGCCAGAAGCCGTATGAGGATATTTTTCGGCCGATTCAGGAAGGACCTGGCAGGTGTAGAATAGGCACTGGTGGCACGTGGAACCTGCTCCGGAGGTGATCAATCACCTGTGTTACAGTGCTGAAAGGCACTCTCGGGTAGCTGCATACAGCTGTCAGCCTCCGTGGTGGTTGGGAGCTGATCTCTACCATGTGTCTTCAAAAGCACAGGGGTCCCGAGACGGGCGGACATCTCTGTAACCCCTTTGCTTGCAGTCACCCAGGTTTGGGCCAGCCCCGTCCGGCTTTCCGTTTGGTCCAGATGTTGATATTGAGGCATGAGAATATCTGGCGACAGCCTCGTCATGAGTCAGACAGAATTAGCGGGTGGGTGGATGAGTACCACGCCAGCAAGTGATAAGGCCTGTAGTCTTTATTGACCAACATGGAGGCACCCGGTACGCCCTATCATTGTCCTCTGAATGATGTGTCTGAAAGGTACCAAGATGGATCTTCCGGATCGCCTGTTCAACACCGCGGCCAAATAGTAGTGCCCATTCAGTCCTTATCTTATCGCAAAAAGGTACCCACTTGGAGCTGTGTCAAAGTGTCGGGGAAGCCACCGGCGTAAGGTGGTTTTTGGCGGATTTGCCCCTCTGCTGCGCCTAAAGGTTCCAGGGAAACTCCAGCTTTGCGCCGCCCCCCAGCGAGAGAGGGGCAACACAACCCCCAAGTTACTCTGATTTTCTCAACGTCGACCCGCAGCGCCAACAACTGCTTCAAGCCCCCGCGACTTTCCCAAACCAAGCCTCCAGATAGTCGGCATCGAACCAAAAAGCCGACGCTCTACACTCGAAGCACCCCGAGGTTGCTTACGATTGGCCAAACAGCGCTGTCTCGGTCGCCCAGGGCCGCCTGCGTTGCAACCCCGCGAAGCCCAGAGTACTTCCATCGCCAACGCATCCACGCCATTTCCAGAGAACCAAACCATGGACTGGCAGCCCGCCCCGGAGTCCTTGAGCCAGCTGGCGCTGTGTCTCAGGGACTCTTTGAGCGGCTTTGACAAGGCCGCGAGGAAGCAGGCGGAAGACGTGCGATGAGCCCTATTGCGCCGATTGGTCCCTGGAGCCCGTTAGCTGACCTGTTGATCAGATGCTGTCACAAGCCAAGTCATCGCCCGATATCAACAACTACCTGGCCTTCTTGTTCTCGAGCTCCGAAACCCCTGCAGGCGTCCAATGCTCTCCCGAAGACTACAACCTTGTGCGCTCGGCAGCGGCACTCATGCTGAAGAACAACCTCAAGACCCAGTTCAAAAGCATCCCGGAGCAAAGCATGACTCTGATAAAGCTGGCGGTTCCCATGGGTATTCAGGACAAGAAGTCTCAGATTCGGAGCTACGCCGGCAACATCGCCACCGAGATCATCAGCAAGGGCGGCCTTCTCGCCTGGCCCGAGTTCCTGCCCCAGCTGCTCAGTCTTCTCTCCAACGAGAGTGGCCAGGTGCCTCCAGAGGCCCAGGAGGGCGCCATGTCTGCCATGGCCAAAATCTGCGAGGACAATGTCAAGGTCCTGGACCGTGAAGTCAACGGTCAAAGACCCCTCAACTTTCTGATGCCCAAGTTCATCGAGGCAACCAAGAACCCGCTTCCCAAGGTCCGCGCAGCTGCTCTGACGGCCATCAACGTGTTCATCCCCCGGAAGTCTCAGGCCATGTTGAACAACATCGACAGCCTCCTGTCTCACCTCTTCACTCTTGCCAGCGACAACAACCCCGACGTCCGCCGCCAGGTCTGCCACGCCTTTGTGCAGCTCGTCGAGGCGCGGCCCGACAAGCTCCAGCCACACATCAGCGGTCTGGTCGACTACATCATTTCACAGCAGAAGAGCGACGACGAGGAACTTGCCTGCGAGGCCTCGGAATTCTGGCTGGCCGTCGGCGAGCATTCTGATCTTTGGAAGTCGCTAGCCCCTTACCTCGACAAGATCGTCCCTGTTCTCCTTGAATGCATGGTGTACAGTGGCGAGGATATTGCGCTTCTGGGCGGAGCGTCTGATGATGAGGACGAAGATGACCGAGAGGAAGACATCAAGCCACAATTCGCCAAAGGAAAACAGGCCAGGAAGGCGGCCGGCGGCGATGCCGGCGCGGATGCGGCCCAGAACGGCGACAACTACGAGAAAGTCAGCGGCATGGATGACGACGACCTCGAGGAGGGCGAGATTGACGATCTTGACGAGGCGGGTGACGAGAACCCTGACGAGCGATGGACCGTCAGGAAGTGCTCCGCAGCAGCTCTGGACGTGTTCAGCAGCGACTTCCAAGACCCTGTCTTCAACGCCATCCTTCCGTACTTGACGAGCAACCTCAAGCATGACGACTGGCCATACCGCGAGGCTGCGGTCCTCGCCCTGGGAGCCGTCGCCGAGGGCGCCATCAACGCTGTCACGCCGCATCTCCCAGAGCTCGTCCCGTATCTCCTCACCCTGCTGGAAGACAACGAGCCCATTGTCCGGCAAATCACCTGCTGGACCCTTGGACGGTACTCCTCATGGGCTGCCAACCTCGAGAACGCGCAGGACAGGGCCACTTACTTCGAGCCCATGATGGACGGTATACTCCGAAAGATGCTCGACAAGAACAAGAAGGTCCAAGAGGCTGCCGCCTCGGCCTTTGCCAACCTCGAAGACCAAGCCGGCAAGGCGCTTAGTCCCTACGTTGCTCCCATCCTGCAACAGTTCGTCCGCTGCTTCGATCGATACAAGGATAAGAACACATTCATCCTTTACGACTGCCTGCAGACCCTTGCCGAACAGATTGGGCCCCAGATGGCGCGCCCGGAGATTGTCAGCATCTTCATGCCCGCTCTCATTGACAGGTACCAGAAGGTGAATGATCAGTCGCGGGAGCTTTTCCCGCTACTGGAGTGCCTCTCCTACGTGGCCCTCGCCCTGAACCAGTCTTTCACACCGTACGCCCAGCCAATCTTCGAGCGTTGCGTCAATATCATCCACCAGAACCTTGAACAGAGCATGCTGGCGACAACAAACGCCAGCCTCGATGCTCCGGACAAGGATTTCCTGGTCACGAGCCTCGACCTTCTTAGTGCCATCATTCAAGCCCTCGACGAGTCCAAGGCCCAGGAGCTGGTGCACAGCGCTTCTGGCAAGTTCTTTGAGCTTCTCAGCTTCTGCCTGGAGGACTTCCAGGACGACGTTCGACAGTCCGGTTATGCCCTGCTCGGCGACTGCTCGCGCTACGTTTTCGGTCAACTGGAGAGCCACCTCCCCAGCGTTCTGCCCATTCTTCTCAAGCAGCTGGATCTGGACAGAATTCTCGACGAAGACATTGACTCGGGTTTCAGCGTCGTCAACAACGCTTGCTGGGCCGCTGGTGAAATTTCCATGCAAGATACCAAGACGATCAAGCCCTTTGTCCAAGAACTTCTTCAGCGCTTCGTCGAGATCATCACAAACCCTCGTGTTTCTCACTCTGTGAGGGAGAACGCCGCGATTGCCATTGGTCGCCTTGGCCTGCACAACCATGAGCAGCTGGCCCCCATGCTGCCCAGCTTTGCCGAGGATTTCCTGTCGACAATGGAGACCGTCGAGGTTTCGGAAGAAAAGGCAACGGCATTCAAGGGCTTCACGCTGGTCGTCGCACAGAACCCTCAGTCTATGGAGAGTGCCCTGCCTCAATTCTTCGTGGCGATTGCGAGATACCAGGATCTCGACCTTCAGAATCCCATCAAGCAGGAGCTGCATGATGTCTTCCTCAAGGTTAGTCTTTCGTCTTTTACTCACTCACACGATGCCTGGACACGCACAGCTAACGATTACCAGATTCTCAACGTCTACCGCCAGCTCATTCCCACCTTCAACGACTTTGTGGGACAGATGCAGCCACGAGACCAGCAAGTGCTGAAGGAGAAATACTCCTTGTAGATGCGTTAGGCAGACTTGTTCTTCCATGGAGGGGTGCGCATGTCGATGTCTCGGCTAATTGACGAGTCCGACTCCTGAAGCGAAGGATACCCACGTTTGCGATGGATTCTTGCCGCGACCACGGGGCAGCTGGCACACAGGGAGTAGCGATGAACCTCATTAGATAGCTTTTTTTTTTTTTCATTGATTTACGGGTGTGATAGGCGGGCAGTGGGAGGGTGCATGCCCACAGCAGCCGCTCGGTCTTTCGAATGTTCGTGGGGACTTTGATGCCGTGTAGCTGGGCAGGTTTCGGGCAGTGGGAGCCATGGGCATACTTCTGGTGCTGCATGGAAAAGCGGGAGGATGAAGGGCATGATAGATGAAATCGACATGATATTCAAGCTTTGCATTTCCTACGTTGAGGCGTGGGAGGGATCTTAGGCATCCTATTCGAGGTGAAGAAGCCAGAGCTGTCGTAGGGCGACTTCCCCCAGGCAGAAGGATACTGCAAATCGTTGGCCATCCCGCGGGAGGAGGGTGAGTACAAGTCACAAGCATTCTTCCATATAGGGGCAGTGCTCCCAGTGTGCGAAGGATCGCACAGCCTCCATGCTCGCATTCAGAGGCCGAGTTTGGGTATCTTCGCCGTGGCACACATAGGAGAGGGATTTTTTTTTGGGCTGTTGCCTCGACGAAAAGTTGAACTAATACCGGCCGTATGGCAGGCAACAACCCTCAGTTCTGAATTTTGTCTCCTTTTTCTGCCACTGATGCAAAGACGATTTACTGAGCCGTGGAGGCGCTTCTTCAGGGGCCACACCAATCTTCGAATGTCCATCAATACGCACACCATGACATGCAAGAACACTTGAGATTTACAATGTTTTCGCAAGCCAAGAATCAGAGGCTGATGATGTATCTGCTTCTTCTGGAAGGGTGTCGACGTTGATAGCCGACATGGTGGCGGTGATATGTCCGCCGTCACTTCGGTCGAGGAGAGGAGACAACCCATTGGGCGCTTGATGAGATACAGAGGTCCTGTCAGGGATCGGAGTCTGGATCGGGCGCCATTGCTGACTTGCCACCGCATGATAAGGTGTTTACTCTAGCCAGCAATCAAGCGGACTTCCGCTCCCTTCGACAACGATGTACAGTGATCTGTGCCAACTGTAAGGGGATTTCGGAACTGAAGACATCTTCTGTCACCCAGAGATGGCCTGATGGATCGCCGCACCCTCCATTTCCCCCTGCATACTGCTTATCCAGTTAATCCCATGATGTGATACTTCGGAGGGGCGGGCCATATGTCCCAAGCCAGCCCCTTTTCAGCAGTGCCCCCGGCGGCAGCGAACCAAGCCCCTTCAGGTGGTGACCAACCAGTAAGTACTGTACCATTATCCTCGGCAGATCAGCGGTGCATCGCTTGAGAGGGGCCTCGGTTAATGCTTGGTGGTGCCTGTCGGTCAGCACCCGTTGGGGCGTTCTTGACAGAAGTGGGTTGCCGCCCCTGAATCGAAGCGTGGCCATAGCAAATGCTCGACAGGAAGTTAAAAAATCAAAGTCGCATAAGAAAACCAGCCAGAACAACTGAACTTGGGCAACGGACCGGCTCTCTCCTCAGCCTCACCGGGAGGGCTAATGCAGGGTTGCCGAAAATAGCAGCATGTTGCCTGGGGCGACACGAGGTCGCGCCCTGAGTCCACCATTGACGAGAGCTCCTTCGTCCTCGACGAGGAAAATGACAAGGGAGCCTGCCTGGAAGTCATCCCCAAAGCGGCAGGCCGTTGCAGTCATTGTCCTCCTGTCGGGGTTGTCCTCTGACTTCCAGATGGCAAGAATGAAACGAGTGTTGAGGCCCTCGGTGATCATTCCATCGACGGCCGATCTGTGGCACGAAAAGCAGCGGAGACAACACAGCATGCGCTGAAGAGCGCTTGAAGAGCCCCGCCCTTGGTACGTACAGCAATCTGTCCCGCGTAGACACGCCGGCACTCCCTGAGAATGAGGGGAAGATTCGGCCTTGAGGTGTTGTGTCGTTGCAGGGCGTCAGAATAGCGGGTTCGAAAGTGAAAAGCCAAGGCCCTTCGAGCAACGCGCCACTCGTTTCCGTGGGATGTCCATCATCATCATGATCAAACACTAGAATTGACGAGTGAGGACATGCTCCGAGGCCAGCAGCCCCTGAATTTCCAAAATCCCCGGAGCCTGCTGCAGAAGTGCCCCCTCACCGGCACGCGTGACCACAAAATTTTGCGACGGCTGAGAAATTGAGCCTCTCTGGGATGCGGTCTACGAGGCACAGCAGTTTGCAGAGCGAGCGGCTGCTGTGCCCGGGTAGCATGAGGCGCGCAGGCGGCGTGTGACAGCGTCGATAATCGACACTGCGGTGCAGAGAGCCGCCTTTGAGATCGGCCTAGGAGGCCGAGGGACAGCCACTATCGATGCTGTCACCGTGTCACGCCTACTCCTGTCCTTTCCTCCCACCATTTGCTTCCCAAGAAAGAATCAAGGCCCACCGTGTCTTGCTGCCAAGCAAGGGCTGTCGGCAGACGACGGCGCAGGGTGTGGAATGCGACGTCAGAGAGGAAGAACACGAGCCGGCCCCAGGCCATCAGGATCTGAGCCCAATGATGATAGTCGAGGGATAGAAGTTAGCGTGCAGGACCAGGTACAATAGTATCGGCATCATATGTTTGGGCGCAGCATGGAGTGCAGCCAGCCCAAGCCCCGGTGGGCAGGTCAGCCGCAGACTGACTGGGCCTCGTCATGCCAGGCGCAACGTCTTCGGGTGTGCAATGCAAAGTACCAGTGAACCATTGGCTCTCCGTGAACTCCTGATGTCGCACCTGCGTGGCACAGCTTCAGGGGGACGGCCAGTGTCGTGGCCTGCAGACGGAGGAGGGCCTTGTAGTTGCAGGCGACCAGGGAGAGATTTTCGGCCAGCAATAGGGACCTGGGAGAATCCTGGGAGTGCCGTCTCAACTCAAGTGCGTAATGTGCTCTCCCTGATGCTTGCAAGGACGGAGACCGCGAGCAATAGTCGAGCAGGCACTTTATATTCTTTTGGTGATGGGGCCGCAGCAGCATGCAAGAGAGTGCAGGTGCAGGCGAGGGTGCATGACTACTCGGATGCATACCTATGGGTGCAGAACAGTTCTTCGCTGAAGTGATTGGCCGAACAAATCCCACGATGCAGCAGGATGGAACGACACCTGGTCAAGCCGGATAGCATGGAGGGGGTTCAGCAAGCCGTCATCGGAGTGCTGGTCAGTCGGACTGGAATACGACGAGTTGCGAGCAAGATGACTCGCAGCGCATGCCTGGGCAGTCTTGTCCTCTCCCGTCATGTCCTAAGTACAGGGGGGGAGGCGAGGGGTGCCCTTGGTGCGCGCGGCTGTCAGTAGGTGATTATGCTTGCTTGTTGATCCAGGGTGTCCCGAGTCGTCAAGGGTAGGCTCTGTCGATGGCTTCAATGCGGACACTTTCCGCGCGCTCGCAAACAGCGGATGCATTTACAGCGGTTGAGTGGCATGCCAATGGTGTGTGGTGTAGTGGTCGGTCAGCCACGGTGGAGGCGGAGGAAGTTGCCGATTCGGCGATGACCTTACCTCACACTTGCACCGCACTTGCACCGTACTATGCGCGAAGCGGGCCCACAGTGCGGGTCGCTTCTAAACGGCAGCCTAAAAGCTTGGCATCGCATGGCAGGGACACCGCGGTCTCGGGTATTATTCGGTGCCTATCCCACCACGCGGTTCGTCGGGCAACGATCTCGAAGAGCCCACCCCAGAAATGGAGGGGAGGCAAGGGAGGAGGGCAAAGCTATATTTAGTAGTCTTGGGGGAGACTAAGCCTAATTCGCGGCTCGGCTACCAGCCCATCGCACGACAAATGCCCTGCACAGCAAGGGAGTGGGTTTTCTTCTGGAAGTTCCATGCGGGGACTGCATTGGTAGCGCGCCGCCGCCAACATTCGCTCGGAGCGTCGCCGGCGGCCCGACGACAACTTTTGACCACCCGACATCATGATCACCACCCCCTGGACATCTCAGCACATTCACCGATCCGCACCCTACACTGGATACCCACTCGCCCGTCCACCACACGCGGCGACCCTCTTCGCAAGCCTCGGTTCAAGTATTCTATAACGCACGGCCCAATCGTGACCGGTCTCTTGTGGCACCAGTGCACTTGCAGTGTAGGATGCGGACCGACCCTCAACTCGTGCCATGTACTTCCTGTACCTGTACCCGTGCTCCAATTTCAACCTCGGTGGCTCCCCAATCCTCTGAACCAAGTCACCGGGACAGTCCTATCAATCTCCTTGGACCCCTCGTCCACTCACGTGGATGCTGAATGGATACAAAGAGGTTCTGGACCTGTCGATAATCTGTCCGACATGACTTCCCGTGCGGCTTCTCCCATGAGTGCCGTCTCTGACTCGGAACTCAAAAGTGCGGCGGGGTCTTTAAAATGTAAGGACTGTACTTTCCTCACTTCCTCATTTACAAACACAGCACTTTACTTCTACATGACTAGGTAGCCGATCGGCCGGGACCCGCGGAGTTCCTCCCAGCCTCGAAATCCTTCAGTCGCCGGACTTGCGGCACTCAGTCGACCCTCTGGCCTAGTTCTTCCGGCAAGCATTGCCTGGAACAATAGCGCGGCCCGGTCACTCGGCCGATTCGAATTGTCACATCAGGCTGGGGTCGCGCCTCCTGCCTGTGGCATGCCCGTGGCAGTTGGACCATCATGGCTTTAGTCATGACTGGGTCCAGTTGCTGGACAGGCCGACCTGGTCGTTTCATAATCCCTCAGTTCTCGTGGCCCATCAAGCTACTGGAGATTTCAGCACCATGCTGGCGCTTCCACTTGCTCCTTCGACACTGCTTGAAACCAAGAAGAAATCTATCTTCCTCTGCGGCTCGACTTTGATGTGACGAGGCCCGGCCGAGACTCCGCATTGAGCAACGCGGTGTCCGCGCGCCTGGCGCTCCGATATGGTCCGTGTGGTCATCAATACCCGCCATCTCATCGGCAGGTGCATGCATTGATTATGGAGTCGAGCGAGCACATCCTGCGCCATCCATTTTCCATCACCAAATACAAAGTCCCCAGCGTGCCAGCCTTTCAAGGAAGTCGGAAGCCACCGCACGGCACGTGCCACTTTCGGGCAACGTCCCCGCCACCCCCCGCCGGCCGTTGGTCCCAAGGGCGCCGCTCCCAGTCCAGTCTGGTCACTTCTCCGGCCTTCCCTGCAAGGCATGAGTCGGGCTTTACTCACGATGAGACCTTTTCCGTTGTCGGTGGCGGGGAGAAAAGGGATGGGACGCGGCCACCGGCGCAACTCAGAGGCCTTGCTTGCGGTGTCGGTCGGGGCAAGATGAACCGGGGACCCGACCCGACGATCCCCGAACGATGCTCCTTGCCAACAAAACACTATGGAGACGTGTCGTCTCAGTGGCTCGGCGGGTTGATTGAACGCTCTGCATGTGTGATATGTCCAGCTCTTATCAACCATGGGATGCGAGCGCCTCACGCCATTTCAGGCACGCCCCCCCGGGGATGCCGATGTCATGCCGATTGCTGTACGGGGACAAGAAAAGAAGCCCGGGGGCTGTTCAGTAAGTATGTGCTGAGTGTGTGTTTCTGTCTGCACTTGCTTGGGTTGGGTTGGTTTGGGGGTCACCAGGTCGCAGATGGAACGTTGCCTCTGCCAGAGGCAAAGTCGAAAGAATGCATGCTGAATCTGTTGTCCGGATCTCGGCTGGCAAACGTTCAAAATAGGTGGACTGGGCGGCAAAAGGTCGGTCAGGCGGCGGCGGCGACTCTCAATGACTGAAGAGCGACACGCTTGCGAGCAAGTTATGTCAGTGTCTTCTGGTCCGATGAGCCCCCCTCTTCACCAGCTCACCCCCCTCCAGTAGGCTCGGGGATCGACTAGTCTACGGTACGTGACGAGTAGGTAGGAGTCCCGTAGCCCGGGAGGCTGCAGGGCTCGAGGCGCACCAAACATCGTCAGGCGATGCGGCGCGCACGAGTGACGGTGGGTGAAAGTGACCTAACCACCCACCCACCGCAGACCACCGCACAGCCGGCCGCACTGGCAGAAAACCCCCCTTGCCCCCGTCTCTTCCGTCCAACCATGGTCCATCCATCACAACCCGCCCGCCCGCCCGCTTGCCCAACAAAAACCCGCACCAGAGAGGGCCAAGATTGTTTCAAGAATAGAAGCAGGCCTTCCCCCATGTGGCATGGTCGCCCAGCTAGCAGGGGCATGGGCCTGCATGGGATGGGGTCGCCTGCCCTAAACCGACCATGAGCCTCAGTAACGCGGCGACTTCGTTCGCCCGTCTTGCTGTTCTGTTCTGCTCAGCACGACTGCTCCGTCTGCACGAGGTCTTCCAGCATCCCGGCCGATTCTCTCGAGCTGCATGCTGCGTCCTTAGCTTGACCCTTTTTCCATGGGTAAGAGAAGGGTTCGATGCTGCTGTGCTGTTTCCCCTTCTCCTTGGGTACTAGTAGATCCCTCAACCCCCCCCCTGGTCAAGCGAGGCGGTGGCCGTCATGCCTGCCACTGGCAGTCAGTCAGTCAGTCGGTCTCAGACCAAGTGACCACGCGGGGCACCACCGATCATGACGCAGATGCCCTGTCCCCATCTCAACGGTGTATGTGTGTAAATGACAGGGGTCGCTTTCGTCAAATATCGGGAGTCGGGAGGCCTGCAAGCCTGGTACCCAAAAATGGACACGAGGGGAGCCCATCGGGGGGGGGGGGGCTTGAGATTGCCCTAGCCGGTCGGAGCGAAAGAGAGGCTCTCAGGACTGGCTGTCTGTGTGATCTGATCTCTCTGGGGGATATGTGGGCGGGAAGTAGCCTCGGGTCGGGGTGTCTCCTCTCTTGGCCTGCTGGCCCAGTGGCCCCCCCTCCATTCCGTGACAGAAGCGTGTCGTGAAGCCGGCCGGGTGTCCTCGGTCTTCAACTTGGTGCCACAGTACAGTGGGTGTGTCCTCCGCGACAGGGCTACTAGTGGTATAGTGCCCCTGGAAAATCAGGGGTCGTTGCCAGCCTGCCCCTTTGAGAGCCTTGCCGGCGGCCAACCTCGTCGTCGATGGCGGCTCGGGGGACATCCAAAGGAATGATGCCCTGGATGTCTCGGTCAACCAACGCAACGTCACTCGGGGGATCTACCCAGCAATCGATGAGACCTCGGCGGCGGACGGCCCCTCCTTGTCAAACCCCACTGCATTTTTTTTCGACTCGCCAATCTAGGCAGAAGCAATGGTCAAAAGGGGTCGGATAGTCACCCAGAAGCGGCCGATCCTGGTCCTCCCGGATGCCAGACCCCCTTCCCTCAACAGGCAAGCAGGTCGGTCGGTGGCCGCGGTGATCCGAAGCCAGCAGCTTAGTTCCCTGCATGAACCGCGAGTCGTGACCCCCTGCCGTCTCCGTCGATGTGCCTCCAGGGTTCACCCACGGAACCGCCATCGACACAAGCAACAACGGTTCGTTCGAGAAGTCCGGCCGGGAGCCTTCAAGCTTACCTCATCGGGAAGTGAAACCAGCCAGCAACGGCGTGTGCACATGTCATGTGATGATGACGGCGTGTCTAAGATGGTCCGAGGCCTCTTGGGCCTGGCATTTGATAGGGCACGATCTGGTGCCGATATGCGCAGTGTTCCTCCGCTCTCCTTGGTTGACTCAACTTGACTGGCAGTGGCAGGCTGTCTTTGGGTTGACTTGATGGCAGGGCGTCGGTCCCGAGTCCGTCTCTCCGGCAGGAGGGGTTGTGGTCGAGTTTGGGCTCTGTGGCTGAGTGGCCATAACCCGTCCGGTGATTGAGTTGAGGGGGTGGCGTGCTGTGCCGGAGAATCAGGTACAAGTCTGATGTAAGTACTTTGGCCGGGCGGCAAAACAAATGGTGGTATGGTATTGGACCTTGGCGGTCGACCGCGACAGTAGAGTTCAGCCGGCTCACGTTGTGGATGGACGATCAAGGGCGTGACGGCACCGCTCACGGCACACGCCTCCCGAGTCTTGGGGGGTGCAAACCTGACATCAAGTCCGAGTGAGCAAGTGCCTGGGCATTCCGTCTGCAAAGGTGTGTTTCGGAGACCAAACAGACCCTGACGAGGCCAAGTCAGACCGAGGTGGGTATATGAGTTTGCTTCTTTGACAAAGGAGCGGAGCGTCACTGGATTGGGCAAGAAAACGAGCATCTTCGATCTGTTGCTCTTTGGCAACAAAAAAAGTCGCCGACAGCAATGAATGAGGCCGAGACGGCCGCATCTCCGATTCTATTTTGTCTCCAAGCTGGGACGAGGCGGCGTGGGCGGCGGTGACGGCCAACGTGCAGTCGGACAGTCCAGCAACGCGTCGTTTGCACAGCCTTTATGGTGACATTGGCACCCGGTACATCAGCAGTGCCACCACCAAAAACCACGACGACGGCACCCCTTCCGCCCCGAACTGCCCAGAAAGAAGCCAGGGATTGGCGGAGGGAGGGTTGATGCACCGCCCGGGGGGCGAGGGACCAAGCACCCCCCTCCCTCCCTTGGCCTGGCCTGCCACACCCGAGGTCCTCGGTGAGGTGGGCGATGCAATGAGTGACGATCAGACGGACGGCTCGGTGCAAGTAGTTTGCGGTGGGCAGCGAGCAGCAGAGAATGGGCAGGTCATCGACCGGTTGACCTGCGACGTGACCGACCAGTCTGCCACTCCTGAAGCTGTCGACAGGAACCTGAGAGGGGGGCCCGAGGATGAGGGGGGTTGTGCGAATGATGGCCTCACCCAAGCCTCTCTCA
The DNA here is from genome assembly GCA_020726575.1 of Plectosphaerella plurivora. Lineage (NCBI taxonomy): Eukaryota > Fungi > Ascomycota > Sordariomycetes > Glomerellales > Plectosphaerellaceae > Plectosphaerella > Plectosphaerella plurivora. The sequence continues at coordinate 113,348 of JAGSXJ010000032.1, forward strand.
ACCCTCACTCACTAAGCGTCGGAGCGTTTTGGCGATGCGGCGCAGGGCAGGGCGCGCTGCTGCTGACTAGGGGTGTGGGCGGCATCATGCGACCACTTTTGGCATCGCCGGGCGGGCATAGCAGCATCGCACCAGTTGCAAGCACACACACACACACACTTTTGAGTAGGTCGCTCTCGCTCACCTGCGTTGCTCGCGCGCACGTCCGCATGGATGTCCGCCCGCAACCGCACCGCACTGCTTCGGCTCACTCACTTCACCCCCCTCTCCCTCATCCATTACCAACCAGCTACATTACCTACGCTACTGTCGGAGGGCACACGCCCGAAAAGCCTGTGCCGTTCTGTTACAATATCTACAGTAAGCCCTTGGTAAGTCGACGACGTACCTGCCGAAGATGCTCGGATGTACTCTCTCGATTACTCAAGCTCTCTGAGGTCTGCTTTTGATGTCTGCTCATGTACCGGTACTACTCGGTACCCGAAGTGGCCGAAGTGGCGACGCCCCCTTATTGGCCGTCTACCGGACGCCCGGGTCAGAATGGGAAGCAGCGACTGGAGTCGTGTACGTACTGGTTACTTACCATCAGTCGATGATTTGGTTACCTTCGTGGGTGCCTGCCCCGTGCCTGTCTGCCCTTTTCCCCCCTCCTCATCCACTTCACCTTCCACGCTTATGCTTGTACAGCACAGGTTCCGTGTCTTCGGCAACGGCATGGACGGGCGCCTCCTCTGCCCCCCCCTTCGCTCCACCCATCATCCTTGTCTGGCGCAGCAGCAGCAGGAGGCCGGCGCGCTTCTTTTCTTGTCTTGCTCGACTTTCTTTGCCCCCCCCCCCCCCCCCCTCCCCCGTTCCTTCCCTCCTCCACTCCCCACCCCAAGGCCCGTCCGTCGCTGGCTGTCTTGACTTCCATGCCGGTCCGTCCACCCCCCCTTCTCTTCAAGCAAGCCCCCTTCCCCCTGCTAGGTAGTCCCCTCTTGCTCGCCCTACCCGGTCTTACCCCCATCGGGCTCTCACCCATGAACGACATGGACCTTCCACCCACCCCGGCTGTACATAAGGCTTTGGCAGTCCTCCCCAAGCCAACTCGCGAGCCGTTTCCTCTCCTCTCGATCTACTACCAATATCAAAAACCAAACCACAGCCTCTCGTTGCTGCCATCGCCTCACCCACATTCGCTACCCGCCCTCCCCCCGACCCCTCTCCCCCCTTAGGAAGTCCTCGTTGACTCCTGTCATTCGCTTAAGCGTTCTGTTCTGGTTACTCGGTTGGACTTGATTTGAAAGAAGACGACGACCACGACGTAACCGAAAGGAAAGGATCTTGAAACTCGTAGCATCTTTACCTCGAAGAACTACACAACCCATCCATCCATCACAAAGCCCGCTCGAAAACCCGCCTCGCCTCGCTTCGCCTGCCCGCCCCCCTTTGGAAGTCACACTCGCTCCCCTTCCTGGACACCGGCATCTCTCTCGTCTTCTCGACATCGTCTGGCTCGCCGTCGCTCATGTATTGATACGACGCCAAGTCTGCAAACCAACCCACGCTCGCTACCTGTGCTCACTGCACGAAAAAGGAAAAGAAAAAGAAGAAGAAAAGGAACCAAAGAACAAAACACTTCACGATCGCTACCATCAACGGACCAGGCTCCCTCGCTCGCCTCTGTCCCGCTCATATCGAATCGACCCTTCGACTTTGCTCAAAGTCCTCGAATTCGACACTCATCCATCCATCCTCCGGACGTAGCCTTCTGCTGGCCGTCCTGTAATTTCGCGTACGTCACCAAACTCCCTTGCTTGTGTTGTCGTCATCAGTGGCTAACTCGACGCCCAGTTCTACCGTTCGCTTCTCACCACCCCCGCTCTCCAACCTTCGCAATGGCTGGCCCCGGTGGCGGTCCCCCTCGTCGCAGCCACACCAAGTCCCGCAAGGGCTGCGATGCATGGTTCGTACCTCTTCTGCCTCCTTTTAGCACTGCAGTTCTGACTCCCTCTACAGCAAACGCCGTCACATCCGCTGCGACGAAAGCTTCCCCCAATGGTAAGAAGGCCCTGGTCTCCGGCAGACCCGCGACACCCCAGACTGACACCCTCGACAGCCGCAACTGCACCAAGCACAAGATCAGATGCCCGTACAATGACATGCCTGTCCCTGAGGACCGTTCGACCACCCCCGACAAGCCTGATCTCATGTGGACCCAGGAGATCGTTGCCAACATCGAGCTCTGGCAGCGCACCAACACCTTCCCCTTCCCCGCCCTCCAGGTCTTCCCTGCCCCTGATGCGAGCCTGTACTCCTTTGAGGACCTCCGCTTGATCTACCACCTTGCCTCCATTTGTGGCGAACTCGATGTCCTTGGAGCCAACAACTTCACCGTCTGGACCCGTCAGATCCCTGCGTAAGTGCCTCGTCTGCAACCTTCTGGGTTTCAAAGCTAACCTTTGGACGACAGCCTCATCAGCATTGCCTCGACGCACCGCTATGTCATGGATGCCCTCCTCGCCTTCTCGGCCATGCACATCGCCTCTCTGACAGATTGCCCTGCTGTTGGCAACCTGTCGTTCGAGCACCGAGGCGCCGCGCTCAAGGGTCTGCACACTGCCATCAACAATCTCTCCAACGAGACTTCCGATGCTGTCCTCGCTTGCTCTTTCGTCCTCTCCTGGCAGGCAACTGACTGGTAAGCGCTTTCTTCCACGGCAGGCCGCTTAAATATGAATTCTTGGCGCTAACCACTATTTACCCGCAGGAGGAGCTGGGTCCAGCACATGCAGGGAACCACCGCCGTCATGGAGTTCATGGAGCCATGGAAGCACACCTCTCAGTTCATCGACTTCATCAACGAGAGCTGCACCTTCCCCACCGCCCCCGCCTCGCCCAACCCGGATCGGAAGCCCAAGCAGCCCTCCAAGGATGACATGGACGCCCTCAGCAGGACCCTCGTTCAGCTGCAGAAGATCGAGAGCCACCTCAAGCACCAGAAGGAGAACACCAAGGACATCCAGCAGCTGATCAGTTTCCTCAAGGGCTCCCGGAAGGTCAGCCAGACCCTGGCCGTGGCCGAGCAGTTTGAACGCCTCCGCCCTCTGAGGACCTGGCTCTTCAACCTTCCCGTGACCCTGCTGCAGAAGACCGGCGGCTCCCCCAACGCCCTGGTTGTCATCGCCCATTACTACACCGTGGCCCTCCTCATGGAGCAGCTGTTCCCCGAGATTGGTACCGCCTACTTTGGCAGCATGTCCATCGGACCAATCGAGGACATCGCGAGGCACATCCACTCCCTCAATCTTAACGGTGCCTGCGACAGCCTGCCCCTGGCCCTCATGGAATTTCCCATCAACACTGTCAGCGAGTTCCGCACGCGCATGGGCTGGGGTCAGCCGCCCCGCACCCCTTCGTTCCCGCAGTTCAACGTTCCCAACTTCTACGCAACCGAGCAGCTCGCCCTGGCGCCTGTGACCGAGTCGTACATGCCTTACGGTACTCCGTCCTTTAGCTACAGCCACGAGTCGGTGAACCTCCTGAACGCCGACTCGGCCCCGGGCAGTGCCGTGAGCCCCCTGTCGCTGTCGTCCTCTCCGTTCCCCCACCCTCAGTACTTGGGCGTCCCCTCGCCCAACAACTACGGCAGCTACAGCCCCGCGTCATCGACGTTCGAGAGCCCTCTCGGCTACGGCGATGATGAGTACGAGTACGGATCGTACGACATCAGCGGCATGCCCGGTATGCCTTCGGGCCACATGTTCGACGGTCCCAACGGCACCAACTTTGGCGGGTTCGTCTCCCCCATCCAGCCCGTGTGGAACTAAGCCTTCAACCATGGCCAACCACCACGATCGCGGCGCTACAATACAAGCTTGGGAACACGGGTGAATTGACCGACGGCCAGGATGACCACACCCACCACCACCACTCCAAACATGGCCTACTCCCAGGATTTCCAGCCTTACCAGCGGATGCCATCACCCTTCCTGCAGGCAGACCAGCTCAGCATGCTTCCCATGCCCGAGTCCCCGGTTCCCTCCACGGTTGGGTCTGTTTTCCGCCATGCCTCGACCCCGGCCTCTTCTGTTGCCGAATCGCCAAGCTCTATCAGTGCCCCATTCCCGCCCAGACACCAGCAACAGTAAGGCAACGACGAGAGAAGATTGAACAACGGCTACCGCACCCTGGGATTCCTCAGCCATCCATCCCTCTCAACACAACGACTCTTCATTTATTGCAACCTATACCCTTTAATGTTTGCCCCCCGAATGCGTCTCAGCACCGCCAATGTTACAACACTCCTTTTGACGACACGACCGGCCAAGACCATCGAGCGAGCCTCAAATCTCTTGTTGCCACAACACACACTCCCTACACTCGACAACCAATCCAACTAATGACGACCTCACATCTAATACGGACATTTTCCGACGACATTCCTTCAATCAATGATACCCAAACTACTAGACATTCCTTTGTGAACCCTGGCGGAAAACCAACGATACCCACCTGGAAGGATCACGACATATAGAACATCTATCACGCTCCTTCACCACACTTATTGACGACTTGACGAACTTGACCTGGGAAGAAAACCCAACGTCCGCGCCATGCCTGGCGCTGGACACGACGCTCCTTGAAAGAACCTGGGCAGGACCGCATTGGCTGGCTGGAGCGTATCTGCATTTTACATCTGTGGGGGTCGTCTATTTGGACGACTCTATATCGAAGGACCTGCTTCGCCCGCTGTTCGCGGGCCGGCGTTAGCAACAGTACCTTACTGCATTGGGCGGCGTTCAAGCTTTGTATTTTGTCGCGAATGGATCAAACGTGACACGCGACGAGGAGGAAAAAGTGCGGGTTATTAGCATCAGGAAAGCGGAGGATCTTAATGGCGAAGCAAGATGTGACTGAATACAACGACGGCCAGCCTGAAGCCGGGCCATGAATATTTGCCTTACTCCTCTCATCACCTCATGATTTCCACAGTGCCTTGTCTCGCCTTAACCGCGACGTCATCAACCTCATGCATGGATCCAGACATTCCGAAGTTGAAAGTCCTCAAGGCTTGCCCACACCCCGCACTCCAGACGACGGACGACGCCACCGGGTGACCTGAGGAAGATCTGGATTTCTGCCAGTGGAAGCCATCATGGCTGACCTACTATCCCATATCCGTGGTACACACCCCACGGGTGGTCCAAGCCTGCCGCCTCCATCATGGACACATTTTGCGCCCCTGACTTCCTCCAGCCATTCATTACCTAGACACATCGCCATCCCGACACCGCGCTGATGGACCCTGGCGGCGGCTGTAGCCATACAAGCCATAGCCTTGACGCCGGCGACCATGTCATGAAACGAGAATCGGCCATGGCTTGCGTGGGCATGACTAGCAGAGTCCCGGCCCTGAATGTAGTCAAAGCCAGTGGCGTATAGAGCCGATGACGGTAAGATGGACGGACGGCATGGCGCTCGATTGTATAAAAGTGGCTGGAGAGCAACTGGCCAGTCCCGTCCTCGTCGTCGCGTAACGGAAAACGCGACGGGAATACAAACAAAACAGAATTGCCTCAAACGTGGCGCATGCCTGACCTTTCTTCCTGGGCCAGACTCCAGCCATCACCGGGCGTGCCTGAAGCCACAAGCCAGGCCACGCAAGTCGAATCACACGGAAAGCGGAACTATGACCGCTGCTTCAGCGAGTTTGCCAAGCCAGCCCGACGCGGGTATATTCGTGAGTATGCGGTACGGGTTCGTAGGGGAGAAGAAAAAGGAACAGAAAGACGTCGATTCGATACGACTTTTCCCGAGGTATCATGTCGCTGGACGAACCACCACCCACCCTCGCTTCATACGGTAGCTATTCCTGCTGGGCCATCGCCTGCCTATCCAAAGAAAACACAAAGGGAAGGGATGTTGAGACGAGGCGAACCATGAACTCCGACTACGCCAGCCATCGTCATGCTGGGCCAAGAGCCAGACCAGGTAGTGACCCAAGGTGTGCCAGCATGATTGTCCGCTATCCAACTCCGCACCGCTAAAATCATGACCGTCGACAGGACAGCTCCATGCTTTGCTCGCCACCCGTGGCCTCGGCAGCCAAATCACTCGCTAGATCAGGTCGGTCCTCGTCCTACATTGCGCTCTGAGACCGCGAGCGCGAGTAATGATGCTGAGACGGGGTGCTTCTGCCGTTGTCATTGTCACTGCCATCTGCCCTGCGAGCACCCTCGCGAACGGCGTCGCTGTAGCTGGGTATAGGAGGGTGGAAAGGCCCGGACCCTGTGGCAACGGCTGAGCTGCCGCGACTCCTGTTGACCACCCGGATGAGAGGTGTGTCTTCACTGTCCTCGCTGTTTCGCCGACTGCCAGATTCAGACCCTTCTGGGCTGGTGTAGTCTGGCGGCGGGTTCAGGGCGTCCTGCATGCCCAAGCCAACAGTGGCGTGATGTTCTTCGGGAGCAGTACCACTCGGCTCTCCGCCTTCGTCGCTGGGGACAAAGTGCGCAAGAGAGATGTCGGTAGGGCTTCGGATAGGGCCCGGGCTCCGTGGCGGCAAGACCCTAAAGTTGCCGCTCCTGGTTCGTCCGTGGCCGCTCTGAGGGTTGAGACCGGGACCTCCGCCCCGGGAGGCGGACTGCGAATATACGTTTGAATCGCCGTGAGGAGCACTACCCGAGTAGTCGTCTTTGCGGCCAGCCTCTAGCAGGATATCGCCCTGCTCAGAGCCGTACGGGGGCGGTGGTGCCAGGCTGCCGGTCATGGGAGCAAGACCCCACTTCTTAACGTTGGCTTCAATGAAGACGAAGCCAGCTTGGCCAAAGTTGACATGGACAATGCAGGGACCGTTCGCGCCAACCGCGGGGAAGAAATTCTGGGACTTGAGTCCGTGGACAACGTCGTCAAGCTTCTTTCCGTTGCGCGTGAAGAAGAGTGTCCCGGTTCGGGGTCGGTAGCCAACGCCGATAACGTCTCCTTGGACATATTGCGGCCCATAGTGCGTGGGGGTGAATGGCTGGTTGTATCGTCGGTGGCCGGTCGAGGTGTATGCAACGGAGTACTTGTGGAAGCCTGCGAGGGGGCAAAGGTCAGAACCAACGGTTGCCTGGAGACATGTCTAGGGTTTTGGCAGTACCTGGGAGCCTGAAGAGGGGATACGGCTTGGTGGCCATGCCGATGCTCAACAGTGTGTTTTCAGGCTTATCGTAGATCTTGGCTTCCCAGTAGTAGACCTCGTTCTGCTTGGGAACGGGCAGGTTGCTGAGAACGGTGCATTCCGAGTCGAAGAACTCGATTTCCGTGCGTCCCTCGACAAAACAGTTGGCAATCTCAAGCTCAGGCTCAAACTCCCAGGCTGAGACACCCTTTTCTTGGATTGCCAGGTACTGAGACAGAGAGATGTCTGTTTGTAGCGATTCGGGGGGGTTGGCACTGATGAAAGCTGGGGAATAACAAGTCAGTACATAGATAGCACGGTGGATGGACGAGCTAATGGCCTGAGAGAGCAACCCACCTTTGGCTCGCATGTATTCTGTGCGCTGCATGTCGTCCATGGACTCGAGCGCCTCAGCCTCCTCCTTAGCGAAGGCTTGTTCGTCATCGTATTCTCCGGGTCGGCCGATGCGATCGAGTATGATGCGTCCGCTTGACGTGTATCGAAAGAAGTATACAATGAGGAAAATAAGGATGATGAGTATGGCGGAGCCGAGGGAGGAGAATAAGCCGATGATGACGCCGTTGATGGCCGAGTTTGACGGGTTTGACGCCATGATATGTAGAGGTTGCGCGACAGCGCGACAATGGGAACGGCTGAAGATGGACGGCCACAAGACGACAGAACGAATAGGAACAACGTCGTCGGAAGTGATCGGGTTCAAGGGTGCGGTACCGAAGAGACGACTGGCGTCCCCGCCGCAAAGAAAGAATTCGTCGGGCCGCTAGACAGTTCCGATGTGACGATGGTGGCCGAGAAAACTGCGGAAAGGCGGTACGTTATCGGGTGTTTCGCGTCGGTGGCGAGGGATGTGGACGGAAGACGGGTCGTGTCGTGGGCCGGCGACGAAGAAACGAACAAGGAGAGTCGAGACTGGCGAAGAACAGGAAGGAAGGTTGAAAGGCGCTGTGTGTTGTGGCGGGAAGAAGATGGCAGATGGATGGGAGGTTCTGAAGTTGGAGGGTTGGTTGAAACTTGGATCGACTCCCTGGGCCCTTTTGGGGGACGATGGGAGGAGGAGTCGGACGGGGCGGCCGGAGTTGGAGAACAGAACGTCCAGATGACGACTAATAGGTACCCAAGCGGGTTGGCGCAGCGGGAAGATACCTCACCTCCCTCGGGCGACTTTGCTGGACGGGGCGGGAGGTATGGGGCGAGGAGGTACTTCGGCACAAGTACCTGTCTGTCTTATGGGGCGAGCCTGGATCTCTGGCGGTAAGGCAAGGTTCAGTTGGGTGTTGGCGGGGAGGGTCTTGGGAGGGGCGTCGTAACACAGCTGATGTGAGAGCAAGGCTGGCCAAGTCAGCCAGCAGAGCGCCCTTTCTTTGCCAGAATCCTCGCGACTGGATGGGCTAGGGCATGCTGAAGAGGATGAGAAAAACAGGACAGCTGAATGGCTTGAAGGGCAGAGCGGCGATGCTGGCTGCGGCTGGAAAAGCAACAAGATCATTCTGAGGGAGAGAGCAAGGGAACATGGGACCAAGGTACCCGTGCGAAGCCGCAGCCTGGACCCTGGGAAGTCTCACTTCACCTGGACCTGTACCTGAGCGCTCAAAGGGGGGGCATTCGCGGGTCCGACCGGGCCTCGAGAGCGGGCGCCCGGCGAGGTACTTGCCCCCGAAGTACCGCGATGCAACGGGGGGCGCGTGTCTGTGCGGTACCCGGCAGGAATGGTGGTCTGTTAGAGGTGGCGGCTGCATTCGTCGCGAAACCTGTAACAGATTGCGGGGGATCCGGAGTACAGCCTCCAGCACCGTGAGGTGCAGCATCTCTGTGTCCGTTCCCTTGCAGTTTGAAGCCCACTTTTGATTCCACCACTGGACCTTGGACGTTACATGGTGGCATCTGACCTGAGCCTGCGGTGACATGCATGTCAATCAATGTATAGATAGATGCAGGCGGTGGGCCTAAATGACTTCACCCTTTTTTCTATAGCTTTGCGGAAGGTCAGGGAGAAACATGTGTAGGAAGCTCGTTCGTCCAACCTGTCATGCCGCGTTTTGCCAGGAGGACACGGCTATGCTGCTGTGTTGGCAGTCTAGGCCAGGCGCATGGTCTCGGCGGGTCCAGCCGATTCGTTCGTGATGCAGTGCTTGGTCGCGATGTTTCATGCGCCCCTGATTTCTCCTTTATGCCATTGCTTCGCCCAATCCCAAGTTGTAGACTCTCCGCTGTACCAATGGTGTTGTGGACTTGAATGGGGTACGTTTTCCCGTGGACCATGTTCAGGACTTGGTTGCCGCTGGCCTAACAAGGAGTCTATCAAGCGCATGTGAACGACTGGCACCTAGACACTCTGGTGACGTCGAAGTTACCGAGACAAGTCTCAACCGTATCAAGAATGAAGCATACTGCCCTTGGGTCAACCTTCATCCCTTTGGGTCTTGGTGGGAGTCATCTGAAGTCAATGTTGCTCCCATGCCAACTCATTCGAGCCTCCAAAGGCGCCCATGGTGGGCAACTAGGAGTGTGCCTACCACATTTACCGAGGGCTTGACAAGCCCTGTAGCAGCCGGTCGTCCGAAGCAGCAGTAGTAGAAGAGCGACACTGGTTTGTTCCGTGAATATTGAGAGGATGGGGAGGAATCGAATAAGGGTTCTCAAAAGACAACAGCGGAGATGACACCGATGCCAAGGGTGACCGCATGACTTGAACGGCAGGCTCGATAACAACCTTCTCAAGTCTTAGTCTTGCACTATCAGTACTACGTACACTTTGAATAGTCAATATCATTGCTGGCTCGTGTTAGGTAAAGTTCACCTGCCAACACGACCGGGCACAGGAATGAGTTATTGTGCCAGGAAAATCTGCAAAACCCATCTCTAGTGTTAAATATCGCTGTTGTAGCTTCGCCCGCTACCTGCTCAAAATGCAACAAGTGGCTCTGGTGCGTTTGCTGCTGGCGCCCCTTCCGCCGGACCGTCCTGTTGGGCACTCGCCCCATCGCCCCCAGCCTGTCCGTCATGTCCGTCATGACCATCCTCAGTCATCTCAGTCGTCTCCGTCGTGGCCTCCTGGCCGCCCTCTGCAGCTTCCTGTGCTGCCGCTTCGGCTGCAGCGGCTGCGGCCGCCGCTTCTGCCTCTTCGCGCTGCCGCCTCGCGGCACGTTCCTCCGCCTCAAGATGGGCAATGTGCCTTTCAGCCACTCCCGGGGCAATGCTGGCCAGGAAGAGAAGGCCGGCTCGTTCAAGACGACGAGCAAAGTTCATAAGCCACGTTGCGTTGTCCCGCCGGCGTTGAGCGATGAGCCTAGCAGCCGCTTGCGCAGGCACAGGGGCGACGGCAGGTACATTTGTCTGGGCCTGCGGTTGAGCGGCCTGTGGCTGCGCCGCAGCCTGGTTCTGCAGGCGTGGGAGAGGTAGAAGATGATCGACATGCCGCCGTACAGGTCCAGCGACCTGGTCGTACAGGCCATTGAGAACTCCCGTGTTCACGAGGAAAATGGTAACAGCCACGGCGATGACGGTAAACCACCGAGCCCAGCTCGAGTTGGAGTATGTTAGCCACCATACGAAGAAGCCGAGACGGACCAGGAGCCAGAGATGCTGCCAGAGTTGCGCAATTCCGGCAGCCACGATTTGGTTGTTGGGATGACCCGGAATTGCTGCAGGCGCTGCACCATCTGCCGGTGGCGGTGGTGCTTGGGCAACGGGAGGCTGGGCCGGTCCCGCGGCTTGGGGTTGCCCGGTGACGTGTTGCGCATGGGCCGCACCTGTCTGTTGTACCAGGGGCACAGCTGCCTGCCACGGCATAGGTGCTGGCGGCCGGATTCGTGAGATGAGTGAAGGTGCCTGACCTGTTGAGAGACGTGTCACTGGCGTATAGTAGGTGTCCGAGTTGTTGTTGATGAGGACGGCACGCGGACCTTGTGGCGAGGACAGTATGTAGACCTCGGGTGCTGATGGAGGGGTGGCTCTTAGCTGCTGAGGATGGCTTGCGATCTGCGTGCTTCCGCCGCTGACAGATCGCGATGCCGGGTCTGGTGTCCCCATGCGACTTCCCGCCCTTGAGCCCATTGTGGGGTAGAATGGCGTGGAGGATACTGGCGGTGGAGGCCCAAATGGCGAAGGGGAGTCGCTTCTCTGCATGGCATTGGTCATGGCCTGCGTTGCCTGGCCTGCGTCGGCACCTCGAAGGATGTTCTGCACGTCACCAGTGGTGAGTGGTGTCCAAGTCTCCGTGTTGGTGACGCGGTATGGCTGGCCCTCGGCATATCCGTCCCGAATCGTGGTGCGGGTGTACGGGTGGAGGCCTGGGCTCACTCTGCCACGGCCAGTATCCACGACATTGAGCCCCGGGGCAGCTCCAGTATCACCCACGCCGTGTAGGCCCATGGCAGCCCGGGCGGACTGGTTCTGGTTGATTTGGTGGTTGGCCATGGCTCTGTTCACGGCCTCGCGCTGTAGCCCAGGAGGCCAGCCAGGGATACCCTGCATTTGCGCCTGTATCTGAGCCTGCATCTGCTGCTGTGCCTGCTGAAGTTGGGCCTGCATCTGCTGGGTTTGTTGTGGTGTGAAGTTGGGCGCGCTCGGCACAGCGAAACCCGAGAAGCCAGGCTGGTTGCTGGGGGTTCTCCTGGCTGCACCAGTCGGAGGAGCTGAACCAAATAGATGGTGGTGCGGTGACTGCGAACGCGCCTGTATGTTGTTAAGAACAGATCGGGGGTCGGAGGTGGCTGGGCTGCGGCCGCGAACAGCTGATGGTGTAGGCTCTATGATGCCGCGCAGCACCAGGTGGAAAGTTTGTCGGGCATCTTCCTTGATCTAATGACATATCAGTCCCATGCCAATGGATGCGCCACGAGCTTCAAGACTCACTGTGTCAATGCCAATCACTTGTTCGAGAGTCTGATCTTCGTTTTCCAGAGACCGACCCTTGTAGATCAGCCGCTGCTGGTCATCGGTCGGCCTCATCGGCAGCTTCTGTCGGATCCTGCGCTTGACAGCTCGAATGCTTGTGTTTGACGGAAGCTCGAAGGTCAATGGACGGAGAAGGACGGTTGCGTTCGGCGATATGATGTTCAGGTCGACATTAATACCCGTGGCGTCCGGTGCGTCGGGCGCGTTGGTCTCGGGGGCTTCCGTGTCCATGGCGTTCGGCAGCCGTCAAACGGCGAAGTGTTTTGGATGTGCCTTTATTTGAAGCTGGCAAAGAAGCTTTGAGGAGTGATTCGTCAAGAGACCCGAGGGTGCAGCATGCTGGAGGGTAGGTAACCTGGTGTTTGTTCGCAGGTGGTGAAGATGGCCAGCTGGAGCTACTACCTGGTACCTTACAAGACAGCGAGCGACGTGGACGGATCGCAGGTAGGAGCTTCCACTGACAGACAGCCTGAGCACGGGGCACCTTTCAGGAACCGAACAGCTGGCACCCACCAGCCAATGGCTGAAACGGTTTCAGCGGGCCTCAAATGCTTAGTCACTACTACAGGACTTCCCCCCGGCTCGCAGCTGCCGGCGACTGCCCGTCTGCGTCATTCGGCCCAGCAAATGAAGCTCAATTCGCTGAGGACGTCGACCGATCTGCTTCTGACAAGAACGTCACAGTTGATGCCACTTTCGCCTGTGGTCATCGCATCATGGCATCTCTCGTCGCTGGTCCCGGCCGGCTGCGCGCCGGCATCATGAGCTCACCCGTCAGTCGCCAGTGTGCGTCGTGCACGCCTGGTGGAAATACCTTCCTCGTCGCGCGCAGAGCCCACCCTCGACCGAACTCGAACGGCCCGACAGCACGCTTCTACTCCCAGAACTCTGGACACCGACCTCGATTCTCCAGCCGCCTGCGCGATGCCCTGAAGAACTCAAAGGTGCAATGGTACCAGCTCCCAATTGGTGTTGGCATCGGCTTCGTCGGCCTGATGCAGTTCTACAAGACCACCTCGAGGGAGAGGGAGAGACAGGAGCTTGAGGAACGATCTGGCGCGGGCGGGCCTCTTCCCAAGAAGAGGGAGCGCATCCGCCCCGACGGCCCCTGGCAGGTCCAGGTCATGTCGACGCTGCCGCTCAAGGCCATATCGAGAATCTGGGGGCGCTTCAACGAGCTCACCATTCCATACTACCTCCGAGTCCCTGGCTTCAAGCTGTACTCATGGATCTTTGGCGTCAAGTAGGCAACCCTGACTGTCCCACACACGCCGTATGCTCTTACTGACTACATCACAGCCTGTCCGAGGTCGCCGAACCTGACCTGCACGTATACCCCAACCTTGCCTCCTTCTTCTACCGCACCCTGAAGCCCGGCGCCCGGCCGCTGGACCCGAACCCTGCCGCCCTCCTCTCCCCTTCAGATGGAAAGATTTTGCAATTTGGTCAGATCGAGAGCGGCGACATTGAGCAGGTCAAGGGCATGACGTACAGCATCGATGCGCTGCTCGGCAAGCACACGCCCACTCCGAGCCTGATGGGTGACTTCGCCCCGCATGATGCCCAATACGCAAACCAGGACCGTCGTATTGGTGGCAATGAGGACCTCGTCAAGGCCGACGAGGAATTCGCTCGCGTCAATGGAATCTCTTACACTCTTCCCGATCTTCTGTCTGGCGCCGCCAAGTCTGGTCGTGGCAAGACGCCGCGTGACGAGGCCGCCGAGGCAAATCTGCCCTCGGCCGTGTCCGAGGTTCGCGCGGACCTCGCCCTCGGCGAGAAGCCTTGGTACGCCCTTCTTGATCCCGAGTCCAACAAGACGGCTCTGTACTACGCTGTCATCTATCTTGCGCCGGGCGACTACCACCGTTTCCACTCGCCGGCCAACTGGGTTGTCGAACGCCGACGTCACTTTGCCGGCGAGCTGTACTCGGTGTCTCCTTACCTGCAGCGCACGCTCCCTGGCCTTTTCACGCTCAATGAGCGCGTCGTTCTCCTCGGCCGCTGGCGCTGGGGTTTCTTCTCCTACATCCCCGTCGGTGCCACCAACGTCGGCAGCATCAAGATCAACTTTGACCGTGAGCTGCGCACCAACAGCCTCACGACCGACACTCAGGCCGATCGCGCCGCCGAGGAGGCATCCAAGCGGGGCGAGCCGTACCTTGGTTTCGATGAGGCTACCTACGGGAGCGCGAGCCCGGTCCTGGGCGGCCACGCTCTGCGCCGGGGTGAGGAGATGGGCGGCTTCCAGCTCGGCAGCACAGTTGTCCTGGTATTTGAGGCCCCGGCCGAGCAGGTTTCTAAGGAAGGCAGCAGGACTGGGTGGCGCTGGAATGTCGAGAAGGGGCAGACATTGCGGATGGGACAGGCCCTGGGTTTTGTTGACGAGGCGTCATGATGTAAATCAGAGTGTATAAGTAATCAGAGCATGTGAAAACATGACATCAATCGTACTATATGGGCGGTGGAAACATGCACACAATCAAATCGAATCACATATCACAAAGGTCTGACAAGTGTTAAAATATTCAAAGTGTATCAATTGATGCGCTAGCCAAAATTCAACTCCACTGATGCAATGACCTCTATCGTCTAGGCGTGCAGTTTATAGACACCTGTGCCATAGTCTCGCCGCCGTCTTGAAGTATGCACTCTAAGAGCTGAACGACTTGAACTTCTCCTCGAGGGGCTTGGTCTCCCTGGGGGAGAGCTCGGCGGTGACACCACCGAAGACGAGCTGAGCGTTGAGCTTCCACGAGGAGGGAACCTTCCACTCGGCAGCGACCTGCTCGTCGATGATGGGGTTGTAGTGCTGGAGGTTGGCGCCGAGACCCTCCGCCTCGAGGGCAGACCAGATGACGAACTGGAGCATGCCGTCGGCCTGGTTGGCCCAGATGGGGAACTTGTCGGCATAGGCGGCGAAGTTCTGCTGGAGGCCGTTGACGACGTCCTGGTCCTCGAAGAAGAGAACGGTACCGGCGGCAGCCTTGAACATGGCGATCTTGCCGGCGGTGGCAGCGAAGGCGTCCTCGGGGACGATGGCCTTCAGGGCGTCGTGGGTAATGGACCACAGCTTCTCATGGTGGGCGCCGTGGAGGACAATGGCGCGGTTGGACTGAGAGTTGAAGGACGAGGGGACCTCCTGGAGGGCCTCGCCGACAATGGCGTCGATCTGCTCGTTGGAGATGGGGAGGTCCTTGGAGAGAGGGTAGTGGGTACGGCGGTTCTTGACGTAGGCCAGGAGTCCGGCGGCGGAGAGCTTGGTGTCGGCCATTTTAAAGGTGGTTGTGGTGGTGAAGGAGGCTCGGAGAGGAGTAGAGAGGGATTGTCGAAGAGGGATTGTAGAGGCTGAAGTGAGGAATCTTCTTGGGATCTGTTGCAAGAGTGGTCTGAAGGACATGATGAGGGAATACACCGCCGATGGGGGGGAGAGGCCGGCCCTTATATGCATAGGAGGGGCCGGACAGCACTTGCGATGGAACTCGCCGACCTTCTCCGTTCTTCTTCGTCTCTCGCGGTTCACCGTAACCATGGCCCCGCCCCCTCCTTGGAGGGGTTGGACTCGGCTGCCACGACGACCTTCCAGACGGGAGGCTCCATCGGCGAACCCACTTGGCCAGGGACACACTGGCACTGTACGAGAGAATACGGTGGGATGATCGGGGGAAACGACGAGTCGCGGGGTCCCGGTCCAGGGGTCCCGCACATTGTCCGAAACCAGAACGACTACAAGACCCACCTAGCAGATACCGCCTCGTCGCATCGAGGCATTGATGGTGTAAGCATACGACTCATGATTGTCAGCGGTAGGAAAGGGGGGAAAGGCCGTGTTTGTTTGGCCTTGTCTCGCCGACGAGGCCTGTGGTGGGAGGGCAGGGGGAGGAGGAAAGGAGTGAAGCTTGATGAGCAAATGCTGTATAATCATCAACCGTGCATCGGGAAGCCGCGCGGGTGGGACAAATCGGACTTCAAGTGGGGCTCTTGCCATGCGCGGGCTGGTTGGCGGGGCATGTATCAGTGGCGCTTGAGGATTACATCATCGGCGCCCGCCGCACTTGTCGTGCTCAGTCATCGAGGAACCGCTGCGAGATTCAATTTTTTTTTTCAGTGGATGGGATGTCGCAATTGAGCAAGAGGAGGTCGTCGGCCAACAGGAGCCCTATCGGCAGGAGTAGACACCCGATGACAGTGTATCAGGGTCATCGTTATCTGATCACCATCAATCTTCCTCGACATGAGGTGGGTGACCTCACATTCTTCCCTGTCTCCGCCAAGCCTGCCGTCAGCACTCTAAGTCGTCTGCCGCATTTCAAAGCTTTCCATTATGGCATGCTTACGCAGAGATCTCATCAAACAAACAATCACCATCTAGGACCTTCGAAGATGTCTTGCAAACGCTTTTGTACGACGAGAACGGATAATCATCAGTTGAGGACTTGGCGGTCTGCCGGAAAATAGCCCGCCGCGTCCTGGCTCCAACTCGATGGTTCAAAAAGTGGATCTAACCGCGCGGGAGACATTGCGAGGGCAGACTGACGTACAGTGTCAAAGATCGACGCGCCGCACTATATGCTGCGCTACCCCGTCGAGGTGCGTCTGACGTGCTTGGTAATGGCAGGGCTCGGAATGTCGTGATAACAGTTCGCGGGGTTCAAAGTGTTTCAACCTTCCCAGACCAGTCCAGACCTGCATCGGCGCATCACAACGCCTAGCAAAGGAAATATCCTCATTGCAATATGCACCACTCGAGATGGGCTTGCGCCCGTCCCTGCCGGCTGTCGAGACCAGAACAAGTAGCATAAGGATGTGAAGTCGGAATGTTGTTGAATGTTGTAGATTGTGTCCTTAAAGACAACTCGTCTTGACACCATGTCCTATGTACAAATGTCACAGGCTAATCCTCTTCCCGCATGAAAACGCCCCTTGAAAAGCCCATGATATCCCGGCCAATGCCGGGAGCTTCAGTCGTCCGACTGCCGTGTTTGCCACGGTCTTTGTTTTGTCTTCCGCCAGAAAAAGTCTAGATGCAGCATAAACATGCCAAAGTCCGCCCGAGAAACAAACACCAAGAGCAAAATTGCCGCAGGACGAGAGAACCCTCTCGGCCCGGGTTGTCGGCGGTAATGCGTCCAACCCTCGGTTGCGGGTGCTGCATCCTCCAGATGATAGTTGCAAAGTCCCGCGGATCCTCGTCGGCCATTTTGCCGACGTGCAGGCCCGCAGTGTTGAGTCCCTTCCAAAACGCCGGATAGTAAAATAGAAAAGAAGGGGCTTCTTGAAGCCAACCTTATGCGTTCCCGAGGGCCGCCTCTTGAGTGGGCGATAGTAATCCGGCGTGGTGCAAGGCCGGGGTCGCCCCCATCATCTCGTACGAATACGACGACGGACGCGGGGGCGGAGATAAACCCCGGACTTGAAATCACCGAGTCCGGCTGCCGAGTCCACAACAGGTGAGACCCGTGTCAGCACGGCTGCCTGGTGATGGTGTGTTCCAGTACAAGTGCGTGACGGTGCGCACTTTACCATGTCTCGGCAATGTACTGACCGGCCTCCTTCTTCAACTCCCAGTACTTCTGCGCCTGGGCGCGAGCGAGGTTTCCCTTTTGCATGGCCACGTCGACGAGGGCCTCCTCGACGCCCTCGCCCATACCCTTGCTGCTGCCGCACACGAAGACGCGACCGTCGACGGCGTTGGCAATGTACCACACGAGGTCTGCTTGGTGGCGCACCTCCTCCTGCACGTATCGGCCCTCGCCCTTGCGGCTCTCGATGACCCGCTTGACCTCGTCTTCGTGGACTCCCCACTCGCCATTGTAGATTTCATCGACGAGCGAGTCGCGAATGCCCTGCAGCACCCACACCTTGTTGGCGCAGTTTGCCGTCTTGAGGCGGCGCTGGACGAAGCCGCGGAAGGGCGCGATACCGACGCCGGCGCCGATGAGCAACATGGGACCGTCCGAGACGAACTGTTTGGCGAGGGGGTTGGCCATGAGGCCCTTGAACATGGGGATGTAGAACTCTGGGTTCTTCTCGCCACGCGCCTGGGCATCGAGGAACTTGAGCGCCTGGCGCTCGAAAAAGCCCGAGCCGATGCCCGTCCGGTTCCCGCCGCGCCAGTCAGAGGTCTCATGAACCGTAACGGCTATTTCGACGAGCCGGTGCACCTTGCCATCGCGCGTCTTGAAAGACTCGTGCGGGTCGTTGGAGAGAGAGTAGAAGCGAGGCATCAGCGGCTGCAGGACCGAGAGCAGCAGGTCCAGCGGCGGGTGCGAGCTGGGGAAGGCATGGAGCAGCTGGGGCACCGTGACGTGTGGGCCGGTCCTGAAGTCGCAGAACACGCCCTGGCCCTCGCCCGAGCACAGGTACATGAGGATCTTCTTCTCGTCCTCGTCGGCAGCGTACTCAGCGAGAATGCGCAGCAGGTTCTTGGTCGGCGGGTACGACTGGATGTCGGAGCACCAGGTGAGGAGGTCACGGCGGGTGGTGACCATCTCCCTGGCCTTCTCGTCACCCCAGACGGTTGGCCACCTGCCCTTGGTGGTCCTGAGCACGACGGGCTTGTCCCGAAGGAAGCGGGGCACCATCAGGGCGTCGAACAGGTCATCTACCATCCTGTCGTCGTTGGGGGCCATGACGCCAATGGCGCCGCCAACCTTGAAGTCTACACCATCCTCCTCTGGGTAGTTTGATATGTCCAGGTCGAAGTGGAAGGTGCGCTTCTCGGCGCCGGGCTTGGTGAGCTCGCGGGTGGTATCGATGCGTGCGGCGTAAACGTGGTAGGGAGGGTGGGGCTGAACAAAGGTGGGGGGCTTGATCTTTGTGTTGATGTCCTCGAGCTTGAGGCTATCGATGGCGCTGGGCAAGAATGCGAGCGAGCTCAAGGCTGAGGTTGTGCTTGTTTCGGAGGCGGCATCGTGGCCGAGGGAGATAGCCGAGTCGACGGGGGAGGCGGCGGGGTCGGACTGCTTGCGGGGCAGGTTCTCGAAGAAGACGGACTGCTCGGGCAGATCGGTTATGTTGGTCAGTGTGGTAGGGCAGTCGCCAATTCTAAGGGCGAGAGCCTTGAACGCATTGTTGTCGGGGAGGGAGATGGGCTCGTATGCAAGGCCGGCCTTCTTGGCTCCCAGCTTCATGCAGCAGCCGCCACCGCAGCATCGCTGGATCAATTGGGCGGTTGACTCGCCGGTGATACGCTGGATGTCGACAGCGCTCTGGGCAATGAGTCGGGTGGAAGCACGGCGACGGCGGAGAGGCTCCGGCGCCGGCAGCTCCTCTTGGTCCTCCGACTCTTCGGAGAAGGTCAAAGAAGGGGCGATGGAGGGGGTTCCGGTTCTCGGCTCCTCGGGAATGCAACTGGAGGCGGCGGCGACGAGAGCCGACACTCTTGCGGTTGTGGCCATTGTGGTGAGAGGAGATGCTCTCTAAGGATGACTAGGCCGGGTGTTGTAGGTAGGCAGAGGAGGGGAGGAGGAGAGGTTGGGTGCCAGGAAGAGAGGTTGGGTGCCAGGAAGAGAGGTCGAGGTCGAGGTTGGCAGTGACGGGGCACGAAACCAGAAAGAACTGCTGAGGACCCGGTGGCGTAAAGTTGGGTGGATACTCGCGAGTCGTCTGCTTGGGTGCTAGAGGCGACGGCGACGCCGCGAAACGATGGATGGATTGGGGGGGTTCCAGCAACGGTGTGGGGAAGAAAGAGGGCTTCTTGTACAGCAATGGATGTGCTCAGAGGGATGCCCTGTATTACGAGAGGGAGGACAAATGATTTGAGGTCGACGATGGAAGACCGGTTGGAGAGGAAGGATCTGGCGAGGGAGGGAAGCCGAGGGGACGCGGCGCGGTAAAAATGATTTTGATGACAGACAAGAGACCGGCGCGCGGTCATCGACTCTTGGGATGGGACGGGCCCCAACTTCCAGGCCCTGGCCTGCAGCCAGCGAGCGGCCGGAGAAAGGAGGAAACCGGCGGGGGGAGGGGGGTCGCTATAGGCATATTCCGAGCATCGGTGCCGGGGCCACGAGGAAACACGGGCAAGGGAGCCATGAGGGTAGGGTGGGATTAGACGGACTTGGGGTACTGGGCCTCCCTTATCTTGATCAGCAGAATGCATGGCGTTCCAACCCGGCGGAGCTCAGGACAGTCCTCCGAGGAGGGGCGGCGCTTTCAGCAGTCATCCGGGAGCCCTACTTACACAATGATCAGCAAATGATTGTCTTCCATTACCTCAGGGAATCATCACAAGGTGAACCGCCCGACGCCAACAGAAGCCATTGAAGATGAAGGGCGCGGGTACAGTACCGATCCCAGCCCGCAAGTTGTCCGCACCCGATGCTTGACCCGAACTGCACGCCCTTGACCTCGAATAGTCCCCGGCGACCGCCGCCTTTGTCCAGTGCTTTCAGGATGGTCACTGATCACTGCAATTGCAGGCCAACCCGGCAATGCTCCCCGGCTCTCGCACCTCGTAGCGCCTGTCTCTCGGGGCTCTCCCCGGACCGACCAGCATCCATCATGTGGGGAGAGCGCGAGGACGGACGCCTGGGACTGGCACGGCATGCCCCCTATTTGGGATTGCATGGCCGCGCTCATTGCGGCGCAGACATCTTGATTCGTGGCAGCCACGGCACACAGTGACGACGCGGGCTCGGACTCAACTTGAGAGTCCAAGGAGGAGCTGGCGATGCAATGAAGCGTTACCTTCAATTGCACCATCAACTACAGCGATTGTGCCGCAGAATCGGCGTCCATCGGCCCCAGTCGCCGTCTGCCGTGTCTGCTCCCCGTCCTTCCCCCCTCCACGCTGGCAGTGCAAGCCCAATTGAACTTTTGGTTGGGACTTGGGCCGGGAGGGTGTGTCGTTAGCCGAGTTGAGCCGGGCGGTTCCCAGCGGCGAACCGACCGTCCACAGGGCGAGAGGCGCCGCATCTGATAAAAAAGCAATCAGAAAACACGGCTCAACTTGTCCAGCCGGAGCCAGCATTCCACATGCCTGGCATGGCTCGAATCCTGACTGCGCCAACCCGTCCATCTCATCCTTTCATAACCCGGATCAGGCCAAAAGCCTCCCTCGGTGGCCAGATGCGAACCCGCGACCTGCCCACCATAATCTCCCAACAAGCGGCCCCCTTTTCGGGGGGAGGAAACATGCTGATCTGATCGCCTCAGCGGAGCTCCTCCAGCGCGCGACGAGGCACGTGTGCGTGTATGTGCAAATGCCCCGACTCCCGTCCGTCCACCGAAGTCAACCGAGCTGGTGGGCGTCTTCATAGCGGTCAGCCGCTGCCGGGTTTCGCTCTCACCGACGCTTTTCTCGCCCATCGGCATCGGCATCGCCTTTCGTGGCCAGACAAATCGTCCGACCTCAAACTTGGGTGGCACGAGATTCATCCATCCCCTTTCGAACCCCTTCCCCCGAACCGAACCGGACCTACGCAACCGCGACTTGCCGCCATTCGGCTCTTTCCGCTTCAATTCAACTTCCGTCCCGTTCTATGCCGCGTCGCTATCTTTTTCTGCACCTGATATTCGACCACGTCAACATCCCAAATCCTCCCGCGGCGCGGGGCGCATCCTGTGCATCACTCGACCAGGGGGCAAGGAAGGGGGGTGGCACAATGCCGCCGCTGGGGCAGTGCGTGACGCCATCTGGCCTAACGAACCGAGAGCAGCTTTTCCAAGTGCCGAGGAATTCGGGCGGATTCGTCGAAACCTGCCAGGATGCGACCATCCGCTGACCGCCAATCAACGGATTGCCTCGGCAGCCAATGGGGCTGTCAGGGGTCCTGTCGCTTGGGGCAGCACGGGTTAGGACGTAATCTTATCAATCTCATCTCATCACCTCAACTCTTTGTTCAATCTCGCAATCTGGCAGGGAGTGGCCACTGGTTGACAAGCTCCGACGTCGGCGGCTTCTTTCTTCTTTCTGGAACAGTCCGCCGCCCATGTACACATGGACAGCTGGAATTGGCTGGAGTCGATGCGCCCTCTTCGAATTATCCGGCCAACCCAGTTTGAGGCGGACTGGTTCCTCCGCAGGGGGCTGCCGGTCGCTGTGCGTCTCTTGACGAAGCCTGCAAACAGTGCCACTGACAGAAGTGTGCTGCATGGTAGATTGCATACGTCGTACATAATAAACAGGCACGCATACTAGTTCACGAGATGATGCCCTGAAACGGAGCCCAGCACCATTCGATGAAGCCGGGGAGCGAGCTCCCAACAGAAGCACGTGCCATCATCTTCATGTGGCAGCGTCCTGGCTCCTGGGCTTTCTAGCCATCCTCGGCAAGCGTGCAAACATGCTCAAGGGGCGTGTCTCCAACCAGCCTAGATTTCTGGTCAAGGCGGCCAAGGAGTCAGACTCAGGAGTTGGATCCAGGGGCAGAGCAGGGCAGGGCAGGGGCGACCAGGTCTCACACTCCCTCTCATTTCGATCTGATAACTCTATTCGTATCCCTCTGATGGATCCGGATGGACGCACTACCCCCTGTCAGCCCGGTTTATGGCCTCTAGTGTCCCCTGCAACGCCTCCCCGGGCTGGGATTCCTTGGGCCCCGGGTCGAAGAAGAAGTTTTGGCTGCCCCTGATTCGCTGCCATGATCTCAACCCGACATTATTTGCATTTCATGGGTGGTGCTCGCTGCAAACTTTCCAACCGAGCTTCCGGGCTGCCGGGCTGCTGAGCTTTGCCGAGCCCAGCGTCCTCCTTCGAGATCAAGGTTGGCCCCTGGACAAACGCGACGGCGAGCCTGGCAAACAGAGGATCCGAAAGCTCCGTTGATTTCGGGCAGAGAACCGTTGAAACATCAGTCAAATCATAAGTCCGAGCATCGACGGAAGCCGAGTTGGCCTCCCTCACGAATGCCAGCCAGCCACGAACCCAACTGAGGCAGCCGGCCGAGCCGATGGCTGCGACGCGACTGAGAGGACGGGATCGCAGAATGCGGTGCGATGGTTCCTTTCGCCAGGCATGGCTAGGAACGCACGGTCAAAGGTTAGGATTCTTCCACTCCTCGTCAGCCGATGGTCGACGATGCAGCATCTTGAGCGAAGCTACGCTACGAAAACTGATTAAATGAGCTGACCGTGCAAAAGTTTGTTGACGATCATTTTGTTCTCGAAATTGTGACCCTTTTTGAGCTCTGTTGGCGACAGGAGGAACCTACGATGGATGAGGTCTGGCCAAGGAGCTCAGTCCAAGGAAACCTGGAAGGCGGCACTCGTCTCGAGGCGCATCACGTGGCGCATCACGTGCTGCACCCAACCAACTAATTCGAAACGCCTGCCCGACCACGGAACGCCTCAACGTGTGCACAGAGAATTTGGACAACGTGTTTACTCGAAAAGATAGAAAGAAATACCCAGAAACCGATCTCATCTCTTGAACACTGAAAGTCCGGCAGCTGCGGCCCCCGCATGCCGGCGTATTGGCCGGCTTGATGATGAAATCCCCACGTTGACGAGGCAAAATCCGGTGGTCTCCGGAATCGCGAGCCCCATCATCTGATTGTCCGGCTCAGTGCCCACGAGAACAGGACACTCATTCACCACCTCACCCAATCACTTGCACGAGCATTTCGCCAAGGAATTTGACCATCTTCCGTCGCAGCAACGCACATCAAATTGTCTTCAGCGCCAACCGCTCCTTCAAGTCGCTGTCGGAAAGGCGAGAAGGAACCCCTCCATCACCGCCATCAACATGGCCGACGATGGCCAGTTCTGGGGCGGCACGACCGAAGACATTGAAGACCCAGAGGAGAAAAAGGTCATCTGCTGTGCCGTCGACTCCTTCATGTGAGTTGTCGGCCCCTTATGCGAACCCGGCTCGTCCCTCACAGGCACACACACCTCTGACTCCTCCGGCAGCCAATATGCCAAAGTCGCACACTTCAACGTGACGCACCTCCGCCGCCAGAGCTTTTACGCCCTACCTCAGGCCCAGTGGCAGATGCTTGCAGGGCCTCCCTTCAACTTCCTCGAGACCCTCAACCGGACCGACGATGCCATCGAGTCCAACGCCGAGCTCGCCCGTGCCATCGCCAAGATCGGCATCGACTCCTTCCACCTCTACCCTCCGGATGCTGCACCCGGTCCCGACGCCGAGCCCGTCATGCCCCGCGAGTGGCGGGACATCGCCAAACACAGCGATACCGACAAAGCCCGAAGCACCATTCGCCAGTTCTATCGCGACTGGTCAGACGCCGGCGCCGCTGAGCGCAATGCCTGCTTCGACCCTGTCTTCCGCGCCGCCGAGCAGCAGCAGGCCCGCCGCGCCGACGAAGGCGACGGGGAGCGCATCCAAGTCCTTGTCCCAGGTGCCGGCCTCGGCCGCCTCGTCTTCGAGCTGTGCCTTCGTGGCTACAATGCTGAGGGAAACGAGATCTCCTACCACCAGCTGCTCGCCTCATCCTACATCCTCAACTGCACCGCCAGCGTCGGGCAGCATACCATATATCCCTGGGTCCACACCTTCTCTAACCATCGGACACGCGCGAACCATCTCCGAAGCTACCCTGTCCCGGACATTCACCCAGCCACCGCCCTTGCGGCACTCCCTGCCGGCGCTGCCGGTGACATGTCCATGTGCGCCGCCGACTTCCTTTGCTTGTACGGCGACGACAGTCACCGCGACTCGTACGACGTCGTTGCCACGGTCTTCTTCCTCGACACGGCCCCGAATCTCATCCGGTACCTCGAGACAATCTACTCGTGTCTACGGCCCGGCGGTGTCCTCGTGAACGTCGGGCCCCTGCTCTGGCACTTTGAGAACAACGCCCCGGGCAACCACGGCCGCGACGACGACGGTGACGGCGAGCACGACTACAACAACTCGTCAGGCATTGCCGATCCTGGCAGCTTTGAGCTCGCCGACGACGAGGTCATGGCTCTGGTGGAGAAGGTTGGCTTCGTCATCGAGTCGCGCGCCACTGGCATAGATGCCCCCTACATCCAGGATGCCGACTCGATGCTGCAGACTGTCTACAAGGCGAGTGCCTGGGTGGCGCGCAAGCCGACTGATGGGAGCGCAACGGCGGATGATATTTTGTAGTGATTTGGAAGGATCATGAGGCAGTTACCAGGTCAACCATTGACCGGGGATGGAATTCAACGGAGCAAGGTGGACAGGCATGGCATAGCATGACGTGGCAGTGGCATCTAGACGCATCATACCGGCAAAAAGGGGCGCGTGCGTGGGGAATGTTCTTCAACCGGAAAGTAGGGCATAAACGCAAGATCTGATGAGCTTCTTGGAACATCTAGGTACACCGGGTCGTAGTACAAAATACCTCCTAACAGCTCCCTGTTCGCTGCAAGTGCCACATGCCCGAGACACGCTACCGGCAGTAACCCGACCTCACCTCACTCCCATTACAGCTTCTCACGCGCCGCCCGCAGCTCGCCACGATCCCACAGCGCGCCGCCATCAATGGCGATGACCTCGCCGTTGACGTGCGATCCTGCGCGGCTAGCGAGGTAGACGACGGCACCGGCAATATCCTCGGGCCGGCCAAGACGACCGGTGGGGTTCATCTCGCCCAGCAGATCAGCGCCACCTGCCATGTCGAGGAGGCCGTTGCTCATCTTGCTGGGGAAGAAGCCGGGAGCGATGGAGTTGACGTTGATGCCACGAGGGCCGAGCTCCAGGGCCAGGTTGCGGCCGAGGTGAATGACGGCGGCCTTTGAGGCGCTGTAGCCGTAGGTGCCCTGCTCACCGAGGGTGCCGATACCAAGACCGGCGACGGAGGCGGTGATGATGACGCGGGCCGGGTCGGCGCTGCCGCTGGTAGCTTTTTGGAGCAGCGGGGTGAAGAGGCGGATGGTGTTGAAGACGGCCTTGACGTTCAGGTCCATGACCTTCTGGAAGGCATTGTCGGGGTGTGTGTCGAGCTTCTCGCCCCAGGTGGCACCAGCGTTGGCGAAGAGGATGTCGACGCGATCCGTGTGCTTCTTGACCTGCTCGAGCAGCGACTCGACGCCAGCCATGGTCGAGCTATCGGCGGGCACCGAGATGGCGACGGCGCCGGGGGAGAGGTTGGGTTGGGCGTTGAGGGCCTTGCATGCCTCCTCGCAGGCCTTTGCCTTGCGGGAGGAGATGAAGACCTTGGACGCGCCGGCCTGGAGGAAGCTGGAGGGAGACGGAGTCAGCGCTTGTTTTGGGGACTGGTGTAGAGTTCGGAGCGGGAGACATACGCAGACGCGGCGTGCAGACCCAGACCTCGGGAGCCGCCCGTCACGACGGCAACCTTGCCCTTGAGGGAGAAGAGGGAGGGGAAGTCCTGGAGCTCGGCCTCGGCCATGGTGGGCAATCGCAATGGGATGATTGGAGTCGGATCGGTTGGGTAGGCAAGAGGAGGAGGGTAAGCAGTCGGAAATGTTCGATGGATGTGTATGTCGATGGAGGAGGTAGAAACTTGGGGATTGCAAAGTAATGGTCAAAGGACAGAGATGTTGTTCGTTCTAAAAGATGGACTCGGTGGTCGTCGGCAACATTGTCTCCCCCACAACCACTACGGGGATGCTGACCTTTACCCTTCCAGGTACAAGGGCCCCGGGGAAGCATCCTAACGAGGTAAGGCGATCGCCGAGACGAGACGCCCATTGCCCGGGGCTAGTGACGTCTGCGGGGAAGACCTGGTCTGTGAGAAAAGATACCGAGGCTCGGCTCGCCTCGGCCGTTCAATGTTTCTTTGGGTGGTGAGGTCAACTCTTTTCCCTTCAACACCCAACCCTTTTGTCGTACGCCACCATCGCGACAGAGATCTGATTAATCACTTGAGGGATGCGAGATCTACGGCGCCAACGCGCAGTTGCCTTTTCGGCAAATCCTTGGTATTTTAAGGCAGCAACTAGTAGCCGGGGCGCAGTCCGATAGGGGCGAGCCTTGGTAGCTACAAAAAGTGGCATTGTCATTCGGCTGCCACCCCCTTGCACCAGGCCGCAGCACTGCACCGTGCCTTGCGTGTCGATTGTATATGGAATGTAATTTCGCCCTGAATTGGGCAGCAACGTAAGTATTACAAGCCCTGCTCGGTCACCGACTTTTCGATGTTCAAGCCCAGGCCTCAGCCGCTGTGGCCCATCAGGATGGCGCGAAAGCTATGGGAGTGCATGCGAATTGAAATAAATGAGACGTAATCAGGTGAAGAAAGAAGAAGAAATACGCCTCATGTTGAGGACTCCTAGTACAAGCTGAGAGGGAGAGAGATAAGGAAGTGAGATAGCCAAGGAGAAGAAGGAAAACCGTCGTTCATCAAAGAACAAATCGATCCATCATGGCATCTGGGTCATTGCATTCTTCCTCCAATTGCCAATATAGCCCAGTAGACATCGGGGTACCTAGTCAAGATGTTGTCAGACCGGGGTGGCCTGCTGTGCTTAAATCTTGTTCCGCAGGCAATCCTGTGTTGCCTGCGGTTTCATAGACGGAACCTCGGTGGTCCCGCCCAACGTATATCAAGATTTGAAGTCGATGGCGACCGAGAACCGGCCGCCATCTTGGAAACGTAAGCGAGTCGTCGTCATGAGTGTTGGTTCATGTAGCCTGGAGGGAAGTGCTTCTTCCCCGACCAGCATGTGTTGACGGCGTAGTTGAAGTTTTCGAAATGATCAGTGGCGATGTGTCCAATCATGAGAATCTTGATGTTGTGCTCGATAGTCACGAGCTTCGAATAGTTGATCCGCGAAGCCAGAGACAGGGTCTCGCCTTCCGCGGTGACGTTCATTCGTACCATTGGAAATCCGAGCGCCTCGATGTTTTTGGGAGCTTTGGGCTTGGTTCTGGACCTGGCACTCTGGGCAAGAATGAGGCCATGCTTGCTCGCCTTGACACCATGCTTCCTGCAGCCCTGACCGCTGTATGTCGCCACGGGCCTAGATTCCGTCAATTTTTTGTTGCAAACGAAAACAGGCCTATCAAGCCCGGTACACACTTACACGCATGTGCTGTTCCCCTCGTCTGATGCTACAACGATGAACCGCCTGAAGCCGGTGTAGAAGGATCCGAATTCGTTCGCGTAGACTTGTCTGCCGGAAACGGAAAGATCCCCATTGGAGCCCATGGGCTCTGACCAGTAGACCTTGAAAACCTGTGTTTCAACATCAGCGACGCGGTGCGGTGGCAGAAAGATATGGCAACTCACCGTCCCTGGAGTCCAGTGCTTGCTTTTGTAGATGCGATATCCTGGCCATCCGCGTTAGAGTAGCGACTAGACGCCGCGAATTTGGGGACTGCTTACGTGAATCAAGTTGCGCCCCTACCACCGGCTCGCCCTGCACCACCGAGTCCGTCTCGTCTGGTACCGGCTCTGCTTCCGCAGGCGGGCCATAGGCAGGATCGCCAGCCATGCCGTACTCTTCGAGATAGTCGGAGTTCTGAGCTAATCAGGGTTAGTCTCATCGGCGTTCGTTGATCAAGCATGGGCATTGACGTACGGTAGGGTGTTGAGCCCGAAGCAAGGCCTCTCAATCCGCTTTCCCGGCTCTCTTGCAAGGTCCTTCGAAGCATTTCATCTTCCAGATCATCTGTGGTGCCGTCGACTGTACCCTCCGTTGGCGTATCGGAGGCGTTCCCGTCCCCATCCTCGGGATCATCGGGCTCAGGATCCGCAAGACCCTTGCCCTTGCCATGGGGCGCATCGGTGATGTATCCGGGTGCTAAAGTGATGTTAACCCCTGATCAAAACATGCTTGGAGGAGTCGCGACTCACAAGCAGGTACAGGTTCGGGTTCTTCGAGGGTCAAGGCGTCGAGGCCAGGCACGTCGTCTTGATCCCTGGGTATGTCGTAGGCGTCCTGGTAGGTCTCTTCTTGGTTCCTGGGCGTGTCGTAAGGGTCCAGATAGGTCGTCTCTGCATCTGTGTGGGTGCTTTGTGATTTGGGAGCGAAATCGTACTCCAAGGCGCCTTAAGATACACGGCATTGTTAGCCATTTTGACATGAACGCCTCAGCGGCAACCCGGGGAATCACACATTACCTTGGGCACTGTGGCGGACGCGATAGTAATCACCCGAAGGATGACCTGGCGACGGGGTCCATTCGCTCCATGGTCCAGGCTGGGCTTGAGATGGGTTGTCTTTCTTGGATGATTTGCGGGGTTTCGGCATGTTGCGGATGGCTCATGACCAGGAGCTTATGTGTTGTTGTTGGTCTGGGAGAGGAGAGGCTCAGTCCCAGCGACAAAAGTGCCTCTATTCATGGGCAGCCGGGGTTCGAGGAAGAGGCTCGGGGAGTATGGAGGTGGAGGGGGTGTGAGAGAGAGAGGAAGTGAACAGAGGGAAGAAAGCCAAGGTAGGAATGGAGGCTCGGGGGCCTTTTGGATGCGGGTTCGGCCAGAGGCAAGCAAGTATTGGCCGAGTTGAGTAGGGGTGGTCTGTTAACCCCGTGACGTGCCGTTACTGGGAGGCTGTCTGACGCTGCTGGGCGCATGGAAGTTGGTGTGCGCGGTCATTTATTCGCGCCTGCAGCACGCGAAGCAGGAGACCCAAGGGAGACCAGTCCGCTGCATAAGAGGGCAGGCCAAGTAGGCACAACAGCCGAGCCACGGGGGGTTTCGCCGCGAAGGGGGACGGACCGGTGGAGGGGGCAGAACAGAGGAGAGGTAAGGAGGGTGTGGGCTGTCGTGCGTGCGTGCGTGCGTGCGTGCCACACGAGGTGTTTGTGGTTGCGGCCAGCGTCGCCATGTCGGTCGTCTTCTGTCTTCTTATCTGGAAGGCCGGCTGTAGCCTGCCTGGAGGTGTGTGCCTACCGGTACATTGTGACTAGCCCAGCAGAGAGTGGGCTTTCGAGGTTTGTAATTACCCCAGCGCTTCGCCTCGGCGCGTGGCAACAGAGACCGGTGGTATGGCTGAAAGGGCGGATGGGTGAGAAATACGCGTCCATGGGACGAATACACGTCGCCTGTCAAGGATATGCTAGGCGCCAGCCCAAGATTGCTGTCAACCAAATCTAACGACGGACAACAACCAACTCTCGGAGGCGGCTGGACGGGATGCGATTGCCAAGCTCGGCGCTATTTCTGCCCGACCGAAAGAGCGTATTGTCGGGTTTTCGCGACTTGTTCCCAGCCTGATGGCACAACGGTACCAATACATTTACCCACGTTGCCTGATGTGGGTGGCAGGCCGCGGACCACACCACACAGGCCGCTTCCTCCTAGCATCCTGTTGGTGGAACAGCAGGCTGGGCGGGGGTGACTCTTTCATCCTCGGAGCATGCTTGTCGTGCGAAACCCGACGGCAGCCATGGTCGAATCGAGCGGCGCGTGACGTGACCCCACGCAGTCTGGTTGGGTATCGGAATGGACAACTCAAGCCCTCGACAATGCTGGGTATTTGGAAGATTGGTGCTGGCACCCGAGTCGCATATGGGTGGGTGGGAGAAAGCTGATGATGTGGACGAGACGGGACGAAGAAGATGAAGAGTCACCGGTGCTTCAGTAACGTGGGCGATTGCGTGCCTGGGTTTCGTTGGTGCTGCGTGAAGCATTCGGCGGGTCATGCCTGCCCAGGTACTTAAGTTGGAAGGTTAAAAGTGCACTGACAGCCAAGCGGCTCGTCGCCCGCCCTATGTGCTCAGCCTTGTGTCGGAAAGCGATCTCATCACGCGCGGGGGTGCCTAGTAGATAGGTGTGTCTCGTCGGAAGACGTCTCATAGTATTCATTTAATTTCGAGACCCGACCTACACGTCCTACTTTCACCGTCCCTGAATGCTTCCCGTCTGTTTGGCCAAGTTCACACCACGGACTGCTGATCTGATCTCTGTATCCACCCTTCAGAAGCTAGGCCTAGCTTCCGCTGTCTTGCCGGTAAGGCCCACCACGTCTCCCCGCTGTCTGGTGCGTTTTCAGTTAGGTGCGGATCGGGACGTGGGAAGGTGGAGGGAGTGGGCACTGGAACACCCCTGTAAACGCCACGCGTGTGGAAACCGGTACCTTCCTTCCTTTCGGTACGCGAGCCTGACGGCAATCAACTTCGACGCATCCATACCTACTCCATTCCACCTCGATCGCTCAAGCATCCCGCGCCGAATGACGGCTTTCCGAATCTGACTTGTCACGCGAAGAGAGGCCCTTGACTCGGTCAATATCTTCACCGGGAAGTACTTGCAGTTCTCCAACTCAAGTCGGCTTCGATACTTCTCAATACCGATTAGCCGTCGCCCGACCGCCATCTCGTCCCCATCAACCACGTCCATCAAGCAAGCCGTCATCGTCCCGACGACACATACCAGACCCTGAAAGTTCGAGCAACATCCACGAGAGGCCGCGCGAAAGCCTGCGATGCGTCGAAAGCTTTCGCCGCCGCTCCATGGCAATCTACCTACATCGGGCATTGCTGGAGGAACCAGCAGGGCTGTTTGAAGCCCGTGTCAATACACATCACAACAATCCCGACAAATACGTTGGCCGCGGCAGCGGTTCGCGTGGCAGCTTTGTCTCACACCAGAACCGCGATGATCAGTTTGGCTCCAGCTTTATCCATCTCGACACGCCAGGACATCGCGACACTCTCGCAACCCACGATGCTGTCAAGGCCAAAGAATCACGGGCCACCGCCCCCGTCTCCTCCTCCACCACTGCATCCACTGCCAACGGACGTAAGGCTGCCCTCCAGCCCCGATCCCGACGAGTCCAAACACCAGCTGCTGTTGTCGGCCCCTCCGACGCCGCTCATCATCTCGACGCCCCCTCCCCCTCCACCTCCTCCCCCGCCCTCTCTGGATCTACGCCCCCCCTCGCACTGGGCAGATGTACACAGAGTCTCATTTCAATCTCCTGCCAAGGCACCGTCGAATATCTACTCAGGCAGCGTCACAACCCTCGCCGATGCCGAGTCCACGGGATCATCCGGCCATGCTGGACACGATGATTCTGCAAGGAACCCGGTTGTTACGGTCCCGCGGTCACTTCTGGGTCATCAAGAAACGTCCTTTGGCGACCGAATTCTCACAGAGGAAGCCTCTTCAGATAGCAGTGATGACATGTTCGAGACACACAACCAGCAGTTTCCACCGCTGCTTCCAACTGTCAGCAAGCGCACTGCTCTTCTCAGAGAGAGAAAATCCATCACAAACGCTATCGCCAAAAAGGTTGTCGAAACAGAGACCAAGCTTAGCAATGGTGGTGGTCAACTCCGCGTCCCACATCCGGGTGTTCACTACATGGGCAGCTACCCAGGATCGTCAGCCGTATCATCATCGTATCCGGACGACGATGAGGAAGAAAACGAAGAAATACAGCTTTTGTGGACTAAACTCAAGGAAAAGAGAAAAACTATTGCTCAAGCCAGGGTTGCCATGGCGCAGCATCGGAGACGTATGCAAATGCTTCGTTACAGGAAGCTCCAGGCCGAGGTTGCCTTCATGGACCTCGCCCGACGCAAGCTTCAAGATCCTCGAGAGTCGGACCCAGTTCCGGCTGATGATCAGTTGTTGCAGCAGCGCTATTCGGAAATGGAACAATTAAGCACCGAGTATCGACATTTGGAGTTTGACTACGAGGACCTCGAGAACAATTTGGACGACGAGGAAGGCATTGCGAACAGCTTCGAAGTCGAATTCTTCAGTAAGATTGCAAGACAGCAACTGCGAGTTAGCTCCCCCCCACCAGCTTCAGAGGACGAAGGTTTGCCGAAACAGTCTGAGTACCTCGAGAATACGCCATATCTACTTCTAGGTATTTCTCGAAACGGACCGACTGAGGAGGACCATCCATTCTGGATGGACTTGATATCTTCCATCGAGCATATGAACTTGGCCATAGACGACTTGTCCGAGCTCGTCATGCGCCATGAGGCGCTTGAGTACGCTGCACAAATGCAGCCGATGGTTGGCAGGCCCATGGCTGCAGAGGACAAGGTCTTCATGTCCAATTTTCCGTCCCTCGAAGCATCGAGCAGATCCAAAGTTGAAGAGGCGATGCATGAGGTGCGCCGGAGATATGCAAAATGCAAACTTCATGGCGTGGACAAGAAGTTTCCATCCCATGCCCTCGCCTACATACTCGACCCGAGCATCGGCCCAGATCTGTCTCTGGATGATCAGTGGCCGGTCGACCACAGCCTGAAGCACGGCAAATTCCCCAAGCTGCTATCCGCGCCGGACCACGTTCTCCGCACCCAAACGGCCCTTCAAGATCTGAGGATCACCACTAAATGGCCGCCCAGTCACCCGGAAAAGGCACAACGGCATGTTGCTGCCATGAAGGAGTACGGGATTCACCAGCTCGTCTACGACGTCGGCTCGAAAAACGATGGAACGCCGCAAAATGCAGAAGATCCGGAATATATACCCCGCTGGCTGCTGCACCAGCTTCGTACATCGCCTCTCGAAGCACACCGGATTGCCTCCATATTTCCGCAAGTGACAGGCCTCGCCATCAAGAACTACGACCGATGGCAAGCCGATGTCTTGAACTACTGGTGGCGTGATGGAACATTTGCCATCCCCAGGAAAAGCAGAAAGCACGCGGTGCTGGGTTCGAACGAATCTGTGGCTATTGGTCACCACGAACGACAACGGTCGCCCCGGCCAAGAACCTGGGATGGCGTGTCAAGCCATAGAGATGCTCGGTTCAGAGATGCTCGGCCCAGAGGCTCTACTGGCGCCGCATCTCTCACACTGGAGAGGACGCATATCTGGGGAAAGTCTGCCAGCAGCGACTATCATTCAGCGCATAGTGCGTGACTTAGTCACCTTGCGGCATACGCCGGACACACCGGATGCTGTTTGGTGGCTGCTTTATTTCATTTGTACGTGGACGCAGAAGCCGTGCTTCCATATGTCATCTGTACCGTATTTTTTCTCTTTCTCACCTGGCGGTTGTATGTGATACCCTTTTCTATTACCAGTCTAAGAATACATCTCTTTTCTGCTTGCATTAGAGCAACCCAAGACGGTGTTGATGTCTACAGAACTACCATGTCGTTGCCACACTTGAGTTTGGACTGTCATGGGCTGTGGCTTGGTATCGTGCAGGTTTGATACTCAATCCGACCCAGCCCTGTGGCACAGCGCACATCGCCCAACAACGCAAGTGTTGCGTCACGGGCATCTCAGTAAGGCAGGGCTGGCCGTACCAGGTACATGAACTCTAACATGGCTTCAAGACTGGCGCGGGGGAGATGGGCGTATGTGACTGCAAGCCTAATGCACGAAGCGCTGCAGGTGGGCGGTGGAGGGCATCCCACAGTGGAGCAGGTTGGCATGTGATGCATCTTCGCGCAGCTCTCCCATTCGTACGACCGCGATGCAACAGTCGTGGCAAGCCAAGCGATGAGACGGCTGAGGGCTGCGCTGGTCCGAAAGCGTTGACCGAGCAGTTCACTCTGACCTGGTGTTACGGGGGAAGAAGGCTCTCGCGATAGCTGGCGGTGCTTGTGTAACCATCCTGAGAGTTGCCGGCCCGGATGCCCAAAGTACGGCAGAAGACACGCACGCCTATGGAGCCGCATATTCATCATCAGTGACGCAAAGGAGCGGTAAGCAAGTGGCTGGTTCCCTGGTAAGGGCTGCCCAAGGTGGAAATGTACGGGTTGGGCGGCAACCATTCGGGTTTGATATCGATGTGAGGTGCAGCTCGGAAAAGTGCTTGTGTAACGTAGATAGCCTGAATGTGATCCGGGCACTGAGATGACAAGTCTCAAGCTGTAGGAAGTGACATCTATCAGCAGATGAGGAAGCCTTTCGTCCGGAGGGAGTGGTTCCTCAGACGAGAATAGAGAGAGACGCGTGGATTAATGCGTCTCCTCTGCCTCTTGCCTTTGTTGCGTGAATCTTCATCCGACAACAGGCCACACGTGGGAGATGTGAGGCTGGTCTTGACTCTTGACATTGGGAGACTCTATCTATTTCGAGAAGGCTGATGTTCAGCCGCCGCAGTCGCGACGGTTGCTGGCGGAGTGTTTCACCGGCCGAAAGTGCAAGCTTGACTCGGAAGAGACACCCCAGGTGCAGTTGAACATCAGCCCTGTGGCCCGGTTCGTCCGGCGGCCGGCGGGTGATGGTCAGGTGGCATTGATGAGTCTGGAGTGAAGGCGGTGACGGAGAGGACCGAGGAATCCCCGGAACTTTGACTGTGGCACTGATGATGTAGCAGGAGCGGTGATCTTGGTGATCTGGAGACCGGGTCCATGAACACGCCGGCCGGCAGAGTCTAGGAGGGACGGAGGGGGCCAAGGGGCCTAGAAGAGAGACCGGATCTTCCACGGCGGAGGTTAGAAGGTTCGGGAGGCCCGAGCAAGGTGTGGCGGGCAACTTTGAATTCCCCTTTGGCGGATAAAGGGTCAAGAGAAGATGGATGATTTCATGTGTCAATTGGGTTCTGTCACAAGAGGCGCGTTTGATCGTCCCTGCGGTAAGTGGGAGTGCAGGGGCCGGCCGGAGGAACAGGCACGCTCTGGGAGAGGCTCCCTACGAATAGATACAGCGCTGTGCAGTGGCCTGTTGGCGCGCCTCTCGAACCGTGGTTTGCGGGTGGATGCTCCTCCGGGCCAAGTGCCGGCTTGGCGGGCCAGGCGGGACATGTTTTCGGTCCAGTCGCAAGATCATCTTCGTCCGGAGAAGGGGAGTGGGAGAAGAAGGAAGTCTCGGCATGGAGAGTAACATGGTGTTGAGATGGAAAGACTTGAGTAAGCGGACGGCCGCTCACTTCAACACAAGTTTGTCATGAGTGTTTCTGCTGAGGAGATGGGACAAAACAAAGGGCCGACGGGTCGGTCGGTCGGTCTGCCGGCACGGTGGTCAGGTCAAGAGGAAACACGACCCGACGCCCGGTCCCAAGAGCTGCCAAAATCCCATGGCAGCAAGGGCTCCCGTGCGGGAGAAATGCTTGTGAGGGAGAATTAGAGTGGAGGAGCGACAAATTGGGACGGACGATGAAAGGTCAAGGCTCGTGGAACACGACGCTGTAAATGTTAAGGTACAGCTCAGGGGCAGCTCAGCAGAAGAAGCGGCACCGGTAGCAGGGCACGGTCCAGCGGCCGGAAACACTAACAAGTCTTCTCCCGCGGGCAGTGTCTCGGCCAGGGTCTGAGCCGGGGCTGATGGGCCCCGGGCGGCCAGTCTTGGCACGGATCTGTAACGGAGGCCAGGGGACACGGAGCCTCAGGGGGGCCGATGTACGGTCGCCCCTCGGTCGCCCCTTCCTCATCCATTCTGCAGGCACAACACTGTGAAGCGCCTGCTTCCCTTGTGCTGGCAGCTCTGTCCGTGGGAAGGCACCATGGACCAAGGCACAGTACCGTACCGAGGCAGTCGGGTGAATACAGAGTCAAGATGGGATGGCACAATGCATGGCAACTGCCTAACCTCCCGGCCCCAGTCTAGGAGAGACATGGTGAAGCCATTCCCATTCCTCGCCCCAACGCAACATGCTCAACAAGACGCAGAAAACAACTGGAACGTCAGGAAAGACTTCAGTTGCTGACGGCGGATGCACAATAATTAGTGAGTGCTCGCCCCGGCCTCCCACAGGCCCGGCGCCGGCCAAGACGCCCCCCCGGATCTGGCGCATCCCGGAACACCGTCTTTGCTGATCGATCCCAGTGCGTGTTTCAGAGCCTTCTCGTCCAGCCCGCGTCGAAACCGGGCGGCCAGAGAAGCTCGAGTCGGCCTCCAGCATCCCACGAACCAAGTGGCAATGCCGACGGAGCACAGCACGGCCCAGGGCCACTCGCCTCACCTCGCCTCGCCTCGACACGACACGACACGGGGGCCCGACCCCGCGGATCCCTTTCAAGCTGCTTCAGTTTCCCATGCTCCCCGGGTTCCATCATCAGACCGATTGATCGCCCGTCGCGCGCGTACACCATACCGTCCACACGCGCACACAGCCAAACATCCCGCTGGGCGTGCCGTCTTTCCTCCCCTCCATCCATCTCTTGTCTTGTCACGCGCCTCTCCGTCTGGTGTCTTCCCACTGGACCTACACCCACTGCACCTCAACACGCGCTGCAGTGACCAGTCGACGCTCCCTGCTTCTCAGAGCCTTCCCCTTCTGGGATCACCGACCGGCATTCCTGGCCTTCCGCGCTCGCGGTCCCTTCATGTTTCGGCCGTTCTCGAGTCTTGGATCTACCTAGGTTCTGTCTGGTACATGCTCTTCGCCTCGCCTCACATCACCCTACCTTCCCTACCCCCGTCCCTGAGTAGTCTTCTTCCTTCAAGACCAGGCTTCTTCTTCCGTGGCTCGACCTGACAGGTTCTTGTTTCCTTCTGTTTCCCCTCTCTTGCCCATCACGACTTTCACCCCCTTTCGGCATCTTTCATACTCGACGGCGCTGCCCTAGACCGGCCACCGACGACGACAATCAAGACGACTACTGGCTCTATTCGTCTTAATCACCACCCCCAGCCACAATAATCGACAGGCTGCCGCCACTTTGTAATCACAGCAAGCTTATCTGGGACCTTTGGTCACCCAGCGCTCAGTCCAGGCCAAGCTCTGAGGTTCTTGCCCATCCACCCGGTCGACCACCTCACACCCGGTGCCTGTCCTCCTTGACCTCAACCATCACCGAGCACCCGCTCGGTCAACTTGTAACACAAGGGCCGGTGCCCTACCGTTGCATGTCAAGCTCGCCTCTCTCATCTCCCCAGGCGCCTCAGCCGCCACCTACTACCAGGAAGTGAGCCAGTCTCCCTACCTAAGTACCAAAGGGAGAAACATCCCCCCACGTCACCCTCGCCGTCTCAATGAACTCCACCACAACCTTCACAACCACAATGGCATCAGCGATCCCGATAGACCTGCAGCTGCCGCACATTGTTGCCGGCACCAGGCACCTGAGCTACTATGTTGCCATTGCTAGCGTCCTATGTGTGGCCTGGCTGTGCCAGTCCAAGAAGCAAAAGCAGATCGACGTGCCCTTTTACAAGGCCGCCAAGACAAAGTGGCTCTTCGGCGCAGAGGGTCTTGTCCTCGATAGCTACAACAAGGTATGGCCGATGGACTCTTCGACACACACCCTACAATTCCATCCGTGCTGACCTCCCAAACAGTTCCGAGACCGCGTCTATCAGATCAAGGCCACAGAGGGTGTCCAGGTCCTGGTTCCTTCAAAGTTTCTCTCCGAGCTCAAGAGCTTGCCCGAGGAAGTCTTGAGCTCACAGGAGGCCGTCAGCGAGGTCAGCTCGGCTCGGCCGCATGTCCCATTCTCCACCCGCTAACTCGTCCACAAGGCCATGCTCAGCAAGTACACCAAGTTCTGCTTGGGCCACAATGCAGAGATGCTCTCAGCCCTTGTCAGATGCCGTCTGTCTCAGAACTTGGCACGACTTGTGCCGCAGCTCAAGGGCGAGCTCGAGTCCATCGTCGCCACAGAGTTCCCCGAGTGCCAAGGTAGGCCGATAACGCCGTGAGGTCTTTTCTTCATGATATTGGGCACTAACACATGACAGACTGGACCCCCGTCAAGTTCCAGCCTTTTGCCTTGAGGGCAATTGCTAGGATCAGTGGCCGTGCCTTTGTTGGCCCGGACATCAACCGCCAGGAGCAGTGGATGGACACCAGCATCAACTTTGCCATTCATGTCTTCATTGCGGTTGTCAAGCTCCAGTTCTTCCCCGAGTGGGCTAGGCCGGTCGCTCAGCACCTTGTTTCTGAGCTCCGCCAGATCCGCAAGGACATTGACATCGCGACCGATATGCTCCAGCCTGTCATTGAAGAGCGCCTGCGCGACATGAAGATGCCGAGTTACAAGGAGGGTCCCGACGATCTCATTCAGTGGCTGGCCGAGGCACTGCCAGAGGACGAAAAGACGGACTACAGGGCCCAAGCCCATATTCAGCTCATCTTGGCAGCGGCATCGATTCACACGACGAACAACCTCGTCACCGACTGCATCTATGACCTGGCCGCACACCCCGAGGTCCAAGATATGCTGAGGGAGGAGGCTCGCCAGGTACTCGAGGTCGAAGATGGTTGGACAAGAAAGGAGAGCATGGCCAAGCTGAAGAAGTTGGACAGCTTCATGAAGGAGACCCAGCGGTTGGCTGGCAACATCAGTACGTCTCGTACGCTCTTACGTTTTGACCTGATACTAACCTTCGCAGCTGGCTTCATCCGCAAAGCGGTCAAGCCCATCACACTATCAGATGGCACATATCTGCCCGCAGGTACCAAGCTTCTGGCACCGCAAGCGGGCATCTCCCACGACGAGCGTTTCTTCTCGGATCCGGAGACCTTCGATGCGCTCCGCTTCTACAAGATGCGCCAAATGTCCGAAGAGGAGGGCCACCGGTGGCAGTTTACCAGCATCGGAGACACAAACGTCAACTTTGGAGCGGGCAAGCACTCATGCCCGGGACGCTTCTTCGCTGGAAACGAGATCAAGATGGTTCTGGCATACTTTTTGCTAAACTACGACATCCGCCTTAAGGAAGGCGAGAGCAGGCCGAAGCCCATGATGATGGTCATGAGCAAGGCGCCGGACCCAAACGCTGAGGTCCTCTTCCGAAAGCGCGAGGTGGTATGAGATGGGCGGCACGAACACGAGGATTCGAATTCGCTGCATTATACATCACAAGATGAGCATTATATAGAGAGAAAGCCCCGGGACGGCAGAATACCACCGGGGTGCAGGCCTGGGAAGGGCCTGCTTGCATCAGCCCGCCAGAAAAGGCATGGGCACATGGCGTTGCAAGGAAAGGACAGATGAGCCCCCTTGCCGCAAGCAACATTTTTGTTGAATAGTTCTGCTTCGTGGCTCAGAGAGCGCGAGGCACTGTATATCGAACGAATAAGAAACGATGAACAACAAGTGAGTGCCTGAAGAGGGAGTGTCGGTGTTTGGTCGTGTAGTTATGGGCAACATTCCAGAAGGCCCTTCTACTACAGCTATAACCACCGCCGCCATGGGCGCTGATATTAACGCATTGGAGCTATTAGTGTTCACACGATAGTGGAAGCCGGGTTATGGCGAAAGTTCATGTATTCCCATGTTGACCTAATCTACATTGCTGTGTCCCAAGCTTGCTTGCCCTTTCTTCCCTGAACGTAACCCATCAAGTGAAGACTGGGAGCATCAAAACAAAACGCCGGCCATTCTGCGTGTCGTGATTTCCCTCATTTCCTACCCTTCCTTCCTTAGTCCCGGTTGCGGCGGTATCCGCCCTGTCGGCGGTTTCGCCGCTTCTCCTCGGCGTACTCGCTCGACTGTGGAGCACCGCCTGTGTTGGGAATGTACCGGCTATCCTGGTAGCTCTTGGTGCCGAGCTCGCTTGTACCAACTTCGCTGACCTCCTCCATGATGCGGCTGCCACGCTGCAGGCCGACATCGCTCTCGTCAATGGTGCTTCCAGCCATCTGGTAGCTGAAGTCGCGCCTAGAAGAGCGGTGGTACTGCGAGTAGCCCTCCGAGTGGGAGGCGGCGGAGGCGGCGGCGCGGCCCCTCTCGGCCAGGCGCCGAGCCTCGGCACGGATGCGCTCATTCTCCCGATCGGCGTTACGGTCGGCGGTGCTGTAAACCTTGCGGATGCCGCCCTTGCCTGCCGGGGAGGACGTGGGCGTGACTTCGCGGTGCGACAAAAGGTTGGAACTGACGGACGAGTCGGCAGGGTTGGTGCTGCCATCCCACTCGCTGGCTTCGGACTCCTTGTTCAGTCCTCCGACACGGGCGGGCTTCTCATGGCGATAGCTGCGCAGGTGATCCTTGGCCTCGCGCTCGGCGTATTCGTCGACGAGAACGCCATTCTCATCCTTGTGACGACGGTCGCGGCTCTTCTCGGCACGGCGCGCCTCACGCTCCCTCTCCTTTTGTCTGCGCTTCTTCTCCCTCTTCTCCCGGGCCCCGATGTCGCTGGCGCCGGCCGTGATACCGCTCAATGCAGTGCTCTCGGTGATGACGGTGGTGCCATCGTCAAAGTCCTTGTAGACACTGCCGCCACCCAAGTTTGTAGATGGAGTAGCACCGCTGAGCAGGGTTCCGTTGGGGCCCTTGCGGCGCATGACTGTCGACTTGTACTCATCCCAGTCATTTTCCTTGAAGTAGAAACCGCCGTTCTTGGCCCAGAAGAAGAACCAGATGCCCGTGCAGACAAAAGCAGCGCCGATCAATCCGAAGATGACGAAGACTGCCGTGTTGTTGATGTCGTGGGTGTCGGTCATGCCACTATGTGGGTCATATTTGTACTCAGAGTCGCGCTTTCTGAGAGGGCGGCTCGAGTCTTTGTTGGGTGTATCGAGGAGTGCCCGAGCAGCGACGGGGGCAACAGAGTTGGCGGCGCTGGCAGCGAGATGACGGACAACCTCGGTGCTGGGAATGCGTTCCGTGATGAAGGAACGAGCATGCTGCCCAGCCTGTGTGATGGCCGCGGGCGCCATCTTGGGCACGTGTGGTGGAGAGTTGGTGTTTCGGCAAGAGAGGAATGCGTTGGTTCAGGCGCCACGTGAGTGGTAATGCCGTGCCGCAGGCCGAGGAATGATTGACGGCCGCAGCACAATTTTGTGGAAAAGACGAATGTTTGTCGGTGCGGTCTAAACAGGCGTCGATTTTGGATGGGTGTTCGGTCAGTTCAGGTGGCGTGAAGACCCAGATGAAGACGTTAGACGAGGATGGATGGTAGGTGTCAGACAAGGACAGAGACGAGACAAGGTGAGGCGAGGCGAACGACGCGTTGCCCAAGAAACCGAAGCGTGCAAAGTGCAGTGGCTGGAGCGGAGGATCAGCGCTTCTGAGGAGGTTGGTGCCTGTCTTTCGCCAGGGGAACCAGCCGCCAATGACGTCGAAAGTAAATACACCAATGGCCGCCCCGGCAACCGTCAGGGGAGGTCGAATCATTGGCCAGACGACTTGGTGGTGGGGTCGGAGGGTCTTACCTAAGCGATGGCTTTCGTCACGTGTGCCCCTGACCATCAACAGCCGGTCTTCGTTTCATAATTGTATCACTCCAGGTCTGGACCTCGATGTCACAGCTTGCTCCTATAAAACACTGAACACAGACATTGCGTTCTTGAATCGGTCAGCTCCATGCTTATTATCCTCCGTCGGACATCCGCGACCCAGGGATGTTGCCGTCCGAACCCCGTAATTGAACAAGCCATGGACATGAGAAGTTATCTGCATTGCGTAAACAATGCCTTGGCTACTGGAACAGCGCAGCGGTAGTGCAGTTCGTTGCAGCTCTGGATAGTCTCACCACGGTTGTCAATGTGTACGTGCACCAGAATATTTCGTTCATGCCGAAGAAGGATGCTTTCACGCCGCTTGGGCTCGTCATATTCAGGCCAACCGGCATCCTATGCTGCTCGAATTGGAAAATCACACTCTTCAAGAGGTGTCAAGACCGAGAGGAGAGGTGGCCGTCCTCAATCGAGGAGACGCCGAAACAGAGGATTCTCAAGGAAACCGGTGCTTCCTGACGAAACAGGAAGAGGACAGTCTCCCAGATCCCATACTAACAGTTCAATCTCCCTCCGACCGCCAAGGTGTGAACCTTGCGGTGTGCCCCTCGTACAACAAGGTTTCTATGAAGTCCATCAAGGAGAAGAAAAAAGAGATCCCCGTGCCCGCCTCGTGTAACATGTCCCCATTCTGTAATGTCCGCAAGATGCATGCATCTCAACCGCGCTTCCATGAAGGAACCTTGCCAACATGAAAGCATGGCCGGGCCATGAGCCGGTGGCATTGCGTGCCAAGGACCAGGTATGGGGAGATGGAACAGGAGGTGCGCGGGGGGCCTAAGGGAATAGCCGAAGGGATACAGAAGATAGAGAAAACGACCCATGCTTTTCCAATACCGGTGTCATGTCGGAAGGTCTCTTGAAACCGCCCATACTCTGGTCTGTCGCTCTCGGTAAGGAGCCTTGCTGTCTCGCAGACAGGCCCCGGAGCCAACCGCGCCAATTCGACAAAATGGGTATCAGGAAACCAATCCGCCCCGATTGCTCATAAGGTGGCGGCCAACAGATGAGAGCAAATAAAGGAGGAGCAGTGGTATAAATGTTTCGCACACGTTCTGTTCGTGCAGTGCCCAAAGATGAAAAAGATGAAAAAGAAAATCGACTTGAAATCGCTCTTGTTGGAATCCATCGCTCGTGCTTCGTCAGCTTCATTACGTCGTGTCAAACTCTCGTCGTCTGTGTGCTCTCGTCGCGGCATGCTTTCGTCATATGTGTCCGGCATAGTTCTCGTAGCTGCCCGAATACTGGCTCCGGCCGTGAGGAGGGGCCTGGCTGTTGGCACGGGGTCGGTAGGGAACGTTGGCGATGCGGCGGGGAGTTGGCCGATCGTCACCCCAGACGGTGCTCCCGCGGTCGCTGCCACGGGTGCTGCCACCGTCCTGGTTGATGATGATCTCGCCTTCGGGGCACTGGATCTCCAGCTCGCCCACACGTACCGTCGCGCCGCCTTTGCCTCCCATGATACGGATGCTGTTCTCGCCGTCACCGGCGCCTGACCGTGTTGTGCGGGTTGTGTTGCTGGCCGCCCAGTAATCACTCTCGTCCCGGCTCACGCTACTGCGAGTCGAGCGACTGCTCTTGTCGCTACTGCGCTTCGGGCGGGTGACCTTGTCGAGAGAATCCCGGGTCAGGGGCATCTGGCCACTCGCCATCTGGTCGCCCGCCATCTTGCCCTGGTACAACTCGGCCTGGCGCAACTGATCCTGATAATCCACACTCCCTGAGCTGGACCCATAGTACGAGTGCCGGCGGCCGGTGCTTGTGGCGGGTTCGATCTGGTACGAGTTGTGATCATATGTAACAGAGTCCTGACGAGGTCGACGCGGCGGAGCGGCGTTTTCCCCGTAGCTGTAGCTGGTGGACCTGGATGGCCCGACATCGCGGTACAGGCTGTTGTCGGCAGCTGCAAGGTCGTCGTCTTCGTACTTGTAGTGGGTGAGCCGTCGAAGCGGAGGGGCTGCCTGTGGCGGAGGGCGGAAGGGCCCCCCGTTGGGTCCGGTGGTCATGGATCGGGCCAGAGGCATTGGCATGGGCGGGGGCGGCATCATCTGCCGATCTTCGATCTCCCTTCTCGAGATCGATGACCTCCTGTTAATGCCAGTGGGCACAAAGGGCTCCTGGTCGTAGTACTCGTCGTACTGTTGTTGCGGGGCGGAAGGCAGGGGCTGTGGTCGGAACCCGCTCGCAGACGAAGGCCTCTGCATGAAGCGTGAGGCCAAGTGCTGCGTCGGTGTACTCGACATTGAGCCAACAGGGCCGCCCATGGCGCCCGATGTGAAGTAGTCGTGAGCCGGTGGGAGTGGCGCATGGTAGCCCGAGGGTGGAAGCATCGGCGGCGGCGGCGCTGCAAAGGGCGAGGAGCTGTAGGGCACAGGAGCGAAGGGATGCTGGTTCTGCTGCTGCATTTGAGTGTGCCATCGCTCGTTCGACGCCGGGGGCCTTGAGCCGGCGCCGTAATAGCTGGACGGGCGGCTGTTGGTCCTCGGGCGGTTCGTACCACTGGGAGTATGGCCAGGGGAGAGGCCGAAGTGGGTGGGATTATCGGGAATGACCCCCTTGGGCCTCCTGTAGGCATCGGGGGACTCGGCGGTGTTGGAGTGAAGGATAGGCTTGGGGCGTCTGGTGGATTCGGACGTCGGGAAGGTGACGGTCTTGCTGCTCTTGGGACGCTCGGCCCGTTGCTCTCCGTCACGGTTGCGAGGCCTCTCGCGGTCTCGCTCGCGATCCCTTTCCCTGTGGGGATCTCTAGGCCTCTCCTTCTCCCGCGGCGGTTGGCGTGCCTCCTTGTCTTTGGGCCTAGATTCTCTGGATTCTCTAGACCTCCTGGGTGGCTGTGCGGCGGGTGGTGTCGGCAGCTCGTTGTCGGTTTGCGGAGCTGAGGAGTCGGATGAGTGGGAGGAGAGCTTTTCGCGGCGCGACCTGCCCGTATTGGGCTTTTCCTTCCTCGGGCTGGCGGTCGTCTTGGAATCCTCGACGACGGAGCCGGT
Source organism: Plectosphaerella plurivora (assembly GCA_020726575.1). Lineage (NCBI taxonomy): Eukaryota > Fungi > Ascomycota > Sordariomycetes > Glomerellales > Plectosphaerellaceae > Plectosphaerella > Plectosphaerella plurivora. Next base: position 158,285 of record JAGSXJ010000032.1, read on the forward strand.
ATCGTCGTTGGCCTCCTCGAAGAAGGCCTGGTGGTGTGGTGCGGCGGAAGCCATGGCCGGATTTGTCGCGCGCAACAGTCCTCACAGACAGGTTGGGCGTCGGTTTGGGAGCATGAGCAGCCGAATGGCTTGGAAATGAGGGGGTTAGCCCCAGAGAGGCAGAGGTGGGTTGTTGGAACGTCAAGCTCCAGCAGTAATGTCGGTTTCGAAAAATGGGCGAAATGGTGTCTGTTGTCGGGATGGCAGAAGTCCAGGCGGGTATGTGGGCGCAGGGAACTTTTTGTGTGAAGGTGGGAGAAACAGAGTGGACGGAGGGTGGGGATTGACAGAACAAGGGGAAAGCGGGAGGTGAGTTGCGTTGCGACAGACACTCGTCACAGTGGCCCGGGGGGACAGCCCGTAGATCACCCAAAGAAGACAACCGGGGCTCCGTGCTGTTCTTTGCTGGAGAGGGGGGGGGCCAGCGACCCTTCTTTCTGGGAGCCCAGCGCGCGCGCCCGGCGTCGTAGGGAGACTGGAGAACGGGGGGCCACCACTGGATTGGTCGGCAGATTGCTGAGTTGCCGGGGTGCTCCCTACAGGCTGGGTGTAAGTCCTGAGGGGTGGTGCGAAAAAAAATAGGGCGGACGAAGTTGTGATGCTCGCCCGACCCAGCGAGATAATTAGATCAGCGGACCTTGAGGGAGCGCAGTAAGTCCTCGGCCGTTTACCGAGGGAACAGGCTGTAGTAATGGTGGCAGAGAATCGGGCAACTCTGCGGGTCGAAGGACGTGACGGAGATGGAGGAGGTGAGGGAGAGAGAAGGAGGGAGACGAAGAAATTCTCGACCCCATCCGAGGTGGTCGAAGAACAGACTGGAAGCCCGGGGGTGTTGCTGCAGACCGTGGAGGTAGGTACCTGGTTTCTTCCTGCTCCTGCCTGCTTTGTCCCTGCTCGCCTGCTTCGTCTCCTGGGGGTGCGCAGTTGAGCACCGCGCAGCAGAGAAAAACGCGGGATCGGATCGTGGGGGATGATGACCGACCGACCTGCCTGCCTGCCTGCCTGCCTGCCTGCTTGTCCTCCGTTCCCATCCCGTTGCTCAGTGCCCAAAGTGAGCAGGAACGTTGCCGGATGGAGGGGTGGCTCTAGCATGCCACCTCACAGACTCACAGGCAGGTGCCGCGCTTCCCTCCGCCCCGTGTAACTCGGTGGCTCAGCAACGAGGGGCTGCGGCAGGACGTGCATGACAGGGCTCAATTGATCTGTTCATGTATGCAAGTCTCGTCCATTCGTTGAGTCGAACTCGTTGACCGAGGACCAAGTCGGCCTCTGTGCATCTCGGTAGGTGGCAGACACTCGGTGATGTTGGCCGTTGCATTGTAAGGACAGGAAAGAAGGGGGGGCGGATGTGGAGTGGTTTCCCCACCATAGTAAGGGGTGGCGTGCCTATTGTCTGCCTGAACAGCTGGACAGGGCAGGGGCAATCAACAAAGTCCGGCGTGGCAGTTGCAGGCACGGAATGTTCATCCTCGAGCCCGAACCAAATCTGCCGGCCTCTTCCTATCTGATCACTCTGATGGAAGTCGACTTTGCTCGAGGTCCCGTCCATGTGCCCGGCAACCTCGTCGTACAGTACCTCCGCCGTACATTACACGCACGACATGCGGCCTACGGACAGACAGCCGCCGCTAAATCCCTCTCTCCCTTCCACGTCTTCCATGCAACCAGGTTCCTCCTAGGTCCCAAACCCGGGAGGGACGTCCCGGCCGGACCTTTGATGGGGGGAACTCGTCAGGCCTGCCCCTGTCCCCCGGCCTCACAAGTAGGGAATCCGATGGACAAGTTGCGACCAAAAAAAAAGACCCCTGACCGACGGACGAGACAAGCTTTCGCGGGACGGACGGCCCCGGCGCAAATCGGCCAGCGGACTCCTCCCCAGTCTTTCTCCCATGGCCGGAGCGCCGGACAGGCGACGGTGGCAAGCACTCAGGCCCAACTGTGGAGCTGTTATGGGTGCCCTGGCCTGGCTTGGAGGCTGGGACTCTACCGAAAGAACGAAACGAACCAAGGAACAGCACAACTGGCACTGGCACCGAGCCTCCTCCTCCGATCAACTACAACGACCAATAAGGGAAGAACGACAGCGTGCGACAGACAGACATGTTGCTCTGTGGGATGACGAAAACCCTGCGTCTTCGTCACTCGTCACTCAACACGCGGCAGGCAAAGGTGCCACCCTTTTGTCATCCTCTGCAATCCTCGTCTCCCATCCAGGCCCCTTTTGACGCTTAAAGGCGGCGGCAGCAGACAGACAGACAGACAGAGGCGGGCGCTGGTTCGTTTTGTTTCGTTTCCTGCCCGACGTCGAGAGGTGGGTGTCGGTTTGGCACTTTGGGTACCAATTGTTCTTCCGACTGTGGCCCCCAGGGGTGTGTGGTGTGGAAGGTCCGCATTTGGATGAGCCCAGGGGAAAAAAATTGACGGGATTGGCGCCCGAGGAAGATCGTGTCTCTGGCGGCAACAGGCCGCGAGACCGGGCAACGGGCCTGTCTCAGAGATGGTCAGCGACACGTCCTCTTTGTTTCGACACCTCCGTTCAGTCGCACATAATGCACGAAAGGTGTAATCAAGCAGTACTCGTGTCTCTTCTGACATATCAGGGCCACCCCCGATCTCATGACCTGCCCACTGCAGACTGTCCTGCCAAGCACCACAGTACAGTACCGCTAACGACGCAGCAATAAGCAACCCATCCATCCTCGACACGACACGCCATGCACTCTGGGCCACACCACGTCCTGCCGCTGTGCCCTTTTGCCCGTCACTGGAGCCCCTCAAGGACACCAGACCTCTTATCCTGCCGCCAACCCTCCAATGGCCATCAGACTCCCGCCCGGCGAGATGCAGTCTTATGCAAGCCCGACTCCGCCGTCTACGTCCCTATAGGGCAGCAGCCATCCGGCCACGGCGCGCGCTTCGACATTGGCTGGGAGTCATCCTCCGGACTGCTCCTTGCTGCCCTTCAGCTGCCCGACCCAAGCATGGGAGGCGGCAAGTTGGACCGCTGGGGCCATTCGAGTTCTCACCTTTACTCGTGGCAGCCCATCATGGCCGTCCTCGACTCGCCGATGACTCTGCTCGTTGTACGGGCATCCACCTGCCTCTCTCTACCGTTCTCTTTGTCGTCCAGCCCGGTTTCTGGAGCCACCCCGCGCCGAGATCGACGGCCGACGTCCCGCCCCGACACCACCTGCAGAAATTGCATCCGAAAACACACGAGTGAGGCCTCGGCGGACCGATTCGGCGCGACTTACAATGTCACGTTTGACCGTTCCTCCATCTCGCGCTACACATCTGACGCGTTGGAGGCATGGCCGAGGTCTTGCAGCCACCTCAATCGGACGCAGACCATATGGCGCAGAATCTTCTGGCTTCGCACACACCCTCGCCTGCTCGGTTGGTCGGAGGTAGGGCCAGCAAGTCGTATCACGTCACGCAACGCAGAAGAGCCCACGTCTTGTTACAAGGAAACGCCGAGGCTCACAACGTAGACCCGTGTCTCGAGATACGTCCCGGAGGATGAACCATGAGATCACACTCTGGCGTGCAGCATGTACGGGACCGAACCTGCCTGGCTGCCCTCAGACGCTTTGGGAATAGACATGCGCTCCAGAGAATCCCGTCGTCTCGGGCATCGCTCAGTGGGCATGGCCCCTCACGGCATTGACGCACCTGCAAGGATATCGCCTCTACCGACGACAATGTCTGGTTAGCGGGTGCCACCTTGGATGACAGCCGCAGCCTATTTCATGCGGCAGACGATGTGAAGCCGAGCGACGCGACCACTGCGTGCGTGCCTATGCTTGTCAAAGTGCAATCGGCCCTCTGTCGCCCCTTGGAACGTCGTCCTCGGGGCGGGGCGGGGCCCAGGCCTCGAAAGATGGCCGCCGAGCACCCTCATGATGTAAGAAACATCTCTCGGTGTACGGATTCAGCACCTGTACGCTGTACGATACGAGGACAACGCGAGTTTCCTGCGGCCCGGACCAGCCAGCGAGCCAGTCGATCCCCTTGATCCTGTGGTTTGGTTGCTCAGATCTTCCAGTCTCTAATGCACACCACCATCCCTGCATCGACTCCGTTCTCCATCGGGGAGAAGACTGGCTCCTGCTGCAACCATCCATCCATCCACCTGCCGGCCGGCTGCGCCTCGGGAGGGAACACCAGCACGAACGACAATCCCGACATCAAGATCGCATCACCGAAGAGAGGACTCTCCATGACCTGCCCCCCCCCTCCTCCGTCCGGTGGCAGGGCTGGACCCCAGCCGCAGACGAATCGGCATCGCGAGATGTGGGCTAGTCGACCCCCTCACTGGTTTTCGGTTGGACGCCATCTCTTGACTTTGATCTCACCGCCTTTTCGCCCCGAGCCATGGAGCCACTGGCCGATGCTCGCTCGCAGTGCACGACGTCCTTGACAGCGCCACGGCGCCCCAGATAACCTTTTTACTTGCATATTTGAGCTGACAAGACTGCCAATGTCGACAAGTTAAGTATGCCCGGACTTCTCTCCCTGCGTAAGTAGTCGATCCCTTCTCCTCGCAGTATCCTCAACGGCCCATCCCTCCTCTGCATTCTGCTCGCATTGGCGGCTTTGACGAACGGGTTTCGCCGCGTCCGTCACCTCCACCGGCCGGCCATGGGATCTGGTGGATGGCGGAACGTCGTAGCCAGGGACTCGTGGCGAAGAGGGGGCGGACTCTGTCGACCACCTAGACCTTGAACCGTATCTCTAGGTCTGCCACCACTGGTCGGTGGTCCGATAGAAACGTTCCGTCGTCGAATCTGTTCGCAAGTACTCCAAAAGTGCGTGCTTTAACGCCACTCGGGACGCCCAGAAACAGGAAGTCGATCCTCATGGGCTCCCATTCCGGCTCGTCAAACGACGTGTAGGTCAGCTCGTTGCCGTACCTGCCCTCGCGCGGCACGACGTCGCTCACGTCCACCATGCCTGAGCCCTTGGCAACCATGGTCTGGTAGGCTCCGTCACCAGGGCTGCTGTTGAAGTCGCCTCCAAGCAGCACCACGTCGGCCGGCCTGGCCCCGGCTTCGCCTGCGCCCGCCTTCTTCGCGATCTTCAGGATGAGCTCGGCGCTCTTCTGACGTGCCACCTCCCCGATGTGATCAAAGTGTGTGGCCATGACCACCGCCCTCCCACCATGTCCCTGGGGCGTAAAGTCCCCCACCGTTACGATGCGCGGCAGCATCGCATCCCAACCCCGGGACGGCTTCTCCGGGGTCTCGCTCAGCCAGTAGATATGTGACCGCTCGCATCGCCACGCCGTCCTCCGGTAGAAAATGGGGCAAAATTCGCCCTCGAGACGGCCGTCGTCGCGCCCGCCTCCGATATGCGCCCATTCCGAGCCTAGATGCGCCTGGACATCGTCGACCTGGCTGGCAAGCGCTTCCTGGAGGCAGATGAAGGCAGTGGGGTGTCCCGTGGTGATGAAGGACAACTGAGTGCAGAGAAGCGGACAGCGGTCACGCCACAGCTTCTCATGCTCGACGGGCTCAGTCGTGGCGTAGCGAATGTTGTATGTGACTATGCGGAGCGGCACCTGCTGCGTCTGCTGCTCCGCATGGGCATTGATGGGAACGAGCATGGTGAACGTGATGAGAGGAGCGATTCCAGATGATGCGATTGTCAGCCAGGTTGATTCTGGGCCGAGGTACGTGGTCAATGGATGATGCCAAAGCCGCAGTGTTGGAGATGTTGTTGCTCAACCCTGCTTCCTTCCCCAACCATGACGCCTGATCTACACACATTTGACACGAGCCGAGCCACGTGACCGCGCCACGCAACTTCAAGTGTCCCGTCGTCCAAGAAAACATTGGAATTTCTGCTGATCCCCCGCCAGCCACAAGCCATGGTATATTAATACAGAAAGCCTCCAGCGCCGTTTGCTACCGCCGTCTAAATGCCACTTTCCCCCTTTGGATCCTCGCCTCGCTGCCGGCGCCGTACTCGAAACAATCAAAACAGGCAGGTTCTGTCGAAGCCTGCGGTGGTATCAAATCCTTCTCTCAGACAGTAAGAAAACATGGGACAAAAGAAATACAGAAGAGGGGGAGGGTCAAGTCGGAAAACACGACATGATGGTAATGACGGACTCAAATCAGCCCGAGCACCTCTTGGTGAACCAGTCTCAGCACCCATGAGGCCTCGCCTACGCTGGAGCACTGGAAACACCATTTCTTGATGCTGCCCGCGGCGCCGCCCGTCGCAGGGGCGATGCCAACCTCGCCGTTGGCATTCTTGAGCTCTTCCCAAATGCCGCAGATGATACCGCGGGAGCCCATGGGCGTGAAGCAGCCGGAGCCAAGCACGGCGTCCAGAACGATGCGGGGCTTCTCCGAGTCTTTGCGCGGCATAGTAGTGACGGTGATGCGCTTCTCGAGGCCGTGGTTGGCACGCAGCGCCTGGTGCCAGCCAGGCGGCGGCCTGCGGATTTGCAGAACACAGTTGCCGTAGTCCTCCCACTTTGTGGCTGTAACGAGGAGGTGCAGACGGATGCGAATGTTGTCGAGCGACGCGGCCTGCGCGTTGCTCATGCGCGCCGATGAGTACAGAGATGGGGCGCGGGGGGTGTTGGCTCCACCAGAGGAGGATGAGCTGGAGCCGTAGGTGCTGTTGTTGCCGCTACCGCCGCCGCCAAAGTTATGTTGCTGCTTGTCGACGGACGACCGGGCAATGTTGAAGGTGAGGTTGCCGCCACCTGTGAGGCGCTTCAAGAAGCTTGACGCGGAGACGCTGGACGACGGCGTGGCGCTGCCTCCCTCTTGGGACTGGGAGGGTGCTCTCGTCGAGGCGCGGTAGCTGTTCTTCCTACCGAACCAGCTGCGACGCCTGGCGCTGCTATCGCCGTCGTTGTCCTGAGGGGCCTGTCTCTCGCCAAACTGCTTGAAGCGTGCGTCGTTCTCAAGCTGGATGAACTTTTGGTTGTTGAGACGCGCGTTATGGACGGCCATGTACAGATCGTAGCACTCGGTGCTCGAAGGGCACCTGAAGCGGAAGTTGCCGCCCTTTGTGTCTTTGTGTGTGCAGTGATCCTGCACGGAGGACCGGATCTCCAGGTCGAGGACTGTGGATTGTCGGAGGAGGACCAGAGGTGTGAGGTCCAGAGCGAGCATTGGCTTGGTCCTGTCCTCTCCAGTGGCCACGAAAGCGTAGGCCTCGACGGTTCCTGGGCCAACAAGAACAGAGCAGGGCTCTGCGGAGATATCCTTCCATACTCCCTTCTTCTCGTACCAATGGGAGATGGACGCAATATATCTAGTGAAGCCCTCTGGCAGTCTTGCCTCGCCATTTTGATAGCCGGCCTGCGATGCCGAGTGCGAGGGTGTCAAGCTGCAGATGGACTCGGAAATCAGGGAGTCTGTGGGTGCGGGCCTGAGGTCGTGATCCTTGATGCTGACGCCGAGTTCGGTCTCTGGGACCTCGGGGCCGTCGTCGAATTCGTCTTCGGACGACTCGGTATCAGACTCGCTGGTAAAGGTGCCCTCTGTGACGGACGAGTCATCGGAGGGGAGATATTCTCGCTTGAGGGGCGATGACGTGCGACGCTTCATGTGCGGACTCTTCAGCTCCACGGGTGGCTTGGGCGATTTGGAGCTGAAAGACCGGTGTACAGGTGGAGGAGGGGCGCCATCCTCGCGGTAAGGAGTCGAGTTGGGGGGTGCCTTTTGGAGTTGCAGTGGATCTGGCCGCATGTTTTCGCTCAGGGATCGGTTGCGATCGCCCCTGCGTCGCTCTCGGGCTTCATCGTGAGACTCTTGCGTGGGTGTGGTGTCTGATGCCGGGCTAACCGGAGAGGCAATGGGAGTCTTTTGGAAGTCCCGTTGATGGTAGCGACTAGGTGTTGGTCGCTTCGAGGGTGTTGTCGGGAGACACTCGGGCTCAGGGGATGACGGGCTTGGCGAGGAAGCGCTACTTGTGCGAAGTCTGCCTCCGACCGGGACATCAGCAGCTCTTGATTTGGGTGAGGGAAGAGCGGTGGATTCCTCTGCTGCCGCAGTCACGGCGGTAATCGGGGGTGGAACGGGAGTGGTTCCGAGCATGTCCAGCCAGTCTTCGATCTGCTCGTCGTTGTCCGTGGTGAGGCTGAGCAACTGGAACCACTGCTTGCTGTTGTGTCGGCCCTGGATCATAATAACCATCTCGAATTCGGCGTCTCCCTTGCGTGCGGAGACGGCCGACCAAGGCGCGGGAGGGAAGAGAAGCCATGTTCGCCGCCCGCCACCGGTTTCTCGTATCAGGAGGTCGCCCTTCTCGGCAGGCATCGATGGTTTGTCGCGGTGGATCAGCTCGACTTGGCACTCGAGTCTTTGGCCGTTGGAGTGCGTGAGGTTCAGGGAGAAGAGATCCTTTGCGTTGACCTGCTTGGTAGTATCGATCTTGATGTTGCCCAAAGGCGCGAGGGTCCTCAGATCACGGGTGCGGCTCGTGTCAGTGTTGAAGGCATCCTCATCGGCCAGACGAGCAGATTCCTCTTTCTGGCGGCGGCGAGCCTTTTCCTGCAGCTTCTCAAGATCACCAGAGAGAGCGAGGGTGTCGTAGGAGGATTCTAAGTAGTGTACGCCCTAATGACAGTCAGTCGCCGAATATGAAGTGGCGGATTCTGAGGAAATTTTACCTGAGCCCATCGCGAGAGAAGTTTGATGCGTAAGATGGGTCTCTTCAGTAGATGTGCGACATCGACACGCTCGCCATGTTCATCAACAACGTCGCCCTCGGCGTTTCGTGGCAGGGCGCCGATGAGAGAGTCCTCGTCGTTCAGCCGGTCGGCTGCGGGAAGCAGGTTTACGATGAGGTCTTGGAAGCCGAGCCGCCAGGACTCCAGGTAGCTGTCGTAGATGGGCACAACCGTCTGCATCCAGGAGATGAGCTTGTAGATGTCTGTGTGGGATGCTCTCCTGTGGGCGTTTTTCATCTTTTCGAGGGCGATACCCATGTTGACGACTGCTTTGGACATGCTGTTGGCCTTTGAAGTTGGCGAGTCGGAGCCGAAGAGGCTGACGGCGGCTTTGCTATCACCGTTGAGAACTGTCGTCAGAAGGACCGGGACAACGCCATCAACAAGAGTCTTCAGCTCCCGCTGATACAGGTTCTCGTCCTCCACAAACTCCTGGAGAAGGTCATCCAGGGTGATGGTGTCGGACTTGCTCTTTGACCGTCTTAGGCTGGCGCGCGAGTGCAGGTTCCGCAGCCCGCTGGGAACCTGGTGGTCGTCTGGAAGGGAGAGTACAGACACTAGGTCTGAGTGCTTCGTCAGGCGCCGCTTCAGGCCACCTCCGGCTCCGTGGCTCCGTTGCCTCGATACCTCCGTGTCCCTCGTAAGAGCAGTGGATTGGGTGACCGTGGTATCAGAGAGGTGGGAGCTCAGGTCTGATTCGTGACTGGAATAATCGCCAGTCGAGCCCATGATGGTGGAGAGTTCATGGACGCCATTTGTTGGCGGTCTCCGCCTGGGCCCCGCCATGCTGGCGGTCCTGTCGTCGCTCAGCGATGACAAGTCATCAGTCCAGCTGCTGCCGCTGGACCCAGAAAGCTGGGTCTGCTGTCCGTCGAGACCAGAGTAGTCGTCATCGTCGTAATCATCGTGCTCTGGCGATAGCGGGCGCTTCTCGTAGCTGGCATATCGCTTCGGGAGGAAGACGTGGGTGCCAGACTCGCCCCTGAAGGCCTCCTTCAACACCTCCTTGAACGGCTTCTTGCCCCCAGACCGGAGTGGAGACGACGTGGCCCTGGTGGCCGACCTCCGTTTGAGGCTCGTTGGAGTCTTGTCGGTGTCCCGGACTGTCTCGGGGCTGGGCGCCCTGTTGTCTGTGCTCTCCGTACTCTCGGTGAAATCAGTACTCTCGGTGAAGTCAGTCGTCGCCGTCGTTTGCGTCAGGCCGGTACTTTCGGTCATGTCCGTCACTTCGGTGAGCTCTGTGCGAGGTGGAGGTGATGCCGGGCGGCGCCTCTTGTCCACTGAAGGCCGCCTCCGGGACTCGTTGTTCTGGCGTGCCCGGTCCTTCTCGGCCGGCTCCTTCTTCCGGACAGGTGACTCGGATTTGTTGTTTTTCTCGACGAATGGGTCCACTGTACCACTGAGCCAGTTCTCTATGCTCGGTGGCTTGTTGGCAACGGGCGGCTTCGGCGGTTCGGCGGCATCTGACAGAATCTTCTTGCCCTCAGCCACGACCTTTTTGAAGACATTGGGCATTCCCTTGAAACTGGGCTGGCGCTCGGCCTTGGGGCGCTTGGAGCTCTTGGCGCCACTGGGAAGGTCGAGCTCGCTGAAGGCTGAGTATCCAAAGGGGATATCGGCAAGGGATTTGGCGCCGACGGCGCTGGTGAGGACGCTTGAGCCCAGATCGGAGCCTTCTGGTCCGGATCTCAGCGCAGAAGTATCGGTGCTAATCCATGACTTGTCATCAGAGATGACACTGCTTCTTGCGGCTTTTGGCGGGGTCCGTCTCCTGCTGGACTTCCGCGGTTGGCCCCTCGGTGAGCGACGCCTCGTAGGCGTATCAAGTACCGAGTCGGAGTCCTCAATGACCTCTATGAAGTCTTTGTCGTCATTGTCCTCCTCTTCCATGACGATAATGCGATCCTCGTCTGGGGATGATCGCCGTGTTGTTTCCGACGGCGCGGAAGGAGGAGCTGGCGACCTACGAGGAGATGCCGTTCGAGGTTCGCTTTTGATGAAAGGGCTCTTGACAGGTTTGACCCGGATGCCGTCGTCATCCGGTTTGCTGCTCCTTATGGGCTTCACTCTGATGCCGTCGTCGACTGATTGGTTGGAGCTTAGGGACTTCTTGGACGACGTGTCTAGGCCCTCGTATATGGCGGACTTGACCCGGATGCTGTCATCGTCACGGGACTTGGCGCGACTGTGTTTTGAGCTTGATGGTGGTTCTGGCGGCTCGACCTTATTTGCCCAGTCCTTGATCTTTTTGGAAACGGGTGGGTTAACTGCGGGTCGTTGCAGGAAGTCCTTCGGGAGCGGTTGAGGGCCTGGGCTGGCGTCCTTCTTCGGTGGTGATGTTGATTTTGGCGGAACCTTCTTGTTCTTCTTTGCCATCCAGTTTGTATCGCTGACTACCCTCTTAGGGGGGCCCTTGGTTGGCGATTGATCTGCATCGGGGGTTGCGGCTGGGTTGGCATCGTCCGCCCCGGCGTTATGCACGACGACCTTGGGTGGAGGCCGCTTCTTCTGGCGCAGCTTGATTCTGACGCGATCTTCCTCCGTCACGCTGTCCTCCTCGTCTGTGAACATCTCTGTTGGCTCGCTGGGGGTGGCAGTGGGGTCGCCGGCAACCATGGCGGCTGCATTTCTCTTCTGCCAATGCTTGACACGATCGCGTACCCCTCCTGGTTGCTGAAGTTTGCGAACGCTTGCCTGGCGCATCTCGAGCTTGACGGCTTCGAGGCTTTGGCGTCGTTGTCGTGTCTTGTCAGCGGCAACTCGCTGCGGTGAAGGGCGGCCCATGAGGAAATCAGCAAGCAAGGTCGGGTGCTCCACGGGTTTTCTGGAGGTAGAGCGACGCCTTGCACCGGCACCACCGGCTGGTGCGCTCTTGGGCGTGAGCTTGAGGCCTGAGACCTTGCGGCCGACGGGCGTAGCGGCGACATTGCTTGGTCTTCGCGTCTTTCTCGGCGTCGATGGGCCCTCATCAACATCTGGGTCGACATCTGGAGTCGCATCGGGCGGGCCCGTGTCGTCGGGAGGTTTTGAGGACATGGTCTGTAAGATGCAAGTCAGCCGCATTGTCTACTTGTCTCGTCCGGCCCCAGGCCCGGCGGCTCCTCTCGGCAAGAGAGCTGGCGTGATCCAGAAGATCGCGACATGAGCATGGCGAGGCTGGAGTGGGGGAGGGGCAGGTATCCGGTCTGGTGAACACCAACCTTGTTCTAGGCAGACGGCATGCTGTCGCGTGGTACAGACTACGTTCTCTGGGTAGCTGGTACCACTGGTGACCGGCGCATGAGCGCAAGAGGGAGAGAGGTATTGCTGCTACAATGGAGCAGGTTGGAGGACGTGGAGATGTAGCATCCAAAAAAAAAGTCCAAGGTTGAGGCGAGAGTGTGGTGGGCGAGGGGCAACTTCGGGGAGGATATGTCGGAGCTTCCTCAGCTTATGCAGTCGCAGTTGGTTGTTTTGCTGACTCGTCCCTCTCGAAAAGCTGTCTGCAGGTTGACAGAGGTGGAAGGGACGGAATCTCGGGTTGGTCTGCAGGCGTGCTCCAAGGCAAGGCAATGCGCGCGGACACACCACACCTTCAAGGATGCACAATGTCCAAGCTGGCTGTACGAAACTCGCAGCAAGCAAGTGTGTTGCATGCATACGAGTGAGATTGGCCGTTGCCCGGTGGTCTTTGGGGGGCAACCAATGGCGTCGTCAGAGAGCTTCGCTGCGTAAACAAATGGCTTCGGCGCCCTCGGGCAGGTGGGGTTCTCTAAAGCCCCGCCGAAGCTTCAGCGCCGCCAGAAGGGGCGGGGGGCCAACGGGCGCCTCCAGCCAATCAGGCTTTCCCAGGAACAAAGCCCGGCGTTGCCAACTTCCCGGTTCAGCGCCATCTCGTGGCAGGGATCACCCGGCCTCTTCCCTCTCTCAAGCTGTCAAGTCGGGGGCCATTTTCGTGCGCTTGCCTCGCCCTTTATTTGCACCTCCTGTCACTCATCCAAGTCCCCCGATCGCCCATCTCGATCTCTTGGCCGCTGAACCCTCGACTGATCGTCTCCTCTGCTTCCCGATTGACGAGGGAAAATCTTGAAGGGTCTCAAGCCAGCGCCTGTCAAGATTTTTCTCAAGCATACTTAAGCGCCCACAAAACATCCACTGACAATGGTGCAGCTGCATCCACCTCGACTCGCTCCATCACCATGTCCCGCAACCTGTTTCCCGTCGCGCGCAGGCCATAACTGATACCACTATGGGTTCCGTGCTGGCATCACTACAACGTCAACCCCGGCTCGGCGTTTCCTCCCTGGTCTCGGCACCCGACGCGCGGATGACCACCAACCACCGCGCCGTGACACGGACTCGATGAGCAACAAACAAGTCTTCTGCTGCCCCCTCCGATTCAGAGCCTTGCTTCCGCTTGATGTCTTCTTCCCTGATTGACTTCTAGTCTGAGACACGACTGTGCGGGCGCGGTGTGCTCACATGGCCTTGAAGTGGTTGAAGGTCGGGCGGATCACGGCACAGATACACCCTTTGCAATCCAGGACCTGCGTGATCTCAGATCTCGATGCCCATCGGCATCTGCCATGCCAAGTCATGGCATTCTGGCATCACCTTTGCACACCGCCGACATGGACTTCAATGATCGATCGACAGGGCCACCAGCCGCCTGATGCGCACCGGTGCACAGGTAGGGCTGTCTTTTGCGCACTTAGTACAGACGACCCGTCCGTCCTATCTTACGCCGCTTTATTCGGTCACACAATCATCACGGCGGAATGAAAAATCTTGCGATGTGTAGATATTGTGATGTTATTCCATACGGGGGTTTATGCTCCTGCCACACTAATATCCCTATTGGCGACGTGTTCTGCCAACATAGCCTCCGTCGCACCGCCTTGAACCAAACCTAAGAAGAAGAAGAATCAAACATGGGGAATCCGGTTGTATGGTTGTCCTCGCTCCAAGATGCAGATGAGAGAAAAAAACAAAAAGGCCTGCCCAAAATGCCAGAACCGTGCCTCCCAAACGCCTTTGTATGCATGTATGCGCGCGCGAGAATGCCTCGCTGCCTGATCGCCTGACTCACATCTCCTCTCCAGGCAGCACGAAGCGCACCCTCTTCTTCGGCTTTGCAGCCTTGCCATCTACCAGAGTCTTCTCTGGTCTATCACCATCGGTGGTGCTGCGAGGCCCGACACTGCTGCCTAGCTCGCTGAGCATCTCCTCCTCTGTCTCCTCCTCGATGGACCAGACATCTGGGCTCGGTGAGCGCCAGAGATGGCTTCCTCGCCGCCGCAGCGAGGCAGATGCCGTATCTCTGCCTCGACCGGATACCCTAGAGCGTCCCCGCGGCGACGACACGGACAGAAGGGCCTCGGCTGTGAGGCGCGGGCTTGGGCCTGAGGTCGACCTTGTCTTTGATCTGGTCATGATGCCTGTCTCTTTGGGCCCCCATAGAAGCTTGGGGAGGCCGATGTGTGGAGGAGCGAAGCGGACGTAGTCTTCTTCCTCCTCATCCGTGTCGGGCATAGTGGTGTCGTAGAGCTCGGGGACGGGCGGCGAGGCCATGCGGCCCTTTGACTTGGCGAGTCCCTCGAGACTGGAAGGGCTGACGCTGCGGACAATGTCGTTGGATCGTCCGGGGCTCTCGATGCCAGCGTCAAAGTCCATCATGTCGGCATCCTCATCCATATCTTCAAGGTCGGGGGCAGGCGTGAGGAAGTAGGTGAGCGGGTCGGCGTCGATATCCTCGAGAGAAGGGTAGTCCTTGGGTGTTGTTGGTGTCAGGCGGACCTGGGTAGGTGGCCAGGAGTCCAGCCGGGAGTTTGGGCCTGGGCGAGAAGGCATGGTGTCTGCTGTGGTGATGTAGACAGGAAAGGTGTTGGGGATAGAGAAACCCTTGATGAGATCCAAGTGATGGTGATGTGGCGTCTAGTCGGATATATAACCACTGAACGGTTGGACCCGAAGAGGCAAAGTATGTCCGTGTGTGTCTTGTGTTCTCTGCTCAGTACATGGGAAATAGACCTCTCGCCGGCATGGCCGGCTGCAAGGCGAGCTGTGATGGGGACAAAAAGGGGGTGAGAGCGGGAGGATGGTATTGGTCGCCTTCTATGTTGAACGTGACAGATGAGAGGGGATTTGACACGAAGCTGAGAACGGCGATGGTTGCGCCGCCAAAGGTTCTTATATGAAAGATGGATGGCCGGGTCATCTGCCTTTCCTCGAGCCCCCTGCATGCAAATCTGGGAAAGAGGGATCTTGAGAGTGGAATGGGACGAGGGGAAAAACCTGGCCTTTACTTGTACACCATCGAAATGCCCGCTTCCCATCGAAGAGGGGGGTGGGAAAGGAGGGGGGTGCTCCGCCTTGTGTCTCTAACTCAAGGCCCCATGAGAACCAAAGTAATGGTCAGTAGAGCGGCGATTGCCAGCCTGATGGCCCCTCGGCAGAGTCATACACCGTGAGCGGCGTGTCGGGGGTCCTCGAATCAGAAGAGAGGCTGCCTTGAGGCTTCTCCTCGACCGGGGTGTGTGTGGGTGGTAGATGTGTGTGGGAGGGGTGGGCATTGGCTGGTCAGCCGGCCGAGAAGCTGACGAGAGCGCCCTCACGCCCTTCGGGAGGCCCAAGCCCCCTCTCTGGGGGTGCGGGTTATTGCGATGTGATGAGTCGTTCAAATGCCCGTTTGACTCTTTTCGCCTCTTGGGCGTTGGAAAAGGATCAAACGGATGAAGGCATCCCATGGATAGCGCAGGCAGACATGTAGGCAAAGCAGCGTGCGGCCAAGGGAAGTGACGAGAGGTTGACGACGCGGCCGCGCACCATGCATCTCATCCCAGCCTCGCTCGACGCGCTACCACTGCGGCCGCATGAGGGGGATCGGGGCCATGCAAGGAACGCAGGCTCGACGAGAGGACTATCAGTGTTCGCGGCTCTTAGTAGGGCGGACGATCGCTGTAGAACCACGCACTTTCTGGACCCTCCCCTCCTCCCCGAATAGGTCTCCACGACTCGGGACCGGTCGGCCACACGCAGCGAGTCCTACATCACCTTCCAGGTCTGCGGAGGTGTGTGAATGCGAGCGGCGCGGGATGGTGTGTGGCCGAGGATCACACGAAGTTGGAAATGTCTCACTTCGGGAAACCTGCCCCCCTCCTTTCTCCGTGGCCGAATATCATCTGCAGTGAGTGGCGAGCCCACGGAGTTGCCTCCGGAGACGTGCGGGAGACCATTCATTCCAGTCTGTCGTCGCAAAAAAGAGGGAACGCGGTTGGCCCCGTGGTGGGCCGCGCCTCGCCTCTCTCTCGCTCACCTTACCCTCCCTCCCAGTCTTTTCCTGGCTGCCCGGCTTTCGTCCCAGCTGCCCAGAGTCTACTAGCGGCCCGCGTGAGATGGATAAGAGAAAAAGCAGGCTTCTTCAGGCGGGAAGCGCGGGCATCTCGCTCTCCCACAAAGATAGCGCGCCCTTGGCAAGTCGACCGATCAGATGGTGTGGTGAATCGTGACGGACTCCAGCGCCGTCGCTTTTCTGTTGTGCGCGTCCCGTCGTCCCGTGATGCGTGAAGGGGGGGTACCTACCCTAATCATACGGGAACCAAAGCCAGACCGATATCAAGGATGGGCAAGGTATGGTGACACCACCACGGGCGGCGACATTCTCTCATGTCTCTGGCCGTCCGCCCATTCACACGTCGCCCTCCGCTCCCACCTGCGCGAGCATGAGGCCATTCCACTCTGGAGAGGCGGAGGGTGGAGGGCAGATGGCGGGAGGGAGCTGACGACCCCGGCCTGGGGCTGATTGATGTCCATCGTCTGGCGGCGCCGACAGCATGGGTGCATCGGCAAACCCCGCTGCAGGTCGCTTCCTTTCCTGGAGGAGCAGCATAGCGGTCTGCTGCGGGATTGGTGACAGCCTGCATGCATGAAGTGAAGCTGAGCTAAGATGCCATCCACCATCTCGCCGTACTTCGGCCGTTCATGCACATCTGGCGGCCGCCAGACGTTGGACCTAAGCCCAAACTGTGAAGATTCCCAGATGAGCTGATCATCACGAGCGCAAGCCTGGTCGGATTGGGAGAAGCCATCGCCTGATGGGCGAAGCCACTGATGAGAAATCGCCGTGGTGTAGGTGTCCGCCGGGGTTCCGCTTCAAGCGACATTCAAGAGGGACGTCCTCTTTCTGGAGGGGATGCGACCACCAAGCTGCAGACACATGTAACGAGACAAAAGCGTCCGCGAAGCCAAAAATAGGTTTCAGAAATCGCAAGAGAAAAAAGCAAAAGCAAAAAATGGAAATTGATGAGGACGAGACTTGAACTCGCGCGGGTTGCCCCACCAGGAATGCCGTTAAGGTGACCTTAACCTGGCGCCATAACCAACTCGGCCACCTCACCATATGCTGATGACGAATGGGAAACAATCAGGCATTATGTAGGCCGCTCCCAAGGACGGAGACGTCCACAAGTTGCATGCCGTGACAACGATGCTAGAGAGTATGAGCGTCTGGCAGCAATATTATGCCCCTTGATCGCTTGCTTCATTGTGAGTCTTCAATTCACGTTCCATTTCTTCGGTGTTGGTCTGAAGACAGCATCGCCATGGTCCTGTTAAGGCCCCCCAACCCATACCTCATTGATGCATGCTGGGATGTTGACCACGATAGCCTCAACTCCGCCCACAGATCACAGTCAACCGAACCTGCCATGCTCGCAGAGTCCCTTAACCCGTCATTGTCTCATCATCCCCGCCGCCACCCATCTTCCTCCTCAGCCTCATCGCGTCCTCGTCACGCTTCCTTCGCTCCAGGCCATCCTTGATCCACGACTCGTAGGCACCCTCGCCCTCACCGAGCTTGGCCTGCACCACACCCTTCATCACCTCGCCCGCGAAGCCGACAAAGTTGTGCCTCCGCAGCGCATTCTCCCACTGCCACTGCCGCCGCTTGTCGCTCTCCCGGTCGATGGTCTCCTGGTCACCAATCTCCGCTGCCGCAATGCGGGGATCGCGCACCATGGCCAGCACGTTGAACCGAATCTCACTGCTGGCATATGTCGCCACGCGGTCCGCTAGGATGCCCGAGATCTTGACCGGGAACTCGTCCGTGGTGCAGGCGCCGTGCGAGATGGGCGCGGGCTGCAGGCCATCCAGCTCGTACAATGTACCGCCGATGGACGAGTATGCCACGAAGTGGAAAGCGTCCTCGCTCTCGTCGGACGTGCGCTGCGTCTCGTCCACGAACGGACTGCTCTTGGCGAACGAGTTGTGCACCTCCCGAATCAGCTCCGAGTTGCTCAGCGCCTCGCCACGGAACTCTGGCGGCAGCGCCATGGTGAACTCGCGGAACTCGCCCATCTCCTTTCCAATCTCAATCTCGTCGTTCTTGTTCATCACCACCGACAGCAGTGCCTGCGTGCCGCACGCATTCTGGATCGTCTGTCGGGCAAAGAAAAGTCTCTCGGCTGCGTCCTCGTCGTATGATTCCTTGGGTCGTGCCGGAAGACCCTCCGAGGGGTATCTGAAGAGGAAGATAATGCCGTAAACGGGCTGCAGCGGCGCAAGGTCTTCGGGGGCAAGCGTCAGGAGCTCTTCGAATTGGACGCCCTTGACGCCGAGGTTTTCGAGAAGGTAGGTGAACACGCCGGCATCCGACTCGACTGCGCAAAGGTTCGTCAGTTAAATGCGACCACCGGAATCAAGGATTCTCCACGTACTGGTATTCCAACCTCCGCTCATCTTGTTCAACGGCCGCTTGGCGGGCCTTGCTGTGAAACTGGTGTGTGTGTCTCCTCGTTCGCGTTGGTGAACAGAAGGCGGATTGTATATTTGATGTGTTTACGCCTTGCTCGCGGCAACGGAAGGAATAGACGTTGCGGTGGTGGTTTGCTGGACGTTTCGCCGTTGGTGCAGCTGCAGGAAGTCAAGGTCTTGAACTGGACCTGCAGTACCTTAGCTGACGCAACACTGAACTGTGAGGCCTGGAGCTTTGGTGGGGCCGTCGGCTTTACAGATGGAAGGACCCACACACAAACTTCAAGCTCAGCGCCACGACGTCGACTGCCCTCGCTCCCAACTGCAGGTGTAACACACAAAGGCCGAACAGCTTGATCATCAAACACAGTCTCAAATACCGTTCAAATGACCTATCTTGGCTCATGACGTCTATGCATAGACCGCACCCCACACTCTACTCTCCATACTTCCTCATGGGCCAACCCCTCATCTCGAATGCCCCTCGACGGCCAGCTAGCAAGAAATATCGTGACCTGGAAAGGTCTGTGGGGATATGACCCCTGACGCTCAATTGGACGGCGCCCTTCAGCCGTCACTTTCCACCTCCAGTTGGACTTGCCCCTGGTAGGGAGTCCATACCAGGCTGTTCACCCTCCTCATCGACCAAATGCAAAGTCGTGCCTCATGTCACCGTCAGTGCGGTGTTGCCTTCGACCTGCTTTTCGTGCGTGAGAACCCTTCAACCCCTTTTGTCGAAACGGTCAACTGCAATCTAGTTGTTGTACGAGGGCCCCGGGTAGGCAACCACGGCAATCTCGTCCTCGTGTCGGCGAGAGGTCTTGTCGGACGATCCGATACGAGACTGCTCATCGTAAGAGCTCTCAACCTCTTCGTTCATGGTGAAGGATCGCTTGCTGCTCTCGTCGGTGTCGGTCTTGACGCCGAAGCAGCCCTTCTTGCGAACGGCGCGGACGAACCAGGGCGCTTTGCCAGATCCCTTCCAGGACCAGTACTCCTTCATATCGTACTCCCTGGGCTCAAGTCGACCGCCGCTGATCCAGACGGTGAAGGCAATGAGGCCGTTGAGGACTGTGTACACAAAGACACCACTGTTGCTCTGTTAGCCGCTGCCGACGAAACGCTGGGGTGTTGGCAGACTCACGCGATGAGACCGTAGGCGACACTGTACGAGAAGGGGATGAAGGTCATGACCACGAAGGAAGGGAGAACATCTCCAATGTACCGCCAGTTGATCTGTGTGATCTGTTGAATCATCATGCATCCGACCTGGATTGTCATGTCAGCTTCTGTCATTCTGGAAGCAGGGACCTTGGCACTCACCAGAACGAGGGTACAGCCTGTGGCCCAAGGAGGGATCGAGGCGAAGATGGGGGCGAAGAAGATGGAGATGAGGAAGCAGATTCCAGTGACCATGGCGGTCAGCCCGGTTCTGCCCCCCTCCGCGATGCCGGCGCCACTTTCAATAAAGGCCGTCACTGGAGAACAACCGAGGAGGGCTCCGACCGAGATACAGGTGGCATCGCAGCAGTACGCGATGGTGGAACGCGGGAAATCACCGTCCTTGGGATCCACGACGCCGCAGAAGCGGACCATCGAGTACAAGGTAGCAGTGGCATCGATGATGTCAACGTAGAGGAAGGTGAAGAGGGCGAGGGCGAACTGAGAGCCGTTGCCCGCGACCTTCCAGTCGAGTACGTTGAGGGTGTTGCGGATCGGGTGGAAGGAGACGACGGACTTGAAGAAGTCGAAGCGTGCATCTCCCTCGGGGTTGTACGGGAAGTACGTGATGTCCGTGTTGCGCCTGGGAATGTTAGCGGATCACCAGACGTGGGAACAAGGAGACTCACGGCCACGAGAGGATTGATACGAGAGCAATTCCGACGATGAGGGCATACTTGACACGGAATGACATGAGGAAGGCCGTGACTATGCCACCCGCAAAGATGGCCGTCCACATCTGTCGACGATTAGTATCTGGCACCAAAAGAGACGGAAGCAGGACTGACCTTGGGGCTTGACATGATACCAGTCTCGCACATCTGAGTCGTCTTGTCAATGTTCTCCTGGGGACAACCTGCGATAGCAAGAGGGGTGGCCTTGAAGCCTCCAGTGATGGCACCAATTCCGGCAGAGTATGAAAGACCGATCTCTGTCAGGAAGAAACCAATACCGACACCGGTAGCCGTCTTGATGGTGGCAGGGATCAGTTTGACCAGCCACTGTCGCATGCCGGTCAGGGCGAGGAAGATGAAGATGATTCCTTCGATGAAGACCGCGGTCAGGGCGACCTCGTACGAAATAGATCCAGAACCGTTAGGGCCGACGACTTGGAAGGCGAAGTAAGCGTTGAGGCCCATCCCAGGTCTAGAAACAATTATAAACGTTCAACTTTGGTCCTTGGGAGGGATCCTTACGCGAGCGCAACAGGCAGGTTGGTGCAGAAACCGAAGACGAAGCTGGACATGCCCGCAACAGCAGCAGTGGCCGTGATGAGGTCGCGTCGGACATCTGCGCCCAATGTCAGGAAATTGCAGGTAAAGCGAGAGCGGAATTGCAGCCGACGAACCTTCTTTGCAGGCCTTGTAGGCAGGGATGGAGTCACATTCGTTCTTGTCTTGGAGATCGCACACACAAGTGCCGCCGGTCTGGGAGAGAATGATGGCCTGAAGGTGGTCAGTGTGTGCTTGAGTGGATGACCCAGCAGCTCGTGGACTCACATTGACGGCGATGATGTACGCCATGGTTGCGAATGTAGTGGCACCGGCGCGAATCTCCTTCAGAAACGAGGAATCGGGGATCTGCTCAGGCTGATGTGGCAGTCAGCGTCTGTGGCCATGCACATCATCACCCAACCACCGCGTCGGGCTTTGTGATAAAACGTACGTGACCGCTTCCATCGAGCCTAAAGATTCGGCCGAAGGTAGAAGAAGAAACGGCTCGGTCGAAGCGATCGATTGCCCTCCTTCCCGTGTGGAGCTTTGCCTTGATCCGATCCATGATGGATCGCTTCTCGGCGGGAGGAGGATCGACATGCTCCATTGACTGCATGATGGCGGTGATCCCCTCGGAAAACCGAAGGTTAAGTGTTTTGTTTCGGGAAGCGTTCGGCTGGAGGTGTGGTCAAGATCGAAACAGAGTAGATGGACGAGGCCTGGCTTGGTTGATCAAAGCCTGGATGGAATCGATCCCCTGTGCCAGTCGGAGATGGCCGGACGAGACGGGAAAAGAAAGTCGCACGAAGCCCTCGGCGGAGCGATCGAGGCGACGTGTAGTAATGGGAAGAACGATGAGTCGGGGAGAACAAGCCGTGAGCGAGGTTCCCTCGTGCTGCGGAAGATTCGAGGGGAGGATACCTCGTTGGTGGTGTGGGAAGGTGCCCAAGGTTGAGCTGTCTCAGATTCGAGTCCCTCGTGCGAGCTGGGAACCCTGACGCCCAAACCACTGAGAGAGGAGAGGGAAGCAGGTTGGGTAGATCCAGGTTGGTGGAGGTGGACGAGGCAAAAAGGGCCGAGAAGTGCCGGGGGAGGAAGGTGCCAACTTGGAAGGGGGCGCCGTTGAAACTGAGGCCAAAGGGAAGGTACGGATAAAATTTCAGCTCCTTCCTTTCAGAAGGCCCAACTAATCCAGACTGAAAAGGCACTAAAAGGAGCGCCTTCCTGAAACGACCCTTTTTCTCTGTTTGAGCCCAAGTTTGATCGAGCTCGGGCTGGGAATGTCACAAGACCGCCTCCCAGAAGTGCCGACTGGGCAAGATAGCTTGCCCCTGAGCCAGCACAAGGGCGGAAGGGGAAACTACACACTCATCGACATTCATTTCATCGTTGCCTTGACCTCTTGCCCATCTCGGACGACTGGACCTTGGCTGGCGTATTCTCGACCTTGAATTATTGATACGTGGAAAAGGGGTCTCGCTGCGCCTGAGAGTAAGTGTCCACATGCAGCCGATCTGCAGATGTCCGCGACATGTATTCCCAAGCGTACATCATCTCGGAAGCAACCCTGCGGGCGATAAGTACGAGCAGATTCCCGCGATTGTTGACAATGTTGGTTTTCTGATATCTGTCTCGATGCTCCCGGCCGACCAGGGCCTCGGCCAAAAAATGGAGGTGCAGATGTGACCATCCACTTGTGTCTGTTGATGCCAACGTTGATGGCCATGGAATCAGGCCGTAAGAAGGCCAGCACCTCTGCAGATCTTTCGGTCTCGTCCCGTCGACCCGGCATCATCGGAGGAGCCAGGTCACACAACGCGTCTCCCTGCTCCGTCCCCCCCTACACCGCATTTCCGACGCACAGGATACATTCGCCTGGAACACACAGCCGCCCGGCTTTTGCAGTCCCTTGGCTGGGACCGGCAGGCTCCACGTCTTGCACGCAGTAGGCCGACATTACAGCCTGCAGCCGACCTTTCCTACCATCGCACACAACAAGCGAGACATGTTTCCAACCCCCGCGATAGGCTCGTTCAAGCCCGGTCGGCGGAAATACGCATGAGATCCGGAGACTTACAACGCGAGAAAGCACGCCGACCGGTGTCTGGATTGAGTCGGGGCTGGGCACGAGTGGTTAGTGGCAAAGGTGTGCTTCTTCTCGGCGGGCAGTATTCTGGTCGACCGTCGTCGTGGGAATAGGCCCTGTTCCATGGCGGTTCGTATGGGCTTGGGGATCTGAAGTATGTCTTGCCGGATCAGAACTGCCGGTTCTAGATCTCCAACGCCGGCAGGATGATTTGCGTCTACATGAAGGAGCAATCGCGGGATCAGCTAGGGGAAGATGCAGGTTGCGCCAGGTTACAATATCGGCGCCATTCTCCGCCGGGGCATCACTGGCGCAAGAAAACGGCAGGTCAAGCCGGGAGCGTAAGACATGGTCGATTTCTGTACTGGCAACAAGAGGAGTCCTGGCTGTCATCGGGAGTATTGTGCGACTTCCCGCGGCCTTGTCGGGCAGATCCGGGAGGTACTTTGCTCTGATAGGATCCCCGGCGGGAAAGAGAGGCAGATTGCAGCGCGGGTGGAAGACGGCCCCTCATCTGCATCGTCAAGCAAACATTCAGAAGCCCCCACCGCCTCCCCTCGAGTGCTCGAGTCGCCCACTCCCCTCGGTGACCCGTATTCATCAATGAGAACTTGCAGGCTGCTTTTGCCACGCTGGCGTCGAGTCCAGGAGGCCGGGCGAACCCTTTTCCTGGACCTTTGCTCCTACATGCAGCGAGATCAGGGGTTTCTTGGCGCCTTCGTCGACCCTCGATGTCGTCCGAACGCACGAGAGACCCACGAGAGGTCAATCAATGTACACGTTTCTCCATCTTGTTATCTGCTTGTCCTCTTCTACTTTCTGAGCCGGATCGTCCTAGGATTGACAGATGACGGCCCTGGTCCGTCCCGTTCGTGCTCCTGGGCTGCCCCAGCAGCGGCCAAGCAGGTACCACGACGTACTTGGTGAAGCCTGTCAATACTGCCGTGTGAATTCCGTGTCACTTGCTACAAAATACTCTCGGGCATCGAAGAGTTCTCTCGAAAGAATGCAGCCAGAGACCTGGCCGTCGATATCAATGGAGGGCGACATGCGGTGGCAACCTCGGTGTTGGCAGAAAGATGCGCCACGGCGCAGCATGCGAGACAGTCTCAGCCTCTGGTCTCAGCTCAAGGCATCGGCAGCAGCATTATAGGTACATGAGGTCATCACAGGTGCTCGAGCAATGGTTACATTGAGCACATGTGCGCAATTAGTCGTACAGCAGAGCAATAGAGCTGGTTCATGAGTGAGCCAGCATGGCAGGTCTTTCGACTGCGATGCAACACTGTACATTCAAGGCGAACAGGTACGATCACACAGCCCGTAGAGGAACAAGAAACGCTGGACTGGCCGAGGGAGCGTGGCTCTCCTGACTCGATTCTCCTACAAGAGCAGCCGTGGAGGTCTCACTTTCATCGCACACGACAGAGACCAGATAGGATGACCATCCGAGGGGGGTCGGAAGAGGGGAGCACTTCAGAATGAAGACCAGGCGAGATTCACGTGGTTTGCAGTGAGTCTCTTCTCCGAGGCAACACAGTCCTAGTACTACATCCTGTTCGGCTTTTCCTCCTCCAGAATTGACATGGCAAGATGGCGGGTGAGAGTCGAAGGGCAACAACAGAAGCCCCCTTCAGGTTAACCCCAAACTGCCCATCTAAGTTTGAATTTCCATCCAACTGCCTGCAAGTGGGGGCCAAAAAGGGGCATATCATCGGCAAACCGCTCCTGCCTTCTCCCGAGCCAAAATTCGCTCCTTCCTCCAAGTGGGAAGGAGCGGCCCACGTGGAGAAGGCTTCCCGCGTTCCTTCCCCGGAAACTTGTGCCTGCCTCCCCAAGGCATGGCCAGTCCGGCATCAGGACTTCAAACGCACTAAGTACCTTCACGCCGAGCCGCACCGCATCGCGTTCCCTTTCAAGTCCCTACCTCATCAAACAACCTTCATCACCACCCGCTCCCTGAACAACGCAGCCTCATCTGGCACATCATCCAGCCAGCCAGCGGGAGGTACCACTTGTTGAGACCGAGAACATCTCTACTTTCTATCCCATCCCTATTCATCAAATCAGACGCCATCTCGATCTTCAGATCCCCCAGATCCCCCGTAATTTTCTCTCCCACCATTTGGTTTTCCTGATCGATCCCAGCGAATCCTCCATCTCTACCAAACTGCCAGGAGATACTCTGCATTCACCCGTCCCCATCCCGTCCACCTCTCTCTCACGGCAGAACCCCGTCGCCCGGGTAGGGGCCAATCTGCCACAATCGCGGCTCTGTTCAACCCCAGCGCATGCGACTGGCTCCCGTGAGCAACCCTCGTCGTCACCCCCGGCCGGCCTCTCACCATCGTTACCATCATATCGGTTCTGGAGGCAGGGTCAAGTTTGCTACTCGTCATCCCTCGGAGCCTGCCGCAGGACGTCCCACACATCTTCGAAATCCCAATCCGGAAGTTGTCGATATTCACTTGGTGGAATCGTCGCTGCCCAGGAACCCAAAACACCCCTCACCACCGCCCCTGCCTCTACCTCTACCTCACCGGCAGTCTCACACTCTCACCGATGAACCCTCCACCACAAATCAACCCTTGCGTGGCAACCCCTCGATCGCATCGGAGGCACACCAGCCTGCGACAACTCCCGGTTCCTTTCTATCAACCTCCAGCACATCGCTCTTGCACACAGAACATTTTTCATCATGTGGGAAGTCGTGTGGACCGATCCTAACAAGGAATCGGTAAAAGAACATCGCGAGCGCAAGGCCATGCAAAAGGAACAGCGAGAGCAGAGAGAAAGGACCAGACCGCAGCAAAGGTCGACCTCGAATCGCAGCTCAGCCTCCTCGGACAACAAGTCTTTTGGCATCTTTGGGCCTAAGGGGCTCAAGCGAAGCACCGTCTCCAAGGCATCATCGACCACTTCACCGACACCAACATCGCCGACGACTCTGGCCGTGAGCACCAGCAGCGAGCACAAGCCACGACGGGTCTCACACCTGTCAACGACCACCTCTGTCGCCTCCGTCTCTGGACGGCTCTCCGAAGTATCGACCAATGCCGTTCAGCCGTCCAGTGTCATTACGGCTCCAGACCAATTTATCGACTCATTCCAGAACTCGCCCGGATCCTCAAACCGAGGTATGTTTGCTTCGTTTGTCATGTCGCTTGCCACTCACTGATCTCAGAACCTGTAGATTCTGTCTTCTCCAAGTGGGCCGAGGGGTCAGGCCTGAGTTACGCTCCGTCATCGCCATGCAACACATCCATGACAGAGAAGACGACCAAGTCATCACTGTGTGTCCAGACTCTTGGACCCTCATCCTTCATCACCAAGGACACAGAGGTCACTGTGAGCCCTCGCAGCGACGACAACGACATTGCCAGTGTCACCTCCGAGACCAGGATATCGGCAGACCCAACAAGGGACGCACACCTTGCCCTGTCGCATAGTCCCACCTCCTCGTATGTATGCAGTCTGTAATCTGTTGAGTCAGCCATACTGACTGACCACAGGTCCAGGAACTTCATAGCCTGGAAACACGACACCCCCGTCATGCTCTTCCCCGGCCAGTCATCCTCTCCCAGAAACTCCCTCACCCGAGCTCCCCCTTGGGCAACCAACTTCAAGCCCAACAACCCAGACTCATGGAAGCCACCCGAGGACTGGGATTGCGTCCCTTCGCCGGAGCAGCGCGCCTCAACGTTCGAGGACATCATGGAAGAGCCAGGTGAAGTGGATGATGACTTGGCCCTGTCCCTCGACCTTAGCGCTATGCAGCGCGAGATCAAGAGAATGAGCGCTGCCAGCTCCCGCATCAGGCTCATCCGGTTGAAGGAGACATGGGGAGTTTCCGACGATGCCAACCTCTACAGGGAGCTCGAAATGGAGCAGAAGAGATGGATGCTCTCGTCCCTGGACCACATGAGCAAGCCGCTGGATATGATGGAAGGCAAGAAGGTGCCCCCGAAGGTTGCCGCCGCCGCGAAATCTAAGAAGGTTCTGGCTCTCTACGAGTCACAAGGTAGGATCCTGTCTATTCGGCCCTGTGAGCACTGAGGAAACTGACCCGTGACCTCGCCACTGTATAGCAACAACCTCATATCTGGCTGCTGTCCACTGCGACAAGAACATTTACCACTTGTCCACCAGCCCACTGTCTCATGAACTGTTCCCCAACATTCACCCTGTCAGAGTCCCGGCGGTCTCATCTACATCATTTCCAATCGCCCAGGGCCTCTTCGGCGCAGTCTATTCACTGTGTCTGCCGTCCCTCGTTTCCTCTTCAGAGGTACCGAAAACCCTCAAAAGCATTCACCGCGCCCTATCCGTCGGCGGCGCATTCCACATTACCCTCATCGACCCCCTTCCCTCAGCCACGACACTCGGCCCCCGCCTGCGTGAGTGGCTGGACAAGCATCTGCTATTCAACCTGGAACGGAACTTCCGCTGCATGAACCCAAGCAAGCTGTTCCCGATCTGGCTGGCAGATGCTTCGCTCCGTGCTGAGGGCAGTACCATCACCATGGCCCAGTTTTTTGCCGTCGCGCCGTCTTCAACCAAAGTTCCCTCCACGGCCACGTCCGAAGAGGCCGCCGAGCGGGCCGTGAATCAGGAGCTCGGAACCCTCGTTGGCCGCCTACTATGGAAGGAGGTCTGGGGTCAACTGATCGAGGCCGACACATGGTGGTGGGAGGACCCTGCCATTGTAGAGGAATGTCAGGCCAGGGAGACCACATGGGCCTACTCAAAGATTGAGGCAATCAAGGAGGTCTGAAGGCTGGCATGCACAGACCGGCGCTCGGCGAGTTTCAAGCGGACCATGGCGGCACACCTCAACAGGCCTCGAGAGTTCCGGGTTCGAAAGAGTGCATATCACACGGCGTTGGAGGTCTTTATCAGCTACTCGAGGATACCCTGCTCAATGTGACTTGAGTCTTGTGTGTATGTGAAGCTGCAGAAATGTGTCCCCATGTGCACTCCCAACCAAGACCGGCAAGTGACTGACTCTGCATCAACACCCTGCATTCTCGCTACCGCCCACCCAAGGCCTTGGGCACCGTATTCAAATAGAGCCACCAGACCGCCACCGGCAATATCATCTCCTGGCTCCTGCATCCCAGGGTTTCATAGAATGTGTCATCAGCCCCTCGAGTCGCTCACACTTACCAGCCACCTCCTCGCTAACCAGGAAGTCCCACGTGCGTGACCTGCCAGAAGAACGCCTCCTTTTTATGCCTTCCTTTTTGCAGCTAGTATCAAGCCCGACCCTGTCTCCTCCCCTTGACGAAGTATCTGCACGGGAAATGTGGCGTCCTCTACTACCCCTTGACAACAGTCCCCCTGCCATGCCGCTGGGCGGTCAGCGCTTGGGTATCACTGTTTAGAGTGCTTTTGGGAAACAAGGTTGGGAGGGGGGGGGGGGGGGGGGGGGGGGTTGAGGGGGCAGCACACCCCCGGAAAAACTTGACCCTAAGCGGCAGTTGGGCCTGGGTGCCTGTCAGGTTGGTGCCGAGCCCTCCTGAGCCAAGACCGTTGAGTATCGTCGCCGAGAAAGGAATGGAGCGCCGTTGGTGAGCTCCGCTGTGGCTTTGGGGCGCGGAAACGGGGAGAATGGAGGACAGGGCTGGATGGAGGGGTAGGTATTTGTTTTGTGCTTGCGGGGGCCTGGCGGGACATGAGGACGTCCCAAGGGCACGATTTCTCGGGTGGGACAGTGGTGGTGTTGGGCAAACAGTTCAGGGCGAAGCCTTGACTGGCCCAGGCTTTCGAGAATACATATCCTCATACATATCCTCACAGTTCGTATCTACCTGGCTGTATATACAGGCTCTGCCATTTTCAACATCAAACGCGTTCGGGGGTATACGAGAACAACAACATATCGTAAAGCTTGCAAGCCGCTCATCGGCACCTCCCATCTCCCTCGCTATCAAAGAAAACCTCACATCCGCTGGTGATCCCCTGAGCCTGGTCGGCTGTTGGCCAGCTCCGTCATGCTCTCCGTCTCGTACGATTTGCCGCTCCCACTGCCGCCGGACCGCTTCTTCGTGACATTGAAGGTGTCGTGATGCCGGTAACCGACCAGCTCTGTGACCTGCGGACGACGGAAGTGTCGCACGTCGTACCAGAACGACTTGCACGCTTTCCACGATGTGACCATATAGATGAGGGCGTTCCAGAAGCCCTGGAGAGGCAGGACGGCGGCGCTCATGTACTCGAGAGGTCGCAGGGAGTGGTTCTCGTGGACGACCGAGTAGACGCGATTAGCGCTCGAGGGAATCCATGTGATAAGGAGGGCGGTGAAGAAGAGCAGGGCGCACTTGGCGTACGACCAGGCAGCGTTGTTGGCGGCGTGTGACGTCTGGCGAGCTGTCGGGGCCGACGTCATGGCACCGGCCGAGGTGCCCGGGGGGTTGCTCTGGATGGGGAGAATGTTGTCGCCAGTGGAGGTGGCCCCGTTCGTCTGGGCGGTGATGGTGCACGAGTAGGCCCCGTTTGTCACTCGAGGCGCCGAGCTTGAGCGGGAGTCGCGTCGGTCGATGGGGCCCATGATGATCGCACCCTGTGGTTGTTCGATGGACTCGCTGGTGATGTGGACCTCGGTAGTCTTCATGGAGGCGAAGGGGTTGGAGACGAGGGTGCCGTCAACACCCCCAGAGCCGCTGAAGTCGTGGAGCTGCTTGCGCTTGCGGTATATATCGCCGCCGGTTCGAAGATAGATAAAGAAGGTGATCAAGATGGCCACCCTGCAAGAATGTCAGCTAAAAATCATGGGTTGGCGGTGTTGCAAGCACTCACCAGACGGGTCCGTAGAAGGTAATGATTCTCCAAATTCCCCATTCTCTGGAGACCCAGCACCATAGAGTAGCGTTGCCGTAGACCTTGACGCCGGCCTTGTTGGTGACGAAGAGAAATGACAAAGCAGGAACGAAGGGGATGCCGTAGCAGGCAACGATGTAAGGAATCTCCATCCTGCGAAGCCTTGCGCCATCAAAGTGGTAGTAGAAGGTCAGGTAGACGTTGACAGCCATGGCGAGCGTCCAAAATGCATCGGCGGGCATGAACCTGGCAAAGTCAGCAAACGCAGCCCCCGTGTGCGACCAGACATGACTGACATCTGGATGAGAAACGCCTGGATCTGGCAGCCTGGCGAGCCCGGCGCTCCGATGTAGGACCGGGCCATGAGTGTTCCAATATTGGTGATGCCATTGCCGAACGAGGCATAGAATACCAGCCTGTTGATGGGCTTGTGGAAAGCTTTGGAAAAGCAAAACGTGACGATGATAAATATGCAGCCGAAGAGCGAAAATACCGAGCAGACACGCTCGACCGTGCTGAGAATGTCAAAGTCATCCTGGCCAAGGTTGACCTTGTCTTCTCCGACCTGAGACATGTCGAGAGAAAGTTTGGTCAATGTGGCCTGGCTCCGTGTGTATGCAGGTAGGTAGGCGAAAGAAGACCGAAATTTGGAGGAGGCGTCGTTGGCAGGGTTGCTGAATAGAAAGAGCGTATCGACTAGATGATTCTAATCTTGAATCAGGCAGTAGCCCGCCACGAGATGGCCGCTGGCGAAGCCTACGTCGCAATGTTGCAAGGTTGGAAAGGCGCTCGCTTGCTCAGTGCCACCGACGGGGGTTCGTAGAGTGGCCGTGTCCAGAGATGGCCACGGATCGGGGCGAGGAAGCAATGGTATATACCCGTCGATCTTCAGTCAGGTTCGGAAAAGGAAAGGGGGAAATCGGCACCATATGAACCCGGCGGCGCAGACTGGGTATGATTCATGGGACAGTCATATGAAGACAAGACAAGAGGAGAGGAGGAAGGCTTTCCTGCCTGCCGGACATGGGGGGGCGAAGAATCTGGCAGGGACCCCTGGGCAGCACACGCACGCGAAAAAGACCGGCGAACAGAGGACGACAGGCATTCCGAACCAACAGGGTTGGCGAGGAGCGCAGCTCCTCCTCCTACTCGTACTGTAGGGGCAACCCCCAAAAGGTGACGCTAGGGGCCGTGCATGTCAGCGTGCGAGCTGGGGGATGTCGCGTCGGAGCTGTGCCGTGTGGGTGTAGGGTGATGAGCGAGCAAGGAGATGCACGGAGGAAAGGGGGGTGGCCAAGGGACCCAACGGAGCTGGCAGGGCGTTGATGGTGGATGTCTGGAGGTGGAGGTGAGGAGGAGGAGTCCTCCCACCTGGGAGCGAGACCCAGACCCGCTGGACCGACTTGGCGCGGGGTCAAATAAACCTGGGGTCTCCAGGGATGATGCCCGTTCTGCATGCGTGTGTGGTGCCAGGATTATCCAAATGTGTGTGGCACGGAGCCTACCCGGTCGAGGAGGTCGACTGGTGGCCTCGTTCCGAGGGGGCGGACGAGGAAAAGAGCTGGTTGAAGATGTCGTTCTTTTCGAGTCTATCTTTGGGTTTCTTCTTGTTCAGTCGGCACAAAGTGATGCTTCGGCCCCCGACGGGCGAGCCTGCATGCTGCCGTCGCCGGGCTTGGGGTCGGGAGCGACAGCCTCAGCAGCGGCGGCTGTCTGGAGCTGAGTAACAAGTGTAGGCGAGACGTGTGCGATGCAGGCAAGGCACGAAAGTGCGGTAGCGAGGGGAGACGGTGTGTGTGGTGTGCAGTCACCGCACTACTGAGGTGCTAACCGCTGGTGCAGGGCGGCGAGTCGACAGCCGTCCGAGTCTGGCCTGGCCGCCGCGGTTTGGCTTGGCTGAGAAGAGGAGGAATCTCGGGAAGCACACCCCTGGCCAAGCCACATTAGTTGTGTTTTTGGAAAGTAGTCCAGGGGCAAGAGCAATTCTGGCCCGTCTGGCCGTCCGAGTTGTGTCTGTGCGAAAAGGTGACGGGCTTTCCGGTCGCGTGGCATGGCATCAAGGCGTTGGTTTGGACGAACTATAACAGACGCCGGCGGGCAGCACAGGCAGAGAACGCGACGCCCGGCAGGATATCCGACACCGATCAGGCCATGAGCGGCGCGGGCGGGCGATGTGCCACTAGCATCGCATCGCGCGCGGTCAGCGGTCCCAACGCAAAGGTCGTGGATGCATCATGGCA
This sequence comes from Plectosphaerella plurivora, assembly GCA_020726575.1. Lineage (NCBI taxonomy): Eukaryota > Fungi > Ascomycota > Sordariomycetes > Glomerellales > Plectosphaerellaceae > Plectosphaerella > Plectosphaerella plurivora. Next base: position 190,328 of record JAGSXJ010000032.1, read on the forward strand.
AGCTCCCGGGCCGCAAGAACGGTGACAGGTGCAGGTACCCGACGGTGAGGAACGAGATGAGGCCATGTCTGAGTCGTGTGTCAGACGCGCGAGGAGACGGATCCCAATAATGAACTTTGGGAAATCAGTCGTCAATGCCGTTGGCATTCGCGTCTGGTGGTGGTGGTCTTCTGCTCCGGTGCCATGCCGCATCAAGTGTTCAGCACCACGTGGGAAACGCCACGAGGTCGCTAGGGGTGCCGTTGTGACGAGTGTGGCAGCTCTTCAGCGCAGAATCGATGAAGAGACGCATCAGTCCGTATTTGGTGATGCCGGACTAGGCCCCCGAGACGGCCCCCCTCTCCAGCCGCAGATAGGTGCAGGTCATGCTGAAGGTTGGTTGTGCTGTCGCCATCAGCGCCTCATGTGCAGAACCAAGAGCCAAGCATAGCTTTGCGACGTAGTTGGGGGCATCTCGCTTCACCGCGAGGGGGCGAGTAGTCGACTTGGCATACGCCACACGGGGGGTTTGTCTGGTTCTCTTGGAGCAGGTCTTGTGGCCAGGTTGTCGGGGCCAAGATGCCGCTCGAGGGGCAACGAGCGTTGACCGGTCGGGTTGACAGGTTTTGGGTGCTTGGTGCGACGGGCGTGCCCAGTCAGGCCAATGGATGGATGCAATTAGGCAGATGTGAGTGAGGTTTGGAGATGGCCGGGGTCCCGAAGGGGCGCAGATTGGCAATGCAAAGGAGGATGGACGGACGGGAGAATTGGCGAGGAGGGTTGGCATGCAGCTCGTGTTTGGTTCATCACCCAATGCGCATGGAGGAGGAGGAAGGTGCATCCCCTCCCTGATCCTTCCCCGGGCAGTGTATGGAACCCGGAGAAATGGAGGCAGCCATGCCGCGCCTGGCACCAGCTGATCAGTAACCTCTCCTTCTCCCGTCCTCCCCGCCCGACGGGAACCTCAGGGCCAGGGCTCACTTGGCAAAGTCCACCATTTTGATCTGCCCACGTCGACTCGATCCTCGCCCCTCGTCCCTTGCAGCGCGCAGGACTGACCAACTTCTGGCGCCGCCTCGACCTGATCGATCTAAGACAATTACTCCCGTCGCAGGCACAGACAAACAGAGATCCCAGTCCGACAAGGGCATGTCGTGGCCTGGCTGTCACAAACCCATGCTAATGCCATGCTTCCACGACGCCAAAGCATGGAACAATTAGACATTGACCGGACCAGGCCAGCCCAGTTAGTTGACCGACGCCACGATCGGTCGAAACATACTCTATTTGCACGAGGCCTTATCTCTTCGTTGCTTTCTTTTCCCCCATCATTGTCACTCTCTCGCGTCACAAATGACCAGATCGATGGGCCTCGAGGTGAGCTTTGGAGGAAAGCCAAGACACCAGGGCTTCTTCTCCAAGTACCGGCCGTACCTGACCTACCTTCACTGCACAAGAATCCTCCTCCAATAACGCACCCCGGAAATGCGTGAGAAAAATGTTCCGTACACTGACCTCTTGGGCAGACTGGGATTCGACTCCCGCGAGACTCGGCCCCTTGTCAAAGGGCCGCCCGCCCAACTGCCTGGCACCGGTTAAATTCGAGCTCCAACTCGATAAAGTACAGCACCCAACAACCTGGAACACAGCGTTGGCTGCTGCCACATCGTACACCATCCAGTCCTGTCACTGCTCCCTCGCGCCTATCCATACCGAGTTCAGGTGGCGTCGTTTCATCCACGGCTGGCCAGGCCCCGAACAGGTCGCCTCCGAAGCACTCCCTGTCCACCGCGTCCAGTTCCACGATGTGGGAAGGATCAGGAGCCAACAGGGATGCCTCTGAAGATCAGCACGCGACCCTGACAGGCCCCAGTCCGTGCGATCACAGTGGCAGGGGGCCAGCACCATCTCCTTTCCGAACCCAAGTTCAAACCTGCCTGCCGCCCCAGGCCCCTCGCCGCGCCCCCCCCCCTTCCCCGGACTTGATATTCAGCCGGTCAGTTGGCCCTGCGACGAGGTAGACTCTCGGCAAAGAGACGCACACACAAGGCAACAATCCTGGCCTAGCCCAGGCAGGCAAAGATCTAGCCCGTGGTCGCCCCTTGCCCTAACAACAGCTTCATCTCCGCAGCATGACTCGCGCTATTCCCCAAGTCCACAGAGCCACCGCCTTTCAATTCTCAATCGACGAAGCCACACAACACACCCCGGACTGCCTCCCTGCCTCCCCTGGCTATAGCAGACTTGACAGACCAGGACCGATCCGATCCAAGTGTGCAAAGCTTAGGAAAAGGTCGCAATGCTGTTCTCGCCAAGTTCTCCAGGTTGCGAGCTCCTTTCCCAATGTTCCCTTAGGGGCGCGCCGCCTATCCACCAGCTTGCCGCCACCGAAACCGAAGAGGCAGGAAACCAGGCCCCGACGACGCTATTATCCGAGGACGTGGCCTTCGGGTCTCGCGAAGGACTCGCTGACAGGGACGACAGAATGGTCTGTGCGACGTCAACAGGGGCGAACTGTTCTCGCCGCAATCTCACCGAGCGCCCAAGATGAGCGTCTACCAGAACCGAAATGGAAGTGAGTTTGAACGCCAACGCCAACTCACTCTCGTCAACTGTCGGTCCTAGACCTTCTGCTTGTGTTTTTCCACTGGAGGACCTCCCAAGGAGCAGTTCTACGCGCCCCTTGTTTCGTTACGGGATTCCTGCAGCTGTTGGTCGATGGCATCAATATACCGGAGACGCCGAGGACGACAACTGACTCGGTCAAGAGAGTTCATCTCGACAGCCAGCCACTCTCGGTCTGGGCAGACCTTGAGCAGCTAAAATATGACCAACGGCCAGGAGACTAACAAAGGGCGCCCAACTGGCGGCCTCTCCCTACCCATGTCCATACAACATGCTACCGCCCCCTTGCTGGAAAGGGGTAAGGTTTGTCGTCATGGATCAAGGGAGCAGGAGAATCCTCAAAGTTTCTCCAGGCAGTCTGTCCCGCTGACAATTGGTTGATAAGTCTATCTCATCAAGTCGTTGGCGCGTGAATTTGATCACGAATCATACTTTACTTACACCCTGAGCCTTCTCCCAGCTTTCATCATTGGTCCTGTCGTTTCCCCGCCACATCACGGCTCTCTCCGCCAACTGCTTCTTCTCAATGCCCAGCCACGGTTCCATCACCTCGCTGTCCACGACTCATACGCCTTGCTTACACATCTTGGCAACCGGCCAGCAATTTCTCAATCTTGGCCAGATCATGCCGACAAGCTTATGCGGTCTTTTTTCGAGCGGATGCGTTCTCGTTCCCGGGAGCCGCTCCCAATGTCGCAAATGCGGGAAATGGGCGTCGGCAGGCGGTGGATGAATAGTCGTACATGCAGCACGCTGCCTGGAAGATGTCCCAACTCGTCATATTATCAGCGAGAGCTCCTCCCAGTCGCTTCTCGCAGTAGGGATGGAAGTGGGCGCAGAATCGGCGGCAGGTGTAGGACCAAGCACGGGCACGTTTGCTGCATCGCAATGAACGAAAACGACATGCACCGGAAGTACCTTCTCTGGCTGCCAGTCCATCGGCTCCGGCTCATCGTCTGACAAGCCGACCGCCTCACACCAGAGTCGAAGGGAGTTCTCGAACTCGTTGTATGCTGAGTGCCCGATGAAGAGCAGCCGGTTCTTGAGCAGCGAGTTGGCAAGCTTGGTGCGATCCATATCGGAGCTTGCTTGTAGCTGGGCGTGGACGACCTCCGGATCTTGACGGTTGGAGTCCATCTCCCGATGTTCTTCTGGATGCTCGGGGCGATTCAATGGTGGAAGAAACGGGTTTGAGTAGTGCCGCTGGCCGTTCTGGTGCTCGCGCCGACGGCTACCGGACTGGAAGGGATTCGAGTTGTTGTTGGTATTTTGGCCGTTGAAGCCGTTGATATTAAAGAGAGACATGGGCGAGTGAAGCCCGTTCAGCGCCGCCGCCATCCTTTCGCGAGCCTGCGGAGAGCGATGGCGGTCGTGCCAACGGCCTCGTGGGTTGACTTTATCGGTCCTCCGGCTGTCGTTTCGCGCCCAGTCCATTTGGGTTGTTGCAGTCGTTTGAGGGTATGGGTCAATGTCGGTCTTGATGGAGGGGGCACTTGGTGATCAGAATATGGGTTCAAAATGGGGTAAGGACACGGAGATGATTTGGCTGGTCATTTGAGGCTGGTCACAGGGAAGGATCGCGGAGTCAAGAAGGGGCACTGGTGGCATAGCATTGAAGAGAGAGGGCCAACAGACATGCTGAGTTGGGAGAAGGCACCATGTAGTGAGTGACACGATGATGCAGCGATGCAACATTGCGGCTTTCTCGACGGAGCTGGAGTGTACTCTTCGAATAAAGGTGGAAAGGCCTGGAGGGTAATTCTGAGTCGTGTCTTGGAATAAAGGGTGGCTTTGGGCGGTGTGTTTGGCAAAGGATGTAAGAGCTGTACACTACTAAAGGCCAGGCCGCCGACTCTGCTCACATCGCTCTTTGAGGTCGATTTTGCGTCTGGAATACGGTTTCTGAAGACTACTTGCAGTCAGGACCCTTGAATATGCTGGTTTTTTTTGACAGCCCAGGTGTGACTTTGCTGCGTGGATCAGGTCATGCTGAGACTGGAGCCTAGGCAGTCAATGCTTCACCTCCTCCAGAGGGAGTCTTGCTGAAGGGTAATCCTGTTTGCTGGAGGATTTGGTCGTGCTCATGAGTCCGAGAGTGCTTGACTGCGGTGTCGGACAGATATTGTAGTAATTTTTGATGGCGAGCTGTTCCATCACCAATGAGGTGGCTTGGGTGGTGACTGAATGGAGTTGCTTGCGACACAGCCGAGCATAGCTTCCCATGACAGGTATTCCGGTGACGCAGACAGCGATCTAGTCCAGGCTGACAAACTGTCCTTGACACGAGGTGATCAAGTAGGAGGTACGCCAAACACAAACACAAACACTATGCCATCATGGCAGAGACAGGTAGAGGCTCGTGACTTGGTAAATGGTCCATTCCTGACTGAAACGCAGCAACTGAGGCCATGATGTAACAACAAACCGTATAACGCCTGACCTGGTGAAAAGCCTAACCGACCCAAGAAAACCGAGAAGCAAGAAAGCCGAACATCGTGGGAATCTCGCATGACATTTACAGATGCAACAGCCTGCTCTCTGCTGCTCGCCTCCCCGCCTCATACTCCTGCCATTGTTTGATTTCTCTCCGCATCGTGCGCTTATTTTCCGTAGCGGTTGTACTCGGCGGCGACGAGGCAGTGGTCCCTCTCGAAGGGCTCTGGGATGGGAGTCAGTACTAGGACGTGGGGATCGATGTGGGGGCGAAAGTGACATACCAAGCGTCAGCTGCTCCTTGGGGGTGATGCGCTCGGCGCGCATCTTCTCGACCTCGGCAGCGAAGACCTTGGCGGCGGGCGCCGTCGAGTCGATACAGTTGGCCTTGATGGAGATGAGGATGCCACCGCCGACCTTGAGGAAGTGGTGGGCGTTCATGGCGACGATACGGGCCTGGTCGGGCTGGGCAACATCGGCGAAGATGGCATCGACCATGGGCATGATCATGCGGTACTTGAGGGGCTGACGGGCGTCCTCGACGATGGGGACGACGTTGGTGCGCTTGGAGGCCATGCCGATCAGGTCACGGCCGGACCGCGGGGAGAACTCGACGGCGTAGACGAAGCCAGTAGGGCCGACAATGTCGGCAACGTGGGAGACGGAGGTACCCGAGGCACCACCGAGGTAGAGGACCTTGGAGCCGGGGCCGAAGTAGAGCTTCTCCAGACCACCGATGACACCAGCGGCAAGCTTGGAGCGGAAGGGGTTCCAGACGCGGTACTCGATCTTGGTGTTTGTGGTAGTGCCGTCCTCGTTCTGGACGGGGTTGTCGACGGAGACACGCTTCTCGCCGTAGACGGACTCGCCGGGCGTCAGGTTGCGGGTCGCGATAGCATCCTCCTTGCCACGGACGACGAAGATACCGGCGTGACGGTGAGGCTCGACGATGACCTTCTGGCCACCCCTCTGACCGCCGGCACCACCGCCGCGGCCACCGCGCTTGTCGACACCACCACGGCCACGAGGACCACCACGGCCGCCTAGAAGGATAAGAGTCAGTTCATGTCGTCGAGACATCAAGTCAAGTTGGAAGTCTCTTACCACGAGGAGCGCCACGGCCACCGCCGCGACCACCACGGTCACCGAAACCACCACGGCCACCGCCTGAAGATGCAGAGTCAGATACAGAGCTCAACCGGATGTTGTCCATTGTCGAGGGGCCTTACCACGACCGCCGAAGCCACCACGTCCGCCGCGATCACCGAAGCCACCACGGCCACCACGGTCACCGAAACCACCGCGACCGCCGCCGCGTCCACCGCCGAAGGGAGCCATTGAGATCGATTAAAGAGGATTGATGTCGGGATGGGAAGAGTACAGCTTGCGATCAGCTCAACGGGGTGATCGAATTGAGTATGGAGGGGCTGGCGTTGCGCGTCCCTGTTGTCTTGTCGAGGTTGGAATAACGGGGGGTGCTACTTTACTTCAGCAGTTGGGCGGGTGAAATTTTTCTTGAACTTTTTTTCGGGGAGCTCAATGCATCAGAGCTCGGACCAGGCAGCCTGCAGAAAAAAGGCTGGTGGGGATAGGGAGACGTGATTGGTTCATATGGAGAAGCGTTGATCCGCGCCGACTGAACTTTTTGGTGGGGCAGCTCGTCCGAGTCGGGTCCATCATCCCGCGAAGTCGTTGTCCGACTCCAGCCGGTTTCTGGGGACAAGGTGGTCCAGTCTCAGTGATAAGATAAGAGACCGATGCACCACACCAGAATCGATGTTGTGATGCTCAGGAAAATGAGTGTTTTGACTGATAGACTTGACGAAAACTCAGTTCCAATTCATCGACTTTCAGTCGCATTAATTCATCTCGACCTCCTTCCTTTCCTGCGTCCATCACCACCTTCCTCTGCGTTTGCCGCCCGCGTCAGGTGCATCCCGATTTGCTAGGGCAGAAACCCTTTCGCGCCCCACCAGAACTTCCCAATTGGTAAGCGAGCCAACCAGGGCGCCCGGCCAGTGGACGGGGGCTTGGGACAGGGCAAGTCTTTGAGGGTTGCGAATTTCTTCTAACACCCTCTCGACCAGCAGCCAGTTCAAGTACACCCAACGACCGTCGATACCATCAACACACCCAACATTCACGATGGTGAGTCGCCTTGCCCCCTTTACGAAGCCCGATCGAAAACCAATCGCCGCCCGACTTTCTCTATCGGACGGATTGTCACGGCCATGCGGAGGCCAACCCCAAAACGCCCGGAGGATCAGAGATTGACGAGGCGCCCCAAATCGGGCGGGGGAGACTTTTTCTCCTGCGGAAAAACACAACAACAAGACACGCACGAACCATCGAGAACATGAACTGACCGTGAAACCTCTTGCCAGGTCCGATACGCCGCCACCGAGATCGCGCCCGCCAAGTCGGCCCGCGCCCGCGGTGCCTACCTCCGCGTCTCCTTCAAGAACACCCGCGAGACCGCCCAGGCCATCAACGGCTGGAAGCTCGAGCGCGCCCTGACCTTCCTCGAGAACGTCAGGACCAAGACCGAGGCCGTCCCCATGCGCCGCTACGCCGGCGGCACTGGCCGCACCGCCCAGGGCAAGCAGTTTGGTGTCACCAGGGCCCGCTGGCCCATCAAGTCGGCCGACTTCCTCCTCGGCCTCCTCAGGAACGCCCAGTCCAACGCCGATGCCAAGGGTCTTGACACCGGCAACCTGGTCGTCAAGCACATCCAGGTCAACCAGGCCCCCAAGCAGCGCAGGAGGACTTACCGTGCCCACGGTCGCGTATGTTGAGCCCATCCCGAGGAGAGACTACATCTCTCTTGAAGGAAGCACGTGCTGACATGGCCCGCAGATCAACCCCTACATGTCCAACCCCTGCCACATCGAGCTCATCCTCACCGAGGGCGAGGAGGTTGTGCAGAAGTCTGAGGCCGTCGCTGGTCGTGAGGAGCACCTCACCTCCCGGCAGCGTGGTGTCCGCACCCGCAAGGCCCTGACCGCTGCTTAAGCAACGAGACGACGTCCCCCCTTTTCTACTTTATTAGAGAGACGACAACTACGAAACGTTCACGAGCAGGAAGAAAACGGGACACCTCGGAGGGTGCTGAAGAGTCGGAGGGGGAGAAACGGCAAGGGACAACGCGCGGAAGGCGGGGGCGGCGGCGGGCGGAGGACCCGAGGGTGAAAAAGACCAACACATCTTCGACCCCCTCGTCCCGTCTCCTTGTTGTGTAGGGGGCCGGGCCAGAGGGGGATAGACGCGAATACCCTCCCCAAAAGGGCGGCGGGCCACAAAACCTGGAACCAGCGGGAACGGGAGAGGATTTCGTCAGGCTCGGAGTCCCTGTCTTTTCCTCTACCGGCCTTCCCTCTCGTTTTTTCTTTGCCCTCATTTGCTTGTTCCGGTGTAACAGGAAGGGGCCTTGGTGGTTCATGGCATTTTCGGGATTGGCATGCGAAAGACAATTTCCAAAAAATACACAACTAAAAAAAGATGCCACACCGTGATGACCTGACATAGTGAGGACCTCACGCTGCTCGCCGAACTTCGCTCATACGCCACGACGGCTGCGTCGCCAGAGAGGCGAATTGACGATTCCAGAATTCTTTGCTTCTATTTTTTCAATCTCGGGGTTTTGTATGGTCGTCGAACCGATGATGCTGTCGAACCGGTGCCGCTCATCATCTCATGGGCGAGGCTCTGGTGCAAAAGTGCTTTTGGTTGTGATATCTGTGTGTTTATTCATACATGGGTGGCCGCCTATCCTCCATTACACCAAGCCCAAAATTGGCCGCGAAGTTGGCCAACTCTATACAGCGAGTCATTCATGTACACGTCCTTCTGCTGGCTTTTCCCAGCCAAGCAACAAGCAAGTCAATAGTGTCCTCCAAGGAACCATTTTCCTATCCGCAACGCCTCATGATCATTATGGCCGTGTAGTCGTGACTTGTTTCCGGTGAGTAGGCCGGATTCACCTCTAGTCGGCATCATAGATGTTCTCCTCGTCACGTGGTTGTCTGTCCAAGGAGAAGGTGCTGTAAGGGAGATAGCCCGTGGGACGGGCCACCGCTTCTCGACCGTCTTCGTGCCTGTCGACCTGCCTGTCGGCCTGCCTGTCTTCGTGCCTGTCTTCGTACCTGTGAACCTGGTAGCCATCCTGGCTGACGTACTGGCCGTCCTGGCTGCCGTCCTGGCTGCCGCCGCCATCGCTATCGTAATCCTCGACAAGCCAAGCAGGAGGGTAAGCAGGGTTGTCGGGAATGACAAGTGTGTCATTACTCCAATACGGCATGTAAGGATTGCGACCAGGTTGGTCAGCATAGCGATCATGAGTACATCCCTGCCAAGAATAAGGGCGACCAGGATCGTCATCGCCAGCGTCGTCGTTGTCGTCGCCAGCGTTGTCGTCGCCAGCGTTGTCGTCGCCAGCGTTGTCGTCGCCAGCGTTGTCGTCGCCAGCGTTGTCGTCGCCAGCGTTGTCGTCGCCAGCGTTATCGTCGCCAGCGTTATCGTCGCCAGCGTTGTTGTCGCCAGCGTTGTCGTCGCCAGGGTCGTCGTCATCGTAATCTCCAGCATCGCCAACACCGTCGTCATCGTAGTCGTTGGCGCTCTCGTCGCCGAGGCCCTCTTCCTCTTCCTCAGTCATGAACTCTGCCTTCCACGGACCATCCTCCTAGGAACGGACGACGTAGTCGGGGTGGCACGTCGAGGCCGTGCGGTTTGGCGAGCCCAGAACTCCAGAGAAGCGACTTTCGCCTCCAAGTGCGTCGTCAGCGCTGGCCGACGCGATGACTCGGGTGGGGACGACATCTTTCCAGCCCAGCGTCATGTGATGGAAGCCCTCCAGGATACGACAGTCAACCGCTTCGAGGTCCGGAATGATGTAGCCGGCAAGGCCATCGCTGGTCCCTTGAAGGAACATTGCCAGGTCCCTGTCCCTAAGAGACTCTGGTCGGATAGAGTCGCGGCGAGTGAGATCATGTAGGGAGCTGACGGCGACAGTGTCAATGTTAGGGGCCTTAACACTAACATAGCCACAAGAGAGGAACGAAATGGTCCTCAGCTTGTACTTTTGGCCTTCTCTCTCTTTGGAAATGGAGGGAGGGGGCAAGAACGATGTGTGCTTATCGCCGTAGAACGTTGCGCTGACATCTATGCCATCCGCTGCCAGAGCGTCTTGGACTCGTTTACCGGAGGTAAAGTGTTCAATAAATCCAGACCATGAGAAAAGCCTGGGAGTGCGCCACCGGGCGTCGAGGACGATTGGGTTGTTCACTGCTCTCTGGCTGTCGGAGATCATGTGGAGCACTTGCTCCTCGGGCGTCATATGCGGGTTGAAATTGGGTGCTGCAAGCCCAGCGACCGGGACATGGTTCCCAAACGCCCCAAGCGGAAGTCCAAGGTTGAGGGCGCCGAGAGGTGGATGGCCGAAAAGCAAAGCCGTGAGCCGAGAGAAGTCATTCTTGCCCGCCTTCCGCGGGGGGCCGGTCAGGGACACCGAGACGAGCTCGAGATTGTCGAGGCTGGCGAGAGCCATGGACCGGATGACCTGCATGAACACATGGGGCGATGCGTAGCAGTTCTTGAGCGAAAGATTCTGGATGTAAGGAAGGTCAAGAATGTGCTCTGACTCCTTCGCAGTCTCGGGATCGACCATTTTCGCGAAGGTGCAGAAAGGTACTGGCAGGACAAAACGGTCCCGCTGGTTGCTGCCGGGGGCAAACTCGCCGCCGCAGAGCCACTCAAAGTGAAGGTAGGTGATATTGGGCCGGACGCCGACGTATTCCTTCAGAAGTGCAAAGACCTCGTTAGCGGATGGAACGGGAGACCGCGGCAGAGACTCGATGGCGTTGTTGGCGTTCTTGGTGATAGTCCGCCATTCGGGGATGACGGCAAAGGAAACGCGACTGAGAGACTTGAGGCTGTCCCAGAATCCTGTGCTCTTGAACATGGTGAGATGGGTGCTCGGGATCTTGGCGATGTTGAGTGTCGTGAGAAAGCCAAAGTGGTTCTCCCGAGCGAGGTCGGTAATGGCGAGAACGTACGACTGGATCAGAGCTCGGTGGGCCCATTCCATCTCCAGAAGCATCTCCTTCTGCGGACCGGTCAGCCTGTTTGGCAGTAGGCGGAATCTGAGGTATGCGGGCGTGATAGCGGGGGCTGGATCCGCGGCGGCGGCTTCGGGGGCGTCGTCAGGAGCAGCGGCAGGACCAGCGGCACCAGGAGCAGCGGCAGAGGCGGCGACAGGGGCGGCGACAGCGTTAGGTGCCATGCTCCAGGTGAATTCACTGTTGTTCAGGTTGAGATCGTCGATTTCCAGCTCTTCCATGCTGACGTTTTCGGATCGGAGCAGTAGCTTGGCGGCTTCGATTGCTTCGCTAGGCAGAAAACCAGACCGATGAGCCATACTCTCAATAAACTGAAACTTGGGAGGCTTGAGAGGTTCACCGGACCTATCGAGGCGATCGATGTGGTGCCAATCGCGTCCGGGCTGGGGATCTTCGTCCATGCGGTGGTCCTTATTCCAGCTGCGGAAAACCGGAGTATGGCCAGGGTTGAACAGAGGATTGCGCTCTGGGCCGGTGAGATAACCCAGGCCGGGGTCGCAGCAAAGGCCCAGTTCTGAAACCTTTGTAAGGCATCTGAGGGCAGTCTTCATGGAGGCGAGTTCGTCGGCGGTATCTTCGATCTCTTCGAGCTCCTCGTACCGCGTGTAGAGTGGTTTGGGCCAACGATACAGGCCCCAGAAGGCTGGGACGATTTGTTGGGTTGATTTAATTGGGGGGTTAGCCAGTTGTTCTTCATCGAGTTCAAGGCAGAGAGCGAATCGGTTGACGTGCTTGCCAAAGGACTCGAAGATGCGCAGACCATCGGTACGCTTCTCAGTAGCCTTCTCGCGGGCTTGAGCCTTTTCGTCCCGGTTCAGCTTGATACGCGACTTGGGTGCCGCATACAGCTCGGCCGTGAAGGGTACGACGATGGAGGAAAAGAACGCGGAGGCGATGTGATGGTCAAACCTTTTGCAGACCAAGCGCATGTTCTTGGCATCCTCGCGGGTGAGGAACTTGAGGATTTCGCCGAATATCTCGGTAGGGACGTCGAAGGGCTTCCAGGGCTCCGGAGGAAAAGCCGCGGCAGATGTGATAGCTGCGGCATTGGCGGCAGGAGGGCCCGCGACAGGAGGACCCGAGATAGGAGGACCCGCGACAGGATTCTCCTCCTGAGCAGACTCGATGGCCATGGGGGTCATGTCGAGATCCATTGGCTGGGGGACAGATGGGTTTGATGTCGTTTCCTGATAGTTGATGCGGCGGCGCTTGTTCGACGCACCCTTGAGCAGCATTTTGACCCGGGGTTGGCCCCAGGTCGACGAAGAGTTGGAAGTGAAACTGAGTGGCCCGGTCGGTATGAATATCGATCGTCAATGTGAGGTGATCGTCAAGGTGAGGCGACAGGGTAGCGGGATGAGGATGAAGATGAAATATCTGTCGATAGGTACAGTGTAGTTCTCTGCGAGACTGGGCGCAGGTGGTCGGACTCGGAGGGGCAGTGACAGAACAATGGAAGTGGGCTCGCTGCTGCAGGTGGGAAGTACCAGGGACAAGGAAAGGACAGGGATTCAACCAGTGGATAACCGCAGCATGCACGGACTCTTCAAGTCACTGTGAAGAACCTGTCACTCCGCAGTTCATGTGGGCGTTAATCCCCAAGAGGCTTAGCGTCAGAGAGTGCAAGAGCCAGGGGAGGGAGGCACGCTAAGCCAACCCTAAATGCTGGGGACAGTTTGTGATGAGACGGCCTTCTAACTTTTGCCAAGTGACTTGCCCGTTGACTGACTGCAGAGGTTGATTGACTGTAGAGGTCGAGGGACTGTAGCGACCGATCGATTGATTCCCTTGACCCGTATTTCCGAAGGCTGTGGTAGCAATAACGTGGGCAGCGCGACCGCCTGTGATAGTTCTGGAATGGTCGTCAGAAGAAAAAGGCGATGATGGAGGCTTTCTAGAACTAACATGGCAGCTTGGGCAAGCGAGGAAGTAAAGAAATGGAAGGAGGGGATATGTTGGGTTTTATTTTAAACCTAGCTTGAACATTGAATGTCATGGAAATGAGTGGTCATTTTGGTACAGATGACAGGCTTTTGATGGCCGAGAAGGAGGAGGAGCAGTTCAGACTTCTACTTGTCACATTACACAAAACAGCTCGAACAAAGCCTCTTGTGAGTCATGGTGTATCAGTGTATTGATTAGTGGTTGGTATCATCAGGGCTCGAGTCCTGTCGCAAACAAATCCAAACGCCCAGCCAAACATCTCCAGAAAAGCCACCTGTCAGAGTCCTCATGCCTCCTCCTCCTCCTCAGGCAGTGCCGGACCAGCATAGAACCAATATCTGCGGCAGGGTCAGCTTCAAGTTCTTTCATTGAAAAAGTGACATTGACTTACACAGCAGCATATTGCACCTGGAAGGATGCGGGCATATCGGCGCATGACTTGGGGGCTGTACCACCAACAGTGGTCAGGCGGTACACCTCACGAATGTCATCAGTCGATGGCTCTTTTGTCAGGAGCTTGAGCCATGGCACGGCACGCTCGCCACCCTGGCCAACGGCGGCATCGGCCGGGGCGGGCGTGGACGAGTTGAGGCCACAGTATGCATCGCCGATGCGGCGGCCGTTCTCCTGGAGATGGAAGAAGGGCGTCTTGCCGTCGTGGAAGAAGTGGTCGCCACCAAAGGCTGCGTTGCTGGGACCCAGGCGGATATGGCGTCCCGCCGGCGCCGGCTGCAGAGGCTCAGTCGACAGGTTGAACTGCATCGACACCTTGGGCACCAGGGTCAGGAGGTCCGGGTATGCCGCCGCGATGCAGCTGACGTTGAAGAGTGTGGCCAAGGCGCCTGCACCCTGCGGCACGGCCGTGGCATTACCGGCATCGCAGGTGTAGTTTTGGCTGCCACGGCCAACGGCGACGTGCTTCAGCCAGAGACCCTCGGAGACTGGGGGAAGCGGCTCAGGGGCTGTAGAGATTGGTTAGTAAAGGAGGCGGTATGAAGACAGACAGGTGAGAACACACCGATGGGCATCTTGGCCTTTGACAGGTCACATTGCGGGATGTATGAAGTGGCTTTCGTGATCTGCACCTTGCGGGCCAGGAGGTTGAAGTACTCGGAGACGGCGTCCAGGTTCCGGGGGACGGCCTCATCACCGAGCTCTGGGTAGGCAGGGGCAGCCAACGACAGCGTGGCCAGGGCCGGTGCGAGGAGTGTTGAGAAGCGCATGTTGTCGTATCGAATGAATACGGAGCTGGTTGTACCTAGGTGATGGAAGTGTGGAAGACCGCTTTTGTCAAAACACCGGAATGAAGTTGCGCTGCAACTTAGGGACTGGCCCAGGACGAATACGAGAAGGAGATTGAAGAAGAAATAAGAAGGAAAATTAGAAAAATGACAAGTCGTGAGGAGATGTCCTGTGGTTGCTGGGGAGAAAACAAGAGGTAGTAGGACAGGCATGGCCAACACCAGCAGGGCAGCCATTTATCTATCAAACACGGTCAACTCCCTGCCTCTATGGCAACACGGCATGATCTGCGCGCTTGCGCGACCATGGCTGGGCGGCGGCAACGAGGCCACCCTTCCCGCTGCCATCCGACCCCGCTGACAACGTTGAGTGGCCGGGTCTGCAGGGACGCGGGCGGCTGGGGACGAACGATGGACTGGAAAGTGCCGGCCATGGCGCGGGAAGAGGAGAGGAGGAGAGGACAAGCGCCGGTACGACATGCGCGGTGGATGGGTGGAGGAGGGGAGACGGGAAGGTCGCTGCGGGCCGTGAGTGGCTAGAGGTCGGAGCCGGGGTCAGGCGCCCAAGGGTCTATCTATATCGGGCGGCGGGTGAGCTTGGAGATGCTTGTAGGTGGACGCAGATGAAAGATGATGGACGCGGGGGTGTTGTTTCTATTCTACAATGTGCTGCAATTATCCGTCTGGATTTTCGGGGTCTCGTAGCAACAGCGGGAGGTGGTTTGATGTAGACGTTGATTATCGTGCTACAATTTCCAACCTCCAATTACAAGAACCCAACAGAGACCTAACTTCAAGCTCAGGGCTTGAATGATCTGCCCAGTACTTGAGAAACTACCGAAGAGTAGCCATTAAGAAGTTGGCAAACACCTATTCCTCGAAGAATTTCCTAGTTTCTTCCACAAGAGTAACGTCGTTCATGGTCGACCTCATCTCATCTCGTCCTTCGGTCCTTCGTCCTCCACTCCTTGAACACCAATTCCCCACATCCACCATGTTAGCCGCCGGCCTCAACCGCGGCCTAGCCGGCTCCACTTCCCGTGCGAGGCCGCACAACCAATCAATGCCGAACTCCCCAAAAAGATCGCCAGTCCTTGCGGCAAGCGTCCGATGAACAGGGGTTCAGACAAAGATGGGAATTGGGGGGCGGCCTGTCCGTCCTGGCCGAGATTCCGGCGCTTGCATATCAGAATCTTGTTTTTAGCAGTGGCACTTGGGAAGATCATGTCATCTGCTGGCTTCTGACTGGGCTGCATCCGCCGGCCACGCAGCGTACAGATGAGGTGGATGACAACCTCCACGTGCGACCCTGCCAGTCGCTTACAACCTTTGATAGTGTAGATGCTCAGATGATCCAATGAGATGAAGTCATATCCAAGTCAGTCTTGACATGTGGCAGGCCTCAAGTTGACGACCACTTGCGGCATTGTCCAAAGATGCAGATTTCATTATACAGCGTCAGAAGGCGTCCTGAGGAACGCTCATCCCTACATCTCCAAATCATACACGCCCTTGGGCCCCTCCTTTCCCCCTTCTAGTCTGCTCCCACAGGTTGCCCATCGGCTGCGAGACCTCCCATGACCGCCGCGTGCCCTGTGCCGGTGCTCAAGATCTCGTGTGGCCCAAGGTCAGCCGCCATGAGCCAGTATGTCGAGAGGAACACTAGCATGTGCAGTGCCACGCAGTATGCCGCAAACAAGTTCCTGCTCATCCGCGTCGCCAGGACCATGCGAGTCACCGTATAGACCAGCCGCTCCGGCAGGCTCATGCGCTTGTATGCTCGCGCCGACTCGCGCCCACGGAATTGTGCGAAAGGCGAAATCTTGGACTCGTACGCCTTCTGGTACCGATCCATACCCTGGCCTTGGCCCCCTGGCCCGCCGCCGCCGCCAAGTGACACTGCCGATGGGTTCGGGTTCGATCCAAAGGCTGCAGATGACGATGACGCCGAGGGCCCATTCCGGCTGTACGTCGAAACGTAGCGTGTCTTCTCGTACAGGTTGAGGTTGTCCTTCTGGAGTGCTGCAATTTCTTGCCGCAGCTGCGAGACTGTCCTGTGCGTGTCCGACAGCTCGCTCTCGAGCTGTGAGTTCTTCTTCTTGAACCTGTCGCGCTGCGCCGTGACCATGGGTAGAATGCCCGAACCGCCGCCCATCGGCTCGCCACCACCGTAGCCTCCGCCGCCGCCCATCCCGCGGGGGTCGATGCCGCTGATGATCGACGACGTTGGCGAAATGCGGCCGCTCTTCCGGCCAGGCGCCATCGACGGCGCATACCGGCTCATGGCCACCGAGGCCCCTGACGGGAACGCATTGGTCGACTCGGACTGGAGGTCGGCCAAGTCGTTCTCCAGCTTCTCGTTGAGGTTCTGCGACCGCTCTAGCTCGGCATTGGTCCGTGACAGCTCTTCTTGCAACTCGCCGAGCTTGGACTGGAGGTCCTGGTGCGAGACGCGAAGGATGGTCAGCTCGTCGCTCAGCTTCTTGTTGCGCGCCAGCAGCATCTTTTCCAGCGTCTCGCCATCAGCCCGGCCCGCCGCGCCGGCCTCGTCTGCCGTGTCCCGAACCATATCGTCGTCGTCGCCCGTCGCAAACTCGATACTCTTGAGCACCTCGAGCTCCTGCTTGACATCCTCGTAGTCGCTCCACTTCTGCACCTTGACCTTGAGGTTGTCCCTCTCCTCCTTGAGCACCCCGACCTCGCGCTCCAGGCTGCGCAGTCGCGTGTCCAGGCTCCGCTTGAGCCCGTCCTTCTCCACGCGCGCGGCGTCGAGCTTGCGGATGAGCGACGAGTTCTCAGACCGCATGCGAATGTAGCCGGGGTCATCCTCGAGCACTGGGCCCGTGTGGGCTGGCACCTGCGACTTAGCCTGCGCCAGCTCCAAGCGCATCTGCTCGTTCCGCGCCTCAATGTCGGCGAGCCGGGAGCTGGTCCGCTCCAGGTCCGAGTGAAGCATCTCAATCTCGGCGCTCGACACGTGGCCGCCGTGGCCGGCCTCACCATCGTCCGTCTTGCCGAGCCGCTGGTTGACCTCATAGCTGGCCTTGATCTCGTTGAGCAGACGTTCCTGGTTCTCGACCTTCTCCTCAAGCGCCTTTTCCTTGGCTTCCCAGTTGTCCTTCTTCTCGTCGAGTACGGCGGTCCATGACGCTTCGACTTCCTTGACCCGGCTTTCGAGCTGGTTCTCGAGCTCCTTCTTCGCCGCGCTCTCCGTCTGGAGCCTCGCCTCGGTGCTTTCCAGCTGTGATGTGAGCTTGGTAACGGATTGCTGGAGGTGTTGATTCTCCTCGGTCAGTTTCGGCACCGTATCTTCAGACACGAGCATCGAGTCGACGGAGGCCTCGAGGAGCGGGTATGGGTCGGGCGCTTCGGACAGGGCCGTGTACGCTTGGAGGAAGGTCGAGTTGATCGACTTGGAATGGTTTGTCAACAGATCGATAAAACCCTGGTAGGCTGGTGTGCCGTCAGTTTGCTGTTCCAAGAGTATCTTGCTTCTCGACACTGGGGGTAGACGAACCCTTGAGTAGGCCTTTGATCTCGCCGAGCTTGGATGCATCGTCGAGCTTGCGGAAATCCTTCGTCTTTTGGGCCAACTCCTTCCTCTGTACAGTCGAGTCCCGCTGGTATGTGACAATCTCGGAGGCTGTGTTGTCGAGACCCGACACGAGGGTCGTGTAGTCGATGGCTGGAGGTCATGTCAGCGAGCCGCGACGCTGGGGCAGGGGACGCGTGCTGCCTTACTCCTCCATGCAGAGATGGCATGCTGGAACTTGTTGGCCGCCTCGGGGACGGGAGCAGCTGCTGCCAGGTTCGTGTCGGCCGCCTGAGCGGACTGCAAAGCTTCAATATCGGCCATGATGCAGGTGGTGTTCAGACCATGCCAGGGAGGAGGATCGGGTAGGCTGCGAGCCGCGTCGACAGCAGCGAAGGGCCGAGTGGGTGGCAGATAGGCTATCAGTTGATGCCGGACTGGACAGGTAAAAGTAGCGATCTGAAGTGGATAAGGGATGTTGTCGTGGTTGTGCCAGTCCGGTCGGTCATTTCAGAGCGATCTGGGTCGGAGCAATGATCTCGAGCTTCCCGTCGAACGTGTTCCCAATTCAAGGTGCACGGCTCAGCCTGCGATTGGCTGTTTCGGCCACGATCCCTGCATTACAGGGGCGCCTTGCGGTTGGACGTTTCCAAAGAACCGACCCACGGGCTGCCGTGTGCGCTGAACGCGGATTGGCTTGAATTCTTTCCAAACAGCGGCCGCTGACCAGCCACCCCACTTGCCCTGGAAGCAACGCCGCGCGCTGCACCTGGTGACGTGAGCCTCTGTGGTGCACTCGGACAGAGCGGGAAGGAGAGCTCCACGAAGCTAAGGTAGTAGATCCGATCCCAGGTCCAGCCTCAACCACCGTGGCATCACATCGCGAGTCGCAAACACCACCACTCTGTCCTCGAGCCGAAACTGCAACCGCCCCGACATCTGCGACAGCCACAATGGGCGCCCAAGCCCGATGACCCATCCCGAATTCTACATACCATGGCCTCTGGCAACTCGGACCAGGGGTCGTCGTCGGGAGCTCCTCGAGATGCCCCGGTTGAGGACGGCCCCTTCGTCCTGCGCACCCTGTTAGAGGGTGTGCCACTCTCTGCCGATGGCACGTCGCAGGATATCAAGATCAACTGCGTCGAATATTACGGTCCGCTCCCCCAAACCTGCTGAAGCTGCTTCGACTTCGCCACTGACACAGCTGCTCGCAGACCACAATCTATACGTCGGCACCACAGCCTCGGAGCTCCTTCACTTCGTCCAGATACCCCCCGATCCGTCCGACAAGTCTGGGCGGTCCACATTCATTCTGGCTTCCCGTCTTGAACCTCAATTTGCCCAACCAACAGACTCCCGCCCGGGCGTGCAACAGATCCTCCTTCTCCCCAAAGTCTCAAAGGCGTGCGTCCTCTGCAACTGGACCGTGACCTTCTACTCTCTACCCGAGCTCAGTCCAGTATTCAACTCGACAAAGGTCAGAAACTGCAATTGGGTAGGCGGTGTCGACCTCAACGCCCCTATCGACGATTACGACCCGAATGACCCCTCCACGGCTGTCACCGTGCTTCTTTCGCTCAACAGACGGGTCCAGGTCGTCAGGATCGGAGAAGATGCCAGGGCAATCAAGGTAGGAACATGATGACAATGAGAGTGCCCTCTGCGAAAGGTCCATGCTGACTTTTCCCCCAGAACATCGATGTTGGGGGCACCACCATCTCCATGCGCAGGGACAATATTGCGTGTGTGGCTGATGCGCGGAGCTATCTTCTGATAGACGTGGATCAGAACCTCAAAGTCCCTCTGATGACAATATCGTCCCTGGACGACTCTCAACCTGCTGGCGAGATTGGCCAGGTGCAAGGGGTGTCGGGAAGCACTGATGGCGGTATCCTGAGAAGCGCCTCTGCCGCCCAACACCGATCCCTGCTCGGAGGCGAAGGTCACACGCATAGCCGGAGCACCAGCCTCGGCGGTGTTGTTGCTGGCAAGAACCTCAGCCCGCAGGCTTCTCTGCGACCGACACCGACCGCCAGTCCTCGACCTCAAGGAACACCTCATGCCCCGCCTCCGGTCGACGAACCAGCCGATGGTGCCGAAGTCACCAAAGCAGTAGAACCAGCGCCCCCAAAGCCGAAGCCAGTATTCCTCAAGCCGCACATTGTCTCGCCAACACCAGACGAGTACCTGCTTGTCACAGGCACGGGTACATCCGAGCCAGGTATTGGCATGTTTGTCAACCTCGATGGCGATCCTACTAGGCCCACGATCGAGTTTGAACGGTATCCGAGGGAAATCATTATTGACGGTGTTGTATCCGATCTTGCCTCATCCCGTCCAACCTTGGGCGATGCCGAGGAGGGCTACGTCCTGGCTTCCATGATCAAGGACTTTGAGGACGGGCCGCACCACGGACTCGAAATTCAGAGATGGGATGATGTGGAGGCAGGCCCAGAAAACGAAAAGTACTGGCTCGAGGCACAATACGACGCCGGCGATGACCAGACGACGCCACCGCCCCTCGGCATCCGCTCCTTGCTGGGCGAGGATGAGGCTTATTTCCACGAAATTGTCGACAGACTCTGCCAAAAACGATTCTCTCCATTTACTCCTGGGGAGCTGGACAAGTCCACGCTGTCACTGCACAGTATTGATTCCAGGACGGCATCGTCTCTGGAAAGGGTCTCGAAGGAACGCGAACTGTTCGAGAGAGACAACGATACACAGAGCGAAGACTCCCTGCCGGAGGGCTGGGAGGCGAGCCGTAACTCTGAAGAGGAGGGCTTCGCCGCACGGTTTGCAAAGGTTCAGACAAGAGTGGCTGTCTGGACGGGTGACCACATCTGGTGGGCGATCCGGAACCCGCTCCTCCTGCAGCTGGAGGCTCGACTTGACGCTACACACGCCCAAGGCGCGGATTTCAACCCCTCTACCCTGGATCGCCGCTCCATCTTCACGGCTCTCAATTCTATTCGTGGCCGTGACGCAAGATCAGAGGTTGAGTTTGTGACCTTTGGGTACATCAGGCAGCGGGCGGGAGTTTTGCTATTGAGCAGCCTGCTGAACTCCAGCGCCAAACCTTTCACCGACTCGGAGGTGCGGGCCCTGGAGGAAGTTCTCCTGGAGAGCACGCTTGATGCGCGAGTGGTGCTATCGCTCATCCCCGGCCTTCGCAACGAGATTGTGGAGAGCCGGAGGGGCATCTGGATCTACGGCGGTGTCAAGCGGGCAGCCGAGCAGTACTTGAACAGCAGCTTATTCCGGGAGGCGGATCAGTCTGTCAGCAACCTGACGCCACAGGTCATGCAGTTCCTTCGCCGGTTCCTGTGGGCCTGGAGGAAGAAGAAGGGATTCGGCAGCGTGCCAGATGAAAGCGAGGTGCTGCGAACGGTGGATGCGGCCCTGCTCACGGTGCTCCTTGAGCTGGACCGAGAATCGCCAGGTGGACTTTCCCGCAGTAGCGGCACGCCGCGGGCCGACCTCTACGACATTGTGGACAAAGGCCTGGACTGCTGGGACCGCGCCGTATCTCTGCTCGAGTCTTACCACCGACTGTTTGTGCTGAGTCGCCTGTATCAGAGCCGCAAGATGCGGGGGGATGTGTTGTCCACCTGGAGACGTATCATCGAGGGCGAACGCGACGACGGTGGTGGTGAGCTTCAAGACGGCGAGCAGCGGGTCCGCGAGTACCTCATGAAGATCAATAACCAGGCACTGGTGCAGGAGTACGGCCTCTGGCTCGCCAACAGGAACCCGAAGCTCGGTGTTCAGGTGTTCGCCGAGGACAAGGGGCGGGGCCCCAGATTCGAGCCCTCCGAGGCCGTCGCGCTCCTAAAGGCCGAGGCCCCAGACGCCGTCAAGTACTACCTGGAGCACCTGGTCTTTGGCAAGGGTCACACGACGTACGTGAACGACCTTATTGCGTACTACTTGGACATTGTGATCGGCGAGCTGCGGTCTTCCAAGGAGAGCCGCGATGCCTTCGCCGGCACATACACAGCATACCGCGCGATGCAGGCGCCAAAGCCATCATACAGGCAGTTCCTGACGGAGAATGCGCCGGAAGACGACGAGGTGTGGCAGAGTCGGCTGAGGCTGCTACAGCTGCTCAGTGGCACGCACGACTACGACGGACCGGCTATCAGGGAGAGCATCGCGGAGCTGCCGGAGGAGCTGCTTGTCCCGGAGACTATCATCTTGGACGGGCGCGAACGGCGACACGAGGATGCGATTCGGCTGCTGGTGCACAAGCTGGGTGACTACGACACTGCCATCTCGTACTGCCTCCGCGGGGGCTCGAGCATCTACACCTCGTCCTCACGGGGGCGGAGCGACAGCGTGCCGACCCACGAGACACAGGCGCGGTTGTTCCGCGCCGTGCTTGGGGAATTCCTGACCATCCACGACATCAGCGATCGAGTGGAGCAGACGGGGGCGCTGCTGGAGCGGTTCGGCGGGTGGTTCGAGCTCGACGAGGTGCTCGCGCTGATTCCCAACGAGTGGTCGGTAGATATTGTGGCGGATTTCCTGGTCCGGGCGGTCCGGCGCATCCTCCAGGAGAAGAGCGAGACCATGGTGATGCGGGCGCTCAGCTCAGCGGAGAACCTGCGGGTCAACCATGAGCTGATTGTGAAGATTGACGAGAAGGGGCCGACTATTGAGGCACCGCAATAGCGCGGGGGCCGGGTCGTCATTAGAAGGGAGGAGAAGACATAGCGAAGCCATTTATTTTCTTGGATAATACCTGATTTGACCCAGCCGCGTGTGTCGAACCGAAAGCGAGGACGGGCCAGAAGGAGGCGCAGCCCTGGTGTTGATGACTCGGGTCGAGTGGTTTATCCCATTGTTCGTTCAGCTGAGGCTCATGTGAATCAGGGGCAGATTGGCCAGCAAGGCATTGGGCAGCTTCGGGCATTCAGCTCGTCGCCTCACTGTCGATCCCTTCCATGGTCGGTTCAGACGGAGCTCGGGCTGGTTCGAGAAGCGCTCGGCCGAGCGAGGCTGTCGCGGGGCCAAGGGCGCCATCGCCGCCAAGTGGGATGGCGACGCGGGCTAGCGACCCCTTTCTCATCAGCGGCGCGAGAAGGGCGGGTCTGGTTTTGGTGCAGATGTTGAGCAGGTTGTTACGTACAACGAGGGAGCACAAGCACAGAGGAGAAGAGATGGTAGGGATTCTCGAAGGATTCAGTTGTAACGCCCGCAAGAGCTCGCAAAGAGACATGTACATATACGACGTTGCAACCCCGGGGGAGGAAGCATCCAACAGGATGCAGCTGTCAACGTTTGAGGCGCATTCCCGAGCCACAGTCTGCGTCACTACCGGACGGGACAGTCCAATGGGCCGTCGTGGGCCAAGGAGCGGGCGGGCGGTGGACACTTTTGAGGGTTCAGCCGCATCATGGTGCGGACGCCATGTTGTGCCGAGCGAGACCCAAGAGGGGAATTTTTCTGCCCGCTTACGCGGGATCAGACATTCCGTCTGGGAGAGGAGGATGGGGATGATAAAGAGAGGGGAGCCCCGAGGTGGTTTGGCTGTTTGGAAGGCAAGGCATGGACAAGGTGGTCCTGGTATACCAACGACTTCTCGGCTCGCCCTGATATACGACGAATCGACGACCTACGATACTCCCTAAGGACGCCTCGTCTACGATACCCCGCCAAGGACACATCGCCTACGACACTTCGCCTAGGATACCTCGCCTACGATATCTCGCCTACGATGCATCGACCTTCGACCTCGGCCTCCTCAGCACGGCAATGAGCAGCCAGCGCTTCTCACCCCCGACCTCCTCATGCGCCTTTTCAGCAACCCACGGCCTCTCTTTACCATCGACATCCCGCTCCCACATGGCCTCGACCTCGAGATGGGCATCAGCCATGGCACCAGGCTCAAAGAAGCCCCTCATGGTGGCTCTGCCGGTGTGAAAGCCGGCGAGGACCCAAGCGCGTGCAGCAGGCCCCTCCCCTAGGAACCAGGAGATAGACTCCCTCAGAGCGTCATGAACCCATGGCATCCAGAGGCCATCGGCGGCCAGCACTCGATCAAAGGCGTGCTTGTTTGCGGCGGCAAAGGGTGAAGCAAGGTCACCCCAAGCATGGCCCTCGATTGAGATGGCTGAGCGCGGGGTGGGCTCGCGGCCCGGGGGACACCGATCTGAGGTTGTGTTGCGAGCAACGTTCTCCCGGAGGGTGTCGATGATGGCCGGGGCCGGATAGTCGGTTGCGACGACGCGGGAGGCACCCACCAGGGCGGCGAGGATGCTGGGCAAGGCGGTGCCAGCTCCAAGCTCGATCACGGCGGCGCCGCGAACGTCGAATGCTCCTGGGGTAAGGCCAGCGTGAGGGGTGAGAGCCCCGCTGGCGGGAGCATCTAGAGGCAGTGAGCCTGCCTCTACGAGCTCTGCGAGCAAGAGAGCCGCGTTCCAGAGGTAATGGCTGAACAGCCGACGCTGGTCATCGCCGGCGGGCTCAGCAAGGTCGAGGGCCAGGGGTGCTTTCAGGTGGGGCGAGGTGTAGAGGATGCCGTGTTCTGCGTCGCCGTGGATGTTGGGGGTGTCGTCGGGGTCGAGGGAGGCAAAAGCACCGGCGAGGAAGTCCTCGGGGGCTGATGGCGGAGGGCCGGTGAGGGAGATGCGGGAGGCGAGATCAGCCATGACGGCCGGCGCCGAGGCTCCGTTGCGGACGGTGGACGGGCCGGGGATGGATGACTCGGACCGACCGGGACTCGACTTGGCAACGGCCGACCGGGGAGAGCCCTTGTCTAACGAAGGAGTGGTTGCACTGGTGGCTCGGTGTGTGTCACCTCACCGTTGGTGGAGAGCAGCCCGATATGCACGTCGACAACGGGCTTGTTTCCGACTACTGCTTTCTGCACGACAAGATCGGTGAGAGGCAGACAAGTGAGTATACGAGCGAGGGCGCTGATGCCGACAGCGTGGGGTGGGTGATCTGGCGGTCAACTTGGAGACGGAGACGGCGATGCAGTCATGTGCTGTGGTCGGTCGGGTGGTTTTTTCGGCGTGCAGTGCACCGCCACTCCGGAATTACCACGCAGTAGCGGCGCATGAGGCACAGCAGGCCCGGAGAGAGGGACGGGAAGGGTGGGGCAGTCTGCACCGCACTCACCGCACAGACCATGCATCTGGTCTGCTCTTTTCCTGCGTTCAGACGGAGGACGATCATACCCCGCACGGACCCTTCGGAAACTGCCGCTCCCGACCGCTTCGACATCCCGTCGTCACCAACCTTGTCTGTCCCTCCCTTCTCGCTTGTCGAGCGCACGAGCCTCAACCAACCCAGCAATTCCGCACTCTTTGGCCCCCAACCCGTCTTGCCCGTCCACCTCCATCACCACTGGGCACCCCCCCCCTAGTCCCGGGGACCTCGGGCATCTACTCTGCACCTCTGGAGCCCGAGACCCGCGAAACGGACCACGACGGAGCCCCGTTCTCGCGAAATGCTTCCGCCTTGGGAAACCGGTTCACCATCCTCTGTTTTTCTCTCTCCTCTCCTCTCAGAAATTGACTGACAATTGACAGACCCTGGCCCCTGCAACGGTACACACAACGGCAATCCAAACTTTGACTCGACTCAACTCTCGCTCGTCTTGTCTTGGCACTGCTACAGTCCGCCCACACCCCCTCGACCGCGATCCGATCGCCCTCCCTGCCTGCCTTTCTCCCCCCCTTCCGGGCCCTCCCTCTCGTCTCATCACTTGACTGGTCCGCTTTACGGTCACCACAGCAAGAGGGGCACAGCACCCAGCCCAGCGCTGCCTTCTTTGGGAGCCGCCTGGTTGCCAGTTTGAGCGACCGAGGGCGGCATCACCGACTCTTCAGGACACCGCGCATCCTTATCGCCGAAGCACATCGGCGCAAGCAAAATGAGCAGACGAGAATAGCACCTGTCGCGCAACCACACGCACACACATCATCGACGCCTCGCCGCACGTCGCATCACCTCACCTCACCCTCGACCTCACTCACCCCAGGACCCTTGGCTTCGTCCAATCGCCCTACATCGCGGCACCTCTGCAATGGCACCGAATCTCGCCCAGCCTCCACCGAACCGTGCTCCCGTGCGCCCCAGAATGCTACATTACCCTTTGCCTCCATATCCTTACTTTGACATAGTGCTCGCCTGCAGCAGCAGCACCACGCTGGCTCGCTTCAGAGCGTCACATCGCGACCCCCGGGATGCCAGCCAGCCGGACGGCCAGAGCCATCAACCCCCTGACTATAGCGTCGCTCATATTACTGTCAGGCTGAGCGCGGTACTTGGCTGGGGGGCTCCCCCCTCCCACCTCCCCCCCCTGTCCACACCCGATCCTCGCACACACCCTCCCCCCCTGTCCGTCGATCATCCCTCCCCAAAGATTTCCCACAGCCAAGCCGCCAGCCCGCGACCAGGGGAAAGCAGCAGCAGCCCCAAACATCCCGGACCTCACATCACAGTATCCCCCTCCTCCCCCCCTCCCCTGAAGTCATCCTTCACGGAGGACGGGGAGGACAAGCAAGACCCGGCATCTCGTCCGCCCCCCATCTCCCACCCGACCCGTGGTCCAACAAGCGGAGGATCAGATCGACAGCGCGTTTACGTGCGTAATGTACTCACTTCTCGGACTTGGACACGGCCAGGGGGGCGTGCAACAATACTCCCTCTCAAAGTTACGTGCTGCAAATCTGTGATACATCCCTCCCTATCCCACCCGCCAAGCGGCGGTATGACGGATGACAAGGCAGGCAAGGCACACTCGCACATACAAGGCCTCTCACTCCCACTATCACCACCGCCGCCATCACCATGGGCATGTGCCCCATCATCCCAGCTCTTCACTAGACTGGACCTCGGGATGACAACGGGTACGGCATCGGGGAGACGGACGGACGGGCGAACAGCCAAGTGTGTGCCTCGTCCATGCAATGCAGCGGAAAACCCGATGGCCTGGGCCATCCATCCCGTCCGGCGAGCAATAATCACCCGTTCCCCCTCCTTGGTCAGTGCCGGGGTTACACCTCATCTCCCCTCCCCCATCATTGCTTTTCGTGATTCACGTCGCCGAGCAGAATATCTCGGCCTAGGGAAACGAAGGAGGAGGGGGGGCAACACTGGGCTGGAGCACGTCCGCTCGGAAACACTCGTTGCCGGACGCCCACCCCAGCGCGCGCGTGTCGATCACGGGAATCGCCAATCGCCCAGATCCGCCCAATGTGATGATGCACGAGAGACTGAGAAACAATCGTGTCGGTGATTTGCCCTTTTTGGAGCCTTGGCCGTTCCCCGAGGCGGAGACGTGCAAGCGCGCATCAGACATGTCCATCCTCCTGAGGTGGCGTTTGACAAGTGCAGCCGTCTCCTTTTTTCTTGCAAGTCGGAACATGTTGCCCGGGCAAGCCGGGTCACTGATGAACATGACATGGCACTCAGGGGCGTGGCACTTCAAGGAATCAGGTGTGGCCAAAAATCAACAGGGTATCAATTCCGCCAGCCGGCTCTTCAGGTGGCACGGCTATCAACTCGTCAGGAGGGACGCCTATCCTCCTATTCCCCCTCCTCATCCGGATCCAAGCAGCAGGCAGCGCAGTCGCCAAGCGACGTTCCGATAGTACTCAGGAAACAAGAGAAAAAAGAGCCAAGAAAAAGACCAGAGAGAGCCCGTTCATTAACGCGTTGTCGACGTGAGCTCAGGTGTTGTCCCCCCGATAAGACGCCGCTATCCCAGATTTTTGGTGATCCCCGGGGTGCAAGACAGAAGGAAGAAGAAAAATACAGTAGTGTTGCGCCGGCCCCTTGCCTCTAGTGGTGGGTGCTGAGTAAAATAGTTCGTCCATGGTCGTTCAGGTGGTGGGTGGTGGTATTAACATTGGGTAGGTAGGGGAGTATGTGATGGTGCGGTGTGGTATATGAGTGAGGGAGGTGAGATGGGAGAGCCTATGCCATGACCTCGGCATCAAAGTCATGCTCAGGCTTGACATGCATGGAGGCATGGTCCTGCATTTGGCGGTACTGCATCTCAGTCGGGTCGTCAGACACCCACAGGCCCTTCTCCTCATCGGTGGCGCTGTGGAAGCCCTCGGCGCGGGCGACAGTGTAGATATCAAGGTCGGTGGTGTACGACTTGCCGTCGGACAGCTTGATGCGCACCTCTTGCTCGGTGGAGAGCATCATGTCATCCTTGGCGAGGCGGCGGGGCCCGTCAAAGGCGCACATGACGCGCTTCTTAAGGGTGACGAGCTCCTTGTCGTAACCCCACGAGCCGGGCTTGCGGGTCTTGTTCTTGCGGCCCTTGGCCTTGGCGCGGAGAGGGACACCGCCGCGCGAGTGGGTGAGACCGCGCGACTTGCCGCCCTTCTGGCGCTTGGAGGGAGAGGAGCGGCCGGCCGAGTCATCATCGTCTTCGTCGGCCGAGTCGTCGTCCATGTCTTCGTCCTCGTCCTCGTCGTTCTGCTGCGCCGCCGTCTGGGTCTGGGTGGGCAGGTTGTTGCGCTGCATGGTCTGAGCGACGTCCTTGTCGTTCTCGAGAGCACCGAGGAGACGAGCGTTGACAGCCTCGGCGGGGTCCTCCTGCTGGACGATGCGCAGGACACAGTCGTCCAGATGCTCGTAGAAGTCTTGAGCATTGGAGAAGGTCTGCGAGCAGGTCGAGCACTTGCCGGTGGCGTCGGGGGGGTAGCCGGCAAGGCCCTTGGAGGCGGTGGCGCCAGCGGCGGCGGCCTTCTTCCTGCTGTTGGGGGGTGTCTGCTCCACGCCGTGGACGGCGGTCAGGTGGCGCTTGAAGACGTCTGCGCGGTTGAAGGACTTCTCGGCAGCAGAGCCGGAGCCGGGGCAGAAACCGCAGACCATGGTGCCCTTGTAGTGGGTGAGGGTGTGGCGGTTCTTGTCGTACTTGCGGGCGAAGCCCTTGACGTGGTACTCGCAGGTCTGGATGGGGCACTTTTCGGGGCGCTCGTTCTGGTGGGTGAGCATGTGTGCCTTGAGGTCCTTGAAGGTCTTGCCGCAGTCCGGGTGGGGGCAGCGCTGCTTTTCCTTGGTGGTCTCGTCGCCGCTGTAGGCGCCATTGTTGCCCTCGTAAGAGGCGGTGGAGGGGAACGAGTGGACACTGGGGCGGCGGCCGTCCATGGGGGGCTGGAAGGGGCTGTACTGCTGCTGGGGCTGCTGGTAGCCGTCGTGGAGGTAGGGAGAGCGGCTGGCGTTGCGCATGACGGGCTGAGGAGAGGAGGCGGTCGAGGGCGACGTGGGGTAGCGGGCGTGCTGGTGGAAGGCAACGTTGTCGTAGCCAGGCATAGGCATGGGCCCGGAGATTTCGGGATGGATGAGCGAGGGGTCTGTAGAGAGGGGAGTGGTCAGCGGGTGGTTCGCGAAGGACGTTGGTAGGCAGGAGCAGTGGAGAGGACAAGAGGAAAACCGACAAAAAGACTGGAGAGGCGGCACGAAATGGCCGCTGCTCTGAGAGAAAAAGGAAGAGACGCGTGGGGTGCGCGGCGAGGCGGCCCAGGCGGGCACAGACGGCGAGGAGAATGAAGCCGAGCCTGGGGAGACGAAGGAGACGGGGGAAGAGAGAGACGGACGCGTCGCTGCGGCGGAAGCAGATCGCGTGTCCACCGAGAGGTGCGCAGAGGCAGCGACAGAAGCAGACGCAAACGAGGCAGAAATAGAGGCAGCACGACTGGTAGCAGAGACTGGTCGCGACTCACCGACGTAGCCGGGGGGCTTGGGGCCAGTGCTGGGGAAATCAAAGGCGGCAAAGTCGTCGACGACGTGGGTGTAGGAGGAGTATTCGGTGCCGGCCATGGTGTAAAAGTCATTGGGCACGATGCCGGGGGTTAGAGCGAGGCCGCCGCCCTGATGGTGGCTGTGGTGCGAGTGGTGTGAGTTCCACTCGGGCATTCCTCCCGCGACGGCACCTCCGAGCTGGCCGTGATGCGACTGGGGGGAACCGACGGCGGAGGAGGAAGCCGAAGGAGCGGATGCCGAAGAGACGTTGGACCCGGGGATCTGGAGGTCGGCGTCGTCAAAGGCGCCGGGTGACGGTTGAGCGGCGTACATGTTGCCGCCCTGGTAGTGGTGGAAAGCAGGCGAGTGCTGTTGCTGGTGTTCAAAAGCGGCGGCCATGGAGGCGGGGAACATGCCGCTGTAGGGATCCGTGGGCATGGCACCCATGGAGTCGAGAGGACCAGAGGAGAAGACGCCCTGTGGTGGCTCGGGGTAGAGAGCAAAGTCGTCCCTATCTGCAGAGCTGCGGGCGAGCATTGCCGTGTAGGAGTGGTGATCCAGAGAGACCATTTTGTGTGTTGTGTGTGTGTATTTTGGTGGGGGGAGGTGAGGAATTAGGGGATTAGGGAGGGTGATTGGGGGCGTTGTGTGTCCGCTATGGCCAGGGGGGGAGCGTGTCAGTGGGTGTCTTGGGGGGCCAGGTCCAAAGACAAGACCAGGAGGCTGCTCACCCAATGTGCCAAGGGAGATCAGGTCCTATGTCATGGGAGTCGTGCTCTTCTGTGTGCTCCGTGCTGCGGTGGTGATATTGTGCAGTGGTTGATGTTGTGTGGTGATGTGTGGTGTGTGGTGTGTATGTATGTTGTTGATGCGTCCTTCTCTTATACTAAAGTCGAGTCAAGTGCGATGTGAGGCTGGCTTGGAGAGAAAACGAGAGAAACCGTGCAAGGTGTGGAAAGACCATCACGAGAAGGAGGCTTCTTGGGGATGGGACATGGCGATCCATATATGTAGGTAGACCAGGCTCTCACTTGTTCTGTCTAGAAGTGCCCACGAAGGAGGTGCCCACGACCCGACCGCAAGCCCGCGGACGCTGCAGGCCCAGGACTAAGACAAGACAAGGCCTACCTACGGGGGGGGGCCCTCTCTGGCGGTGCAAGAGCCTACCGGGCTAGCCCAGCACACCCCAAAAAGACTGTAGCTATGGTACCGACCAGGGGGGTAGGGTAGGCTTGGGTAGGGGTGGTAGGGGGTGTGGGAGATGGGGACATGGGGGGGAGGGTGTGTGAGAGAGAGGGGGGGGGGACACCACCCATGTTCCCGGTGGACGCGGATCTCCCAAGGGGACCACGACGCTTGGTGGTTCATTGGGACTTCCCGGGGCCAGGGGGAGGGGAGAGGAGGGGGGGTGGGAGGACGCAAGAGACGGAAAGAAACAAAAAAAAACAGGGGTCTCCGTAGGGCAGGACAGACAGAGAGACACACCGTAAAGCAGACAGGGGGGGCAGACAGACAGACGGCCAGAGAGGGACAACTCTACGGGCAGCAAGCAGCGGGCTAGGCCGTGTCGAGGGACGTCGAGACGGGAAAGGGAAAGGGGGGGGACACCTTGGGACACCATTCCAGTCGCTCCCGAGCCAAAGAGAGTTCGGGGGGGGAGAGTTGGGCGACACGGGGGACCCGTTGCGTCTGGGTGGTGGTGGCCGCCTCGGGAGTGGGAGGGGGAAGCCTTCTGGCTGGTAGAAACCCGAAGAGATGCGCTGTAGATAGACAACACTTCAGTGTCAGTGGTGGTATTGCTTGATGGGGGAGGGTGGGGAGCCATCAACACCGAGGTCCGAGGTCTTCTATACTTCCCTATGATCCCTGGTGTGTAGCAGCTGCTTGGGCAAAAGAAGGCTCCGAAGAAGTAGTAGATACGTTTCCCCCCAGTAGCGCATGTCTCAGAACTGGGGCTTGGCCTGGACCCCCGGTCAGCAAGGGGATAACGGTCAGTGGAGGAGGAGGAGGGAGGGTGAGGGGACACCAAAAGACCGGAAACTCGATGAGCCGGGAGGCCGCGAACCGTCTCTGGGTGTTTCCGTCTGGGATGCCACGTCCAGTCCCCACGTCCACGTCCAGTCCACCTCTCGCCCTAGGCGATGCCCGGGGGAAAAGACAGGGCCTGGATCTTGCAGTGGTGATGTTGCTACCGCTGTCCAGTGCCCCGCGGGAACTCTTCCGCGGTATGTCTTCTGCCCTCGCCTACCCTGGCCTCTACCTTCGAGCCCTGTCCCTGAGAGAGAGACACTGTCTGTTGCCAAGACCCCTCGTCATTGATCATGGGCTGCCCGTTTTGATGCGACATTGGCAACAGGCAAGGCAAGATTTCGTTCCCCGGCCCAATGATAGATACTCT
Source organism: Plectosphaerella plurivora (assembly GCA_020726575.1). NCBI lineage: Eukaryota > Fungi > Ascomycota > Sordariomycetes > Glomerellales > Plectosphaerellaceae > Plectosphaerella > Plectosphaerella plurivora. The sequence goes on from JAGSXJ010000032.1 coordinate 222,308, forward strand.
TTGCCTTGTTGGAGTCGACGAAACTTTCTTCTTGCGCATCATGGCTCTCTGCCTTGACTTGCTTGACTTTTTCCTCTCGCAATCTTGTCCCCAAGGAATGCTGCCCGTTTCTTCTTGGGCCCCTCCCCCCGAGAACCAGGGGTCCGTCTCACTCCCCGTCTGCTCTGGCATGTCCAGTCCTAGACACGTCCAAGTCTCAGACGCGACTGGGACGGGACTAACCAGCGACGGCTTCCCTTTCTTTTCCTGGGACGCACGGCACGGAGATCTCCATGCCTCTGGCAGTGCAGTGCACTCTTCTGCTGTGCCTAGTCCACTGTAGTCAATGCCTAGCCAGGCAAGCCATGGTAGTCAGTGCTGTTTTCAAACGATCATGTCCTCACTCACATGTGTCTCCTGAATCCGCCTCGCCTCGCCCTGCCTCGCCTCGACCCGACTCCTCGAACTTGTCCCGTCCCGTCTTGTCTCGTCTCTTCCCGGAGCATCAAGAGACATACCATCAAAGAAATCGAGAAGTACACCTCGACGAATCGAGCAAGGCAAATGTCGGTCGGATCATGCCAAAAGCCAAATTTGTGGAAACCCTCGAGGCTTGTCCCGTGCATCCACTGCCTCCATCACCATCCAGACTCTTCCCCAGTCTCTCCAGATTCCCTCTAGATCCCTCTAGCTTCCTCCCCAATGCCTTTGACCTTGAGCCACCATCATGGCCTCCAGGCCCCGAACCGCCTAGTCGACCCGTCATGTCGGGATATTTTCGTCACCTTGCCCTGCCCCCTCCCATCCTCTCCTAGGTTCCCAGGCTTCCCCCAGCCGGACTGAAGCCTCCTCTACCCGTCGTTAGCACCTCCAAAACAGCCAGCAAGGCGTCCCAAGGCATCCCGACCCCTCTTCTGCCCCCCTTTGTGCCCTACCTACTACCTACTTTGGTGCTGGTATCTAGAAGCAGGTCTTCGGCCTTGCAGCATCGTCAGCGCCCAATCAGATGCTCTGCTTTGCTCACCCCAGCGTTCGTCAGTTGGGTCTTTGTCAGTGTGTCTCAGTGGTCGGATAGCGCCAGAGGCGGCGGCGGTGTCCTGGCGAGCCCTGCCATGCCGCCATGCCATGCCATGCCCTGCGATAGCGCCCCCCTCCCCCAACCTTCCGTCTCTAGGGGCCCTGGCCCTGGCACCGACACAGCCCGGACCCTCCCTTCGTCAAGGCCCCTCACCCGTTGTCCACATGCGCGCGGGTACGGTGATCCCCCGACAGCTCCCGCTGGTGACAGCCAGCCAGACACAGGCAGCGGAGAGAACAGCCCACACATCCAAGAGAGGCCAGAAGCGAGGATGCCATGTCATCGACAAGGCAGCATCGTCGTCCACCACCACCCACCCCGGCCAACGCTTACCTGCTCTGACTGACCGAAGTCATGCCCGAGTCATTCAAACAACAGGCAGATAATCACTTTGGCCTCTGGTCTGTTGGTAGGTCGGTCTGCCCGCTTCAAAGTCGCATCGCATCGCATCGTCGTACCGGCATACCGGGCCCCATGCCTGCCTATGCGTGTCAGCAGTCCTCATTGCTTCCATGTCCACCTCTGAGTAAGACATCAAGTCCACCGGCGGCAGGGCCCGGCCTTGATACTACTCACCACCATGGCACCAACGCGGCATCTCCCAGCAAGCTTTCGCATCGTCTTCCTCCGCCCCCCGTCAGTGCCGTCACAAGGACAATGCAACCGTCGACAATGGGGCCTCGTTCTTCCACTTTCCCCTCCCTCTCGAGCCCCAAGCACCAAGCACCGAGCCCTGGGCCCTAGGCCTCGATCAAGCCCTACGCTCCCGCCCTACGCGGTCTGCGGACTACGGGGACCCGAGAAATTCAAGGTTGACACCGGCCCGCGAATGGAGCCCGAACCGCGTCCTACCGCCCAGTCAGCGTCGCCTGCCAGACAATCAAGCACCACCTTGAATGATTAGTCGAAGCCTGACATGGCCTGCCTCGCCTTTGCCTTCCTTTGCCAGCCTGCCCTGCCTTCCTTACTTGCATGCCCTACCGTACAGTACTCCCCTCAGTCCCCTGTAGTTGGCGCCGCCCCCGGCATGCCCGCTCATACCACATTGGGGTCACCGAATCGAGCCACCGAGTGAAGAGACAGAGTGTGTGCGTGCCAGCGCAGCGCAGCGTATCAGTAGCGTCGTGTCGCACCGCGTCCTGCACTTGACCCTGCCCCTCGTCAAAGACCCTCGTGATTTGGTGGCGGCCCGGATCACCAGGAGGAGGCGTAACCTTCATCTCGAGCTGCCAGGAGGCCGTTGGCCTTGGCACGGGTCGCCTTGCTCTTCTGCTCTGCTGCTCTATCTCCATCTGCCCACCTGCCCTAGGACTGGACCCAGACCACCAGCCGCGGAGACCGTCTCCGCGCGAGCCCGTGTGCGAGCGCCGCCGTCCTGTCTCAATGTTGGTTCGTCTGATGAACCACATGGTCCCGTCCAGAGCAAGAACAGGTAGACCAGAAAACAGGGAGCACGCCCCCCTTATCTCTCCCCTCACCCGCCTAGGGACTCTGGGGAATGGCTTCGTGGGTAAATAGCCGTGATCCCGGATACTGAACATGTATCGTGACAGCATGTCTCGAGGAGGGGAACCGGAACCCTTCCCGCGGTGCATCTCAGCGAGACATGCACATTCTCCCAGATAGGACGCCGGAATCAAAAGCCCCAAAACACCATTGACCGACCCAAAACGAACGCCAGAAGCAACCACCATCCCAAAAGGCCCCGAAGGCCCTAGGGGATACAGCCTACAGGCTGCCCACCACCGCTGTAGCTCACTGTCCCGCACAGAAGCAGACGACAGACGGTGGCCCAGGCTCTCCCTGTCGTTCCCTATCCTCGATGCGGCATGGTCGTGGCTCAGTTGATCTCGACCCAGATCTCGCCCTCATGATTGGCGTGTATACGCATCGAACGATCCCCCCCTCCCCTCCCCCCTCCCCTCAGAGCTCCGAAAAGAGTGAGGTGCGGAGCACACTCAAAATCTTTTCTTAGAAAACTGCCCGTGAGGCGGTGCAACGGTACCAGACGAAAAAGTTGGGGTTCTCCCGGCACACACACACACACTCACCGCACCACCTGCAGACAGACAGCAGCAGATGCATGCACAAGGCCCCCGCCCCCCATCCACAGCACAGGTACGGGCATGCCTAGCGCATCGTCTCTCGTTGAGTGAGCGTCGCAGCGAGCATATCGTCAGCGGACGTCCAAGAGGTCACATGGGATGGTCCGCCAACGACAGGCTCAGAACGAACCCAGGGTCCTGGACGGCCCGGCGCAACTCAACGTCCTCGCACAAGCGACGTCAAGGTGCAGAATGGGCCCGTCGGCGAGTTACTTGTCGTCATCCAGGGGACCGGTCCCGCGACGAGCTTGGACTCGGCAGTGAGCCATCGCTGATGTCGGTCTTACTGACTGACGGACGACTGACTGTCAGTCGCATGTCTCCGCAAAAGTCGCGTTGGTCCTCGGCCGTCCGTTGGCAGCATCATCGCATGTGCAGGCTGTTCCATCGACACCCCTCCATGCACCAGTCCAAGGGGTTTCGTTGAGTCGGTGCCACCATGCAGTGTCCCGTCGCCGTTCGATGGCGTCCTTCTGCCCTTTCCAGTGTTCCCTTCGTGTCTGTCGGTCGGCCATCGTGTCCTGGCTCCTAGCGTTGCATGTCGTAGGGCTTGTGGCTTGCCCTGCCTCCCCCTTCAATGGCTTGGGTGTGTGCCAGTACCCCGTCAGGGCCATCACAGTGGTTGGCCTTCACCGTCCTGTGCCTGTAAGCACTGACCAACATGCCGACCCGACCGAACGACCCATGACGGCCTCCGCGGGCGCTCAGCCCTACAACCCATCTCGTCGCCGACGGGAGGATGCGCAACCACGACCAGCCTGTCGGAAGGCCGCAGACGCAGCAGAACTCTTGCTTTCCTGGTCCTGCATCGCATGCATCGCATCGCTGATGACCGTGGTGGTGCTTCCGAATCCAGTCCATGTCGCGATGCCCCCCCCTCCCTGGGTCGGAGACTTGGGTCAATGGAAACGTAACATCCAATTCTTCATACACACCCTTTTCCCCTGACGCAGGACGCCAAGCAGAAGAAGAAAACAACCGACAAAAGGGGAGACGCGAAACGAATTCGTTGCCCAACCAATCCGTGGTTGGCCTCCCCCCTGAGTAAGTCGCCAGCGGCGGCCCCCTTCAAGTAATTACACCCTGCAGCAGTGTCAACGATCGGGTCTGACGCCGCCGTCTCGTCTTTGAGCCGCCTGGCGGCTCGCCGACCGGTCCCTCATGTAGGGAAAAGGGGCTCGCACGGGTTACGGGTTTGATCTCCCATCTGCCCTCCCATTCTCGCTGGCAGGCGCGGCTTCGGAGCACCGTCATAATCGACTCGTTGGTCGCCTCGTCTACCTTTGCAAGGCAGAGACCGGACCCCCTGTCTGGTGCGGCAAGTGCCGATTTGGAGCGCGCCTCGTCCTGTCCAGTGAGATCATGTTCGGACGATCTTTAGGCCTGCCCTTATGCCGGTTGTCGGAGTTTCGTGCCGTGTCCGGCCCCTGTTCTGTCCTATGATATCCTGCCGGCCATTCTTCTTGTCCAAATGAGCAACCGACATGGATGGGAGGGCTCCAACGTCAGAGTGCCATTGTGCATCATCACAGTCTGTCGGTTGACGTAGTTCTCAGAGGCCTCTCTTCCAAGGGGGGGCGCCCACCCGTTGTTGGTAAAAACAGATTCCCCCTGATGGTGGGACCCCAGCGGTAGTCTGTGGCTGAGGTGCATCTCGCACGTGCGCTAACTGCGAGCACCAGGCCAGGTTGTGTGTGTGTGTTCTCGTAGAGGTGGTGTCGGCGCGGGCTGTGAGGCGCATGCTGCACAAACCGTAGGGCTGAGCGTTGTGCAGAGAGAGGTCCCCTCCGGCCCAAGATGCTGCTGCGCCAGGTACCTGGGCACATCCATGTCGACTCGACACACACCCTGCCACCCACCACACTCCTACCCGCGCGGAATGGCCCGCCGTCTCCGTTTCGACTAGGCAGGCCACCGTTTTGCCCCTCCTCTGTGAGTCCTCTCTCTCTCTCTCTGTGACTCTGTCCCCCCTGGTGCTTGCTTTGTCCCTCCTTGGCCGGGATGCTTGCGCGATCTGCATCATCACATCTGCCCGTCTGACATGTCGGCCTCGCCATGCTTGTCTGCATCGGCAGCAGCAGCAGGCTGTGAAGTGCGGGGAGGAGATGGGCTCGATATCTTCATATTTGTTTGCTGGTCTGACCACCCAACAGCCGGCCAGCCGGCCATGTTGTGGTCTCGCATGTCTGATCCTAGGGCCCCAGGGCCCCAATCAACCTGACAGGTCAAGGGGCAGAGGTGCTCGCTCAGTGCTCAGTGCTCACCCCCGCGGCCAGATGCTGCCCGAGAGGTCGGGATATGGCGCCTGCGCTGCTCAGCACGGGCCAGGCCAGGCCTTGCTACTTTCCGCGTCGGGAAAGCAGTGCGATGCCCCCTGCACTGGTTGTGATTCAACGGGTGCAGCAATTCCAGGGGAGGGAGTTCCGCAGCCCCGTGACCAGATGTCGGCACGATGGGACAAGTGGTTAGCCGACCGACCACCAGTTTGTCCACCAGATATCGCACCTTGGACTCCCCGAGTGAGCATCGTGCAGGACAGCCGGCCCCCGTCCGGAGACTGCTGCCCACCCGCCGTCCGGTCGGTCTGTCGCGGTGAGTCCAGTCGGTTCGGCAATCTGTCGTCTCGTTTCGTTGAAGCACCGGCCCCGCGCCTTACAAGCGCGTGTCCGCAATTATCGTATTTTAGCTCGGCGGGTGCAGGCTGGCAATCAAACGGCCGAGTCGTGAACGACTCCATCGTCAAAAAAGTCTGCGACGGGAGAGAAGCAACGGCCACGCACCCCCCTCGCCCCCTTTTCCTCCAGGCCCCCTGGCCCCTGAACTCGCACGGGGCACTGTTCGGCTGCCTCGCTCTGGCGCGGTGCTCGAGCGTCTGAAAATCAGCATGGCAACAGGGATGAGGAGCAGAATCATCGTGGGGGAGCCCGCACCGACTGCCTGGAATCTGCCAGGGGGGGATGCCTCCGGCTCGATGGTCAGACCGCCCCGGCCGCTACCACGCACGCAGTCCAGCGGCCTCTCTCCAGTGGTGGTGACGCCGAGATCCCGGTCTCGCCGATGCACTCGCTTCTTGTCCCTGGAGTCGACAAGAAACACAGTCGGTGGATGCAGGCAGGGCAGCGGCCAGACCGGTCCGCCCTTGCTGGGCATTGCTCACTTGGCTTCTTCCTCTTCCTCATCTTCTTGCAGCGGCTCATGCCCATTATGCGGCAGAAACACCTCCTCACCCGCGGTAGGCGGGGAGTGGACGACCAGGGATGGTGCCTGCTTCGGGTACTCCCCCAGTCGACAAGAGTCCACAACACCAGGCTGCATCTTGTCATGATGCCTCCGAGGTGCAGCCATGCCGGTCCGGCGGCGAGAAAAGCTCCGACACCAACAAACGACCCGTCCTGCGCGGTATGGGCCTCGGCCTGGACTTCAGCATGCTAACAAGCCCACCTGACGAGAGATTCGGGGGGATTTCGGGCGCAGTTCCCTTCTGAGCGACACGCCGTGGCCAAGTGAGTGGGAATGGCCTCATTAGGCAGACTTTGAAGCGTAAAACTCCCGAGGGAATCTGCGGTGCCCCCTCCTCGCTTGGGGGCCAAGCTAGTTGCCCTCCCACAGTGCGATAGCTCCTCTTAAAATCTCCGAGATGGCGTGCAAGTATCGCAAATCACTCGATTTGCGGCAAGTTGATCCGCGGTCCATTTGACGGGCATATCCCTATCAGTCGGGGGGCATCAAGATGGCCCCATTTTCTAAGCTCGTCCTCAAGCGTCAAGGAGGGTGTTGGATGGGCGGAGGCGGCCCCGGACTCCGGTCCTCCAGACTGTCGCGGGGAGGATTTAAGTGAAGCCTTCGAAGCGTGCAGTTGCACGTGCACACAGAAAGGTCATGTCGTCGTCACCTTGGGTCCGGTGAGTCTACCTGCCACCGAGGATGGTTCGAGGAATTGAAGGCCTCGATGCTGGCTCAAGGAGAGTCTGCCTTTGGATGAACAAATGCCGAACCCAAACCAAGGTAGCGGCGGGAGTCGATGGCTGAAAGGGGTAAAGATAAACGAGAAATCCTCGAACCCAGGCTCAAAGGGGCCTGGGGCGTCTGAGGCAAAGCGGATGCTGCTGCATCTTGGCAGTGCTTGCTTGACCTCGTTGCCTACCTGCCTGGCCTGGCCTGTCTGGCAACCTGGGTCCTGGACTCCTGGGTCGGCCCCCAAGTCGTGGCCGGCGCCAGACACTAGGAACGTATCGTCTCTGCCGTGTTGAGGGGTGGGTGAGACACACAAGTCGATCCCTGTGAGCCCGGGACAATGGTAACTTTTCAGTGACAGGCATGGCGCCTCCGAGTTGGTACTGGCGCTACCGCGCGGCGCATTCGTCGCCCACTGGTCTTGAACGTTAACCCGCGAGCGGCGCGGCTGTGCCCCGGAGGCCGACGGGGGGCGCGAGAGGGGCGCGAGAGGGTGGCATGCCGTATCAGTCTTGGGCATGGGGAAGGTCTAGAGCAGTCCATGGATCCATGTCGTCTCCAGACTCGGACCAGATGGCTGGTGCCACGAAGCTTGGCCTTGTTCGTTTCTTGCATGCAAGCACCCCTGGCACTGCTGTACTGGGTAAGGGTGCGCTTGGGGGGTCCCACTGCGGGTAGGCTCTCAGATATCGTCGACATTTCGGGACCGAAGGGAGCCTCCATGTGGCACCCATCATTGGACAATGCCCCTCGTCCCCAGCCGAATGCGACCCTGCCTTACGTCCGTAACAGCGTGTGATATGGTGATCAAGTCCAAGGGTTTGAAATGATCAAGGGGGGGAGCTCATGCTAGCGTTCGGCACTCTCACTCGCTGCGACCTCCTTGCTTGCTTGCTTGCTTGCTTACGTCAAGCTCTCCGGCTTGGGCTTCGACCTCGGTTCGGCTGTCTTGTCTTGTTGGCAACAGGATCCTCGCTGGCCATCTCTCCGGTACTCGCGGCTTTTCGAATGCGGGAAATACTGTCTGGCCCATGCCGCCTTTCCACGACCCAGACTTGTCAGGGCGGCCCGTTCGGGCCATTCACGTTCAGGAACGTCAAGGGGAGAGAGGCATTTGCTGTTGCGAGACAGCGTGGCCAACAGACAAATGTGTGCAATCAACCCCTGGCGGTTGGCCCAGGGCCCCTTGGGCCGCTGTCGGTGTCGAGTAGCGAAACGCATTGCCTCTCAAAGAGGCTTGGTGTGTTGAACAAGTGCTAGCTGAGGACAGGGGTAGCCTTGCTCGACAGCACAAGAAGGGGGGCGTGTGCTGGCGCCCGCCGCCCGGGGGCCCTGTAGATCGTAAAGCGGTGATCGACGAAACCCGTGAACCTTGCTCATCCTGCCTGTGGGATGCGTTATCGCCCTCGAAAAAGTATCGCGTCATGTTTTGGTAACGAGAGAATATCCCGTAGCAGCATGTTCCGGGTCGAGGATGCGTGAGAGAAGTGGGCAAATCTGCCATCCCTCGTGCTTCGCCCCCATTCTTCCATGGGTAAGGCAAAGTTGGTGCTGCCAGGCCAGGCACGGCACGGCACGGCACGGCACAGCACTCTTTGGGTGAATGCTACATTGTGAGACGTCCGCCATCATCAGGGCTTCTTGAGCGCAAGACGGGCTTCGCATGAAGTCGGGCAAAGCATCTTTACCCAAATACTACCTCATCATCTCAGCTGGGCCGAAATGGGGCGACCCATGGTGGCGAGTTATGTGATCGACCTTGCAGCATGGCTTTTGGCAGCGGCACAAGCACGCCTCCTCGGCCCAAGAAATGACGGCTTGGCCCAAGGCATTGGGTGGGTTGGTAATTGGCGGCCTGGCCAGGGAGTGAGCAGAGAGGCAACGGCTGGCTGACCACTGACCATGGTTTTTCCCCTCGCCAACCTGGCCCGTTGGGGGCTTGTCCCAGGTCCCTGGAGCGCGTGGGATGGAGCGGCGGGAGCGGCGGGTGATGCTTGCCACCCCTGGTTCAGTACAGGGGTTGCTGGTTGTCGTTGTCGCAGTGTCGCTTGCTCAAGGTCAATGAGACTCAGGGTCACATCGGCTTTGCCCCGTAGCCAACAGGAGTGAGGACCGGCCGCTGAGTGGTCGCGATGCGATAAATTCTGTGATCTCGGCATCTCGCGGAGTATCTATCGGTTTGGTGTTGCGGAGAATCGTCATGGTGACGCCCAGCCGACGCGGCCATGCCCAGTTCCGAAGTCCTTGGTCCTTGACTCCGTCACCTCGCCTAGGTAGGCACTCACTTGGCTTGGCAGGTCTGGGTCCGCAAACTATCTGCTTGAGCCTTGCTTGGTCTGGTATCAGTTCGCGATGAACGAGATGGGGGTTGCTTTCTGGGCTGCCTGGCCACTTGTCTCACTGACACACCCTCTCGCTGTTGGTGAGTCGACTTTTCGAACGGCGCCACCCCAACCGTCGGCCATTTGGCGCTTCGACACGGACATGTCCGCGGCCCAGAGCTCGCGTTAGAATGGGTATAGTGGCAACCCAAAACCACGTGTGACAAGCTCTCCGGGGCGAGGCTAGTGCCAGTTCCGGCCCTGCGCCTTTTGCTCTTGAATAGCAGATGGCGGCGCCAGCGAGGGGAATTTCATCGGCAGTGGGCCGTGGATCGGGCCCCTAGCTGATGAGAGAGTCGATAGTTTCCGTTGTTTTCCTCCCGCCTAATAATGCCACACCGGTACGCGGCCGTGCACCCAAACAAACAGTGGACGCCAGGTCGGTCAGTCAGGGGACACGGGCATTGCGGACGATGAGGACGCTGAAATGACAGCGCTAAGACCCAGTCCTTGGCGGCAGGGTCGACGATGGACGATGGTTGCTGAATGGCAATCGGGTACGAGGATGACCGAAGATGGGCGGCAATATTCAACAATCATGACGAAATCTCGACGAACCAGCCGGCGGACCCCACGCACAAAGGGATTCCGCTCGGCAAGGCTTTGGCTGGCGTCTCTGGCGTCTGGCGAGGCTCGGTTGGGCGCCGTGTCGTGCTCCTCCACGGTCGGACGAGTCCGTTTCCGAGATTACTAGCTGCAGGTTGGTCGGCGACCACTTTGCGGCGACCTCGCGGCCAGCCACTCGCAGCACCCGAAGAGTCCCCGGAGGGGCCTGTGAACAACATGTCGACCCTTGCCGTAGGTTCTGGGCCACTCGACTTTGCAGGTGCCCCCCCGGGACTTCCAAGAGGTGGTGTTTCTCCATGTTTGACACGTCGCTGGGCGGAGCTGGTAACCGTTTCCCCAGGCTTGAGCCTATTGACGCCTGGACCATGGAGAAGGCGAACAGCCCCGCCCATGAAGCCGTTGGCTTCGTTTGCCCCCTCATGCTGCATGGTCCTAGACCGAGGAATGTCTCAGATGGCCTCTCCATCTTGTGAGAGTTGCGTCTGGCGGTCGCCCTGGCACCACGAATATCTCCCCCCCTGGTCCAGAGGTGCTTGGCCAGGGCTGGAAAGCTGCTCCGACGGCAGCAGGCCATGCCGTGCGTGATTCGGCGTGTCGCGATGGGATATCGGGAAGCTCCGTTGTCCGTTCGGGAGAGGGGCATGTGACTTTTCGCAGCGGTCTAGATGTGACTCCGGCGTGAGGTGTGCGAGGAGAGAAGACGGCATGGTGAGTCTGGCCAGGCATGAGGGGTTTCGATGCTTGGCAGGCCTGGACGCTGAGGTCCTTGCTGTTCCGCTGTAGGCAAAGATCGTCGGGTCGCGGATGGTGATGCCCAGTAGGGATATGGCTTTAGGTCTCGTCAGTTGCCCGTAGATCGTGGCAACAGGTCCGTTCAGATCAGGAGATGGCCCCGAGATATGGTGAACAAAGTCATGGGTTGTCCAGCTCAAGGCTTCGAGGGAGATAGTCAGCACAATGCCCATCCAAAGAGGAGGCGGAGGAGAGAGGAGAGCCTACATGGGAAGACAAGCGCCATGGGGCTTTTCCTGCGTGAGTTCCGGCAAGGACGCCGCATGTTGCTGAACGGCCTCTTCAGCAGCATGACAATTGCTTGATATCAGTCCGCATGTTGCTTCGCTGGCAACACATCCATGGTCCAAGTCTGGCTTCCGATGCCCTCGCCGCGTGATGCGCCTTTCTAGAGCTCTTGCATGCTGTCACACGAAACTGGTCTCGGCGTGCCCAGCATACCCAGCGTTGACTTCGTTCGGGTTTGGTTGCGGAAGATATTGAAGTTTGAATTTGTATGTCATGTGTTCGTGATGGAGGAGGACAATGTGGCCAATGTTGATGTGTGCTTAGGTAGATGGGTGATGTTGGTTTCATGGACGTTGCCATGTGCTCGTGCTCGTAGAACTACGTAGGTAGAAGATGAGGGTTACAAGTTGCCCTATTGACAAGTCAGTCAATGATCACGGCAGGCATGGTGGGGCCTGTATCGTGATATGTCGTCGTACCTGTCGGATGCCGGGGTCACGAAACATCGTGTTGCTGGCATTTGCGGTTGATGATGGCCTCAGCTCGGGGATCGAGACGGCAGACAAGTCTGCCTCGAAGCAACCTCGACAGGCTTGAAGCCGCCGGCTTGGAGGTCGGTTCGACGATGTGGTGGTGGCGATGACGAGAAGATGCAGGATGTGACTAGGCCTTGCTTCATGTAGCAGAACATTAGGGAGCGACGTCGTACATTTCGACCAGATGCATGGCAGATGATTTGACTGATGTGTGGATTTCTGAGAGAGGTGCGGACTTTTGTCAAATTTCGGTGGCAGGTGTGTTTTGCGTCGTCGTTCGACGACATGGAAGGTGCAACAGGGCGTTCTTGCCTCGGTGCTAGAGAGAGCAGCGTCCAGGTGGCCCCGCATGCAATAGTCGCCTTGTCAACTAGATCAAATCGATTCTAGAGATCCGTGATTGATATTGCGTCCGAGTAACAAGGGTAATTCTCGGGCCAGAGCAAATTTTATTGATTGAATGTTCCGAGGTCGTTCCTGCAGCCGGTTGCCCTGGTCCTGGGTCGCAACTCAAACTAAGGTACTCAGAAGCAGGTAATTGGCCGAAGCGAGTGAGCATCTTCGTTCAAGTTCAAAGTATGAAGCACTGAAAAGTATCGCAACTCATTAGACCTACAAGGTTATCGAGCGACTGAGTATTTGGCATGACTCGTTGCTTCCTGGAGACTGACCAAGCGACGGCTACTCTTGGTGATCAATCACGAGATGCATGTCATGGAATCACAAATGGGCATCTCTGAAGCCTTGGGAACAGCAGGACTCGGATCCATCTTGATATTTGCCTCGGACTTATGTGAAGGGAACATCGCTCGACGGTTGCATGTTCCGATGGCCTTCGCCGTGCGCTGATCAGCGGAGCAGCAAAGTGTGGAAGAGTCAAAAGAAGAACACATATATAGAAATCAAGTATCTCAGGACTGACCATCGAGCCATCGTTCTACCAAAGGCAGTCGATCGCTACCTAGGTACGTGGAAATGGAGCAGAGCATGGCGGCAACGAAGTCATGCATTCCCAGCCGGCCTGCTTCCCGAGTCTGCCAATGTGTGGTGGAAATCGGAAAGAACCAAACAGACTTCAAGAAACCTGCGTTCAAGCCTGATTTGAAGCTGCAGACTGCCTGGGGTTGTGGTGGCTTTGCCGCTTGAGGGATCCCGTCCTCACAGATTGTGCTGCCAGGTCCACCGCATCGAGGCTAGTTGGAGGCAATTGAGACTTACAAAGCATCCGAATGTTCCACAAACAAAGGTATAGGCAACTGCCAAATGGCAGAAGGCAACAGACGAACGACACGGCGTGAGCCTACAATGGTGCTCATGCGGCACACTTTTTGTCATCCTTGATGTGGGCTAGTCTCTCCCGCGGACCATTCCAATCCAATTCCAATCGACTGGAGTTGAAGTGCCGAACGAGTACAGAACGACTATCAGATATGTATTAGACTCTAGTATCATGCTCGGGCCTGATTGTTCGCGATGCATCACCTCGCGATACAACTGGGCAATGTCATCAAAGGAAGTCGGACACAGCACGTGACCATGACGCATCCAGGGGTGCCAAATGCCGGGGAGGTGTGTTTCGCCACAATCGGGGAAACCCCCTAGTTCTCCACTGCCACGGTGCAAGCTAACCTTCCGATTGAACCCATCTTACCTCATATCGCATGGGGTTCAACGTGTAATCCTAACGTGGCATCAACTGACGAACCGGGACATTTCCAACCTCCGAACCACAACCAACAGCCCGCGCAACGCTCCTCTTGCGTCGAGCAGTATCATGGGAACCTGGCGCTAGGCCTTTACAATCTTCCGAAAAACCCGTCCCTTCCGCGATTGCGCAGCCTTCCCACCCCCTCCGAAGATGCGCTTCGCCTGGTACGCAGGGGTCAGTCGCGACCGTCCCGCGCGGTGCTTGTTTCGCCCAACCGCCCGCGCCGGACCACCCAAACCACCTTAAATGGACACAAGCAACTGACATGTAGCTGTGCAGGTCTCGACGGCCCTGGCGGCCTCGGTCGTTGTGTCGGCCTTTCACCAGCGGGCCAACTTCTACTCGGCCATGGTGTACCTCGCCCAGAGCAACCTATGCCTCCTCGTAAGTCCGCGTCGCGACGTCATGGGCGACACCAGATCCCCCCTCCTCAGAGACAGGCAGCTGACATGGACGCGATACCTGCAGGTCCTGATCAACTTCTTCTACCTCATATACGGAACGGTCATGTACGGACTCCAACGATTGCTCTACGGGTCGCTGCGGCAAACAGAGGTGGAACAGCTCTCCGAGAGGGCCTGGTTCGCCATTACCGAAACATGCCTGGTCATGACCATCTTCAGAGACGAGATTGGCGCGTGGTTCCTCGTCATGATCACCGCCCTCATCACCGGAAAGGTCTGGGGCTGGATCGGCGATGGTCGTGTCGAGATCCTCGAGCAACAACCACCGGCAAACCCGGGCCTCTTCCACACCCGGCTGAGCATATCGCTGCTGCTGAGCCTGGCCTACGATGTGTGGATCCTCAACTACGCCGTCAAGACGGTCATCCGGCAGGCCCGTCCCGACATGATGGTCATGTTCCTATTCGAATTCGCCGTCCTCGCCACCACCTCGGCCCGGACGGGTATCCGATACCTCGTCTCGGTTCTCGAACACCGCATCATCAAGGAACAGACCAAGAAGCGGCTGGAGGAACGCCGCGAGGAGGTGCGGCAGCAGCGGGAGGAGATCCTCCGACAGCGCGAGCAGAACCCCGATGCCGATGCCTCCGAACCGCTCGAACTGCCCCGCGAGGAGGACATTGACGAGATGGACATTGAGGTTCCTGGCTGGGAGAACAAGGGACAATGGATCCTGCTTCTCGACCTTGTCGCTGGTAAGTCAAGACCTCCGAAATGGCCTTCTATGCCTTGACGCTAATAATACCGCCAGACTGCACCAAGCTTTCCATCTACGTCGTCTTCTTCTTCATCCTCTTCTCCTTCAACGGCCTGCCCATCCATATCATGAGGGACCTCTTCATGACGGGCCGCTCAGTCATACAACGAGGCACAGCCCTGTGGAAGTACCGCCGGGCTGTCGAGGACATGAACAAGTACGCCGACGCCACGGCCGAGGACCTCGCCCGTGAAGATACCTGCATTATCTGCAGAGAAGACATGCGACCTTGGGACCCTGTCGCCAACCCCGCGGCGCTGCAGCGGATCCGACCCAAGAAGCTGCCGTGCGGCCATATCCTGCACATGGGCTGCCTCAAGAGCTGGCTGGAACGCCAGCAGGTCTGCCCAACCTGTCGTCGCTCCGTTGTCATCAGCAACCCCGGTGCCGTGGCCAACAGAGATGGCGTGCTCCAGCGGGTCGGTCTCGGCGCCCTCGGTGCTGCGCCAGCTGCCGGGCAGCCAGGACAGCAGCCGCCGGCGGCGAACCGCCCCGCGCCGGTACAGCCAGCCCCGCGGCCCGGTGGTGCTCGCATCTTCAACTTTGGCGCGCTCAGAGTCGGCTTCGCCCAGGGCGGCGAGAACATACAGGATCTTGCACAGCGCATGAACGAGCCCCGTGGAGGAGCTGCTGCGGCTCCTGCGGCGCAACCCGTACCCGCTCCCACGCCGACCATCACTGCGACACCCCCCGACATGGACACCCTGAGGGCCCAGCTCGCCGAGATGGAGCGGGCTCTCCAGCGGCAGGCTCAGGAACTGCAACAAGACCAGCAGCAATTCCAACTGCTCAACCTTCTCTTTGCAGAACTGGCCCGAGTCCGCCAGCATCAACAGGTTCAACAGATGCGTCAGCAGCGACCTGAGAATGCCCCCGGCGACGTTACCCAGCACGCCTACCTCAACCAGATCCAAGGAATGGGGGAGAATGCCTGGATACCCCCCATGTCGACTGGACATCGCACACCTACATTAACCCGCCACGGCGTCGCCCCCAACGCGGCCGCCATTCCTGCCGGAAGCCCCGACCTTCCCGACGGCGTCGTCCTCCCGGCAGGATGGTCCCTGATGCCACTCCAGCGTCTTGACGGCGCAGGCATTCAACAGCCTCCTACTACCGAAACGCCCGCCGCCACCGCCACGACCAACGGCAACGGCACCGCAGCCCCCCAGACCCAGGATGCAGAACTTACCCCAACGAGGACGGAGCCTGCGACCGCCACCAACGGCGCTGCCAGAGCCCCTCGTGATCCATCCAGAAACGGGTCTCGCCATCCCGATATCATCGCCCCTAACCCTGTTCTTCCCAACTGGGCCGGCGAGAACCAGCTCTTCGGGCACAATGGCTCGTCCTCGCGCGAGCCGTCCGGCGACCCCCCGGTCGCTGCCTCTACTACCTCTGAAAAGGCCCCAACTATCGGCGGACCTCGTGCGGATGACGAGGACAGCAGCAAGGGCAAGGCAAAAGCTGTCACCGTTGAGGATGCGGAAGATGAGGACGAGGAATGAGGGACGCGGAGGCAGAGATATGGCGAGCATCACCAAAACATCCACACGGCGTTAGAGCGGCTTTCTTCTTCTGATAACATCACCCCCTGGAGCTATGAGTAGTACGAGTTGACAAGGTCCGGATGGCCTGTGGCTGTATTATACCTATTCTAGCTGGAATCAATATTTTGATTCTTCACCTCATCACAAGTCACGTCGTGAGAGCAAATAAGAGGCGCAGGGCAACATTAGGCGTCATCATTTGCTCGCTTCATGCCCATGACTGCCGTACCGTCCGTCCATCCATCCATGATTATAACCCCTGGCCCCCTTCCAATCCTCCAACATGATCTGTATAATACAAGCACCTTGCCCCATTCGAGCCCTTCGTCATATCGCTGCCTCGTTCAGACTCCCCACGACGTTATACATTATGCCTGGGAGATCCATCTTCCTTCAACCCTGTGCTCTCCTTCCCTATGCGTCAAACAAATCTCTGTCCTCATCCGTTGGCAACGCCGGAGTTTCAAAGGTTGCAACGTTCTCGCCCTTCTCCCATGCTGCTCCGGGTCCGTGGTAAGAAGGCTCTGGGATTCCCGAGGTTGTCCCAGCGTATCCTTCGGCTGTCGAGGGCTCACTGTCGCTACCCATGCTGCGCACTATGCTCGTTGTCGTGCTGCCTTTCACCGGCTGCGGACTGAGCACTCCGCCAGCGGACTGCGCAACATAAGTAGGCGAAATTACTCCCTCGGAGCCGTAGGGCAGGGACCGGTCCGGGATGTCGCGACTCACCCCATGCGAGTCATCCCCATCGCCTCGACCGAGTTTCCGCAACAATGCCTCGGACTGCTGCTTGGCCAGTTTCTGCAGCTGCTCCGACGGATCCTTGAGGAGCCGAAGCCAGTTAGTAAGGGCGCAGAGACAATCGGCCGGAGTGTAGCGATGTCCATGCACACATACCCAGTCCGACTGGACCGGCACGCCCTCAGCGGCCGGAAGCTCCTCGTCATCCTCGCCCAAGCCGGTTCCGGGTTCACCTGCTCCCCAGAACTTTGGTCGGCGGACGGGTGCGGGAGTAACTGGCAGACTGGGACGGTCGACTTCGCTGGGGAAGTCTGTGAGCTTGAAGCCACGCTCCTGCGGCTTTCCCCTTCCACGCGAGACGCCCGTCATACCCTGGCTCTTCGTACGCCGGTGCTGTTGCAGCCCTTCGACATAGCGCTCGATCTCAGGGACTTCGTCCCAGGCGTTCGAGCGCGAGAAGGCGGTCCAGGGGTCCGACGGGGAAATCTTTATGGTCGGAGTCGCCGGGGTGGCGGGCTCGCTCGTCCGTCCCGTCGTAGATGTATCTGCGACGGAAGACTCAGCGGCTGCCTGATGATGAGAAGGCGCACCGTGCTCACCGATTGAGACGCTCGTGTCTTCGGGCGCCATGGGCGTCCTGCTGAACACGCGAGATGGTCTCGGCTGGTGAGTCTCCCACGGGAAAATGACGGGGGGTTTCTCGGACAGGGGAGCTGGCTTCTCTTTGGGTACTTCGTACCACATGTCCTTGGGCGGACTTGGGTATCGTTCGGGAGGGACGAACGGGGCGGGGTCTTGAGACATTTCGTACACCTGATGAGGAAAGTTGAGTGCCTCGGGCTTGGAACCAGCCGGCGGTGCTTGTCTGGGGGGTTATTAGTGACTGGACTTTGAGATCATGGAGAAGTAGTGCTCACCTCTGAGCATCCCACGTTTTGGCCGGAGAGGGTGGTTGATGCGGCGGCTCCACCGGTGTAGGAGTTTGACCCCGCCCGTCTTGTGCTTGAACCTGCTCTGGTCGAGCCTCAGCCTGCGGTTCGGAGGAGGAGCCAAAAGACGCGCTGGAATGGGGAGGGGGCGGCGCAACGTGATGCGAGGGCTCATCATGGTGGGCATGTTGGGTTTGGTCTTGGTGATGGTGAGGGGAGTGAGGCGCGCCAGGCTGAGAAGTGTGCTGGGAATCATGGGACTGGTGATCAAAATGAGAGTGCTGGTGCTGATGCTGGTGATGATGATGATGATGATGATGCTCGGGCTGGGACTGTTGATGATACTCATGAGAGCCCTGCTCTCGTTGATGCGCCGCCGTAAATTGTTGGGAATAACTACTCCCTTGGCTGGGGCCGTATGAGGTCCCCTGCCGGTAGTGCTCACCCGTTGTGGCCTGGTGAGGCTCGTCTTGGGTTTGGTGCTGGATGTCGGGCTGGAATTCGCCCTTTGTGAAGTACTGTACGAGTTCGGGAGCTGGCTGCTGTATCGATTCAGTCGGTGTGGTGTCGGGCGCAGACGTGGAGGTAGGCGAGTGAGGTTCCTGGTGGAGAGTTAGCCCATGCATCACCACCGGTACCTGACACAGCAACGACCTACCGAAACCCTGTAGTGCCTGTCGTAGACAGCCCACCAGCGCCCAAACATCTGGTCGAAGGGGTTATCGCTCCTGTGGGCGTCGCGGCCCTCGAACCAGGGCTTGATGGAGCCAATGAAGTGGACCATGTTGATGCTGGACTGGAAATGGCGGTAGGCTGGGACGTATTGGTAGTGGGCGGAGGGAGTGACGTTGTAGGTGAAGCTGATGCGGTTGTAGTTGGAGCCGAAGTGCATGTTCAGCAACCCCTGATCGGCGCCGTCAAAGGAGATGCCGCGATCTGCCATGGCCATGAGGGCATAGTAATCACCCAAGTTTGGGGTTATGGCCATGACACCCGTGTTGAAGAGGTCGGGCCAGCCAATGTCGGGGGCGGCCGAGAACGGGGCGGCAAGGTCGAAGAGCTCGTCCGGAGCCCTGTAGGCCAGAACGTCTGCATCGAGGTATACAATCTTGGAGAACTGTGTCTGCTTCCAGAGGTTGACTTTTGTAAAGGCCGAGTGCAGGTCGGGACGGTTCATGAGGTCGAGGTTGGCGGGCTTCTCGTTTCGAATGCGGGGCACGGAGATGATGTGATTGTAGACGGTCTGGTAGAGAGTAGAGGCACAGATTAGGCACGAGCCAGGTTAGTTGAGGGGAAGGGAAGGGAAGAACTGACCTTGAGCTGGGTAATGACTTCGGCCGAGACGGTGTCGAGGGTGACCAGAGCGGCCAGCTCCTTGGTGGTGCCAGCATCGCGAAGCGAGTGAGCGAGTACCAGAGCGCCTGCAGTCGGCTGGGGTCAGAGCAAGGTTCGCCTGAAGCAATGGGTGGTTGACATACCGGGAAGATAGTTGTCGCTCAGCAGAAGCTGCGAATGAAGTCGTGGTTAGCTCTCAATTCCTTATTCTGGAGCTTGGGCGAACAAGCGCGCGTGCGGCGATCCGATTTGCGGAGAGCTCCCAGAGCACTAGTGAAGTGTGGTTGGACGAACCGTGGCATAGACATGGTCCCCTCGTCGCGCAGCCATTGCGACTGGGCGTTTTGAGACAATAGGCTCGGAAACCGGATCGGAGGAGGTTTGACGCGACAGAAAGACAGGAAACAGGAGCGCGTGGGAGACGCGGGGCGGAAACGTGAGGGCGAAGGCGAGAAAAGCAAGATGAATAATAGCGCGGGTGAGCGGCCGACGGGCAGTGGCGAGGCGGATATTAGACCCAAGGCCGGTCCCCGGAGAGCCTTGGAGAGGCTTGAAGGGGGAGAAAGTTGGAGTGAGAGAAGCGAGGAGGACGACGCTGGCGGACAAGATCTCAAGGTCGTTGAGAGATGGGATTTCGGGAGCCGGCAGCCAAAAAGGGTCGGGAAAATTCCCAAGCTCGCGATGGAATGATCGATCAGGGAGCTAAGGGTTCCTCCTTCCCTCTGGATCTAGCGTCGTTAGAGTTTCTGAGGGGGGGTCCAACGGGGGGGCGTAGTGGAAGGAAGCAGGTAGGAAGGAGCTTCCGAGCAAGACGAACAAGTCGAGATGGACAGGACGGAAGAGTTTGGTGATGTAGTCAGCGACGGAGTGACATGACAACAAGCATGGGAGGCGAGGCAAGACGATGCGATGAGAGACGGACGAGGGGGCCTGGCACTGGCACCAAACAAAACGTCACTCATCCACTACGACTGCTCCGACGCTGGAGCTTGCGCTGAATTTCCTCCACTCGAGTCCGTCTGATGCCGGGCCCCCTGCTTGCCTGCTCCCGCGACTCCCCCAAGTCCCACGCACGACGCGCCAGGTTAGGCAAGGTGCCGCTCCAACTCTCTCTCGCATCGCTGATCCATGCCAGTGCCATCTGATCCCCTCCCCGCTCTCCACGCTCAACTGGAAGACGTCGGGTGACGGTGTTCAGTAACGACTTCAAGGACAATTCGTCCCTCTTCCGACCACCGCAGACCACGCACTCTTTCTCGCGCAAATCTCTTTCGCCTGGCACTTACTGATTCTTCCATCTCCGCCATGTCCGGCGACGATGGTCCAGCCCGCCGCGCCGCACCAGAGCGGGGCGGGTCTGTTATTTTTCTTTTAAAACCCGCGTCCAAGCCTGGCGGCATGCATTGCAGCGCATCGCGGACACAGCCGGCGCAAGCACAGGCCGCAATGTACCCAGAGCTCCCTCGAGAACCAGGTCCATCGCGCGGCTTCGCACCCCTCGCCATCCCTCGAGGAAATTACCTGCGTACAGGGGCGCAAACCTCATGTCGCGCTGCCAATCACGACGTCTCTCCCACGCACCCTCCCCTCCGCCAGTCCGCGCCTTTTGCGTGCCGCTTCCCATCATACCACCCGAGTGAACCTCGTATCCTTGCCAGGCCTGGTGCATCTACCTAAAAGTCTGCAGCCTCAACTTCCTCAAGCTTCGATAGCTTCCCGCTCCTCATTTGCCTTATCTCTCTGGTTATCGCCAGATACTACCGTCTACCGAGACAGCCGGCATCCAAAAAGAATGGAAACAACCGTGCCCTTCACTCTCCCGGAGAGCCTCCCGTTGTTTCCGTCTGCCTAGCCAGACTTGGGGCTCCTACAGAAAGGAAACTCTCAGACCCTGCGCTTGGCTTCCGATGTCGACTGCTCAGGGGCTTGTAGCACCTAAGCACCTTTCAGTTGCAGAGATCGTACGAGCCCCCGAGGACCGTTGGTCGGACGTGTAACCTATGAGGCATATCACGAACATGCTGTGCTGCCGCGCGCATTCACACTGCGACCTCAACCTGCAAGTTCTCCTGCAGCCATTGTCCATTCAACAGCCAGCTCGCTTCCCCGCATGTCTTGCGCCCACCATCACCGTCTTACTTTTTATGCCGCTACCATCATGCAGACCAGCCACCGAGACACACCACGACACCGGTCAACAAAAAACCCGCCCAAAGTACTTATCTGCAGGGACTAAAACAAGGGACCTCGAGTCGACGCGAGGTTGGCCGTTGGTTGGATCAATGCAAACGCACTACTCTGGCGGCAGGCTATGACGACTGGCAAACTCGCTAGAGCTGTCATTCCATGCTCTAGTCCTTGATGCTGCTTACAGTCTCATGCCCAATGACGCAGCCTCAGTGGTCAACCCCGCATTGTAGATGCCCTGGTGTCGTCGATGGATATAGTTACGAGGCCTCCCCGACTGTGGATCTTCCGGGGCCAACCCCGGGATCGTCCACATCGTGGTGGTATCAAGCAACAACTGCTCCGCAAAATGAACACCCTGATGTGGACTGACCTTCGATCAGATACATCTGAGATTAGGAAGAGGCGTTGGGTTGTTTCCTTCTTGCTCCCGCAGTGAGGTCAATCGTTGTTGGGTTCTTGGAACGTACATTGGAAACAATGTATTGGAAATTGATTATACCCACTGAGCTCATGGCTCTCCTTCAAAGGCAGAAGCACCACACGACCGAGCAAGCACCTCACCTCCAGATGCCTTTCAACCATTCCAGCACGACAGACAGATTGAGCTTTGCACCTGCTCGGAGGCCCGTGCGGCAATTGCCTGCCCCGGTGAATTCTAACGGCTGCTTACTAAATCACGATAAGAGGCAACACGTCCGATAAGACGATCCACCGGAAAACTAAACCTGGTCGTCTCAGAGTCCTCGGCGCGCAACTCCCTTTGATTGACAACACCCCAACTCCATCCATCCATCCGCAGCGCTTCAACCCCGATCGCAACCATGTCGTGGAGAAGTCAAGGAGTCACCGGCTCCAACAACATCCCTCTGGGAAAGCGCCGTTTTGGCGACGAAGATGGTCCCCCGCCCGCCGATGCGCCCGACCTGAAGCGTGGCCGGAGCCCCGAACCCCGTTCGTCCATCCCGCGCCCCTGCTGCTGGTGCTGCTGCTGCCTTGTCCACCACCAACCTACTGACATTTGCACCATCACAGGAACCGACGCCGATGGTCCCCGTAGACGCAAGAAGAGAAACCGCTGGGGCGATGCTTCCGAGAACAAGGCCGCTGGCCTCATGGGCCTCCCGACCGCCATCGTCGCAAACATGACCAGCGAGCAGCTCGAAGCCTACACTCTCCATCTTCGCATCGAGGAGATCAGCCAGAAGCTCCGAATCGACGACGTCGTTCCTGCCGATGGTGACAGGTATGTTCATCAATCCCTCATCCCGCTGCCTTCTCCCGCTGACACCTTGTCTAGGTCGCCCTCGCCCCCGCCGCAGTACGACAACCACGGTCGCCGTATCAACACCCGCGAATACCGATACAGGAAGCGCCTGGAGGATGAGCGCCACAAGCTCATCGAGAAGGCCATGAAGACCATCCCTAACTACCACCCTCCTCAAGATTACAGGAGGCCCACCAAGACCCAGGAGAAGGTCTACGTGCCTGTCAACGACTATCCAGAGATTAACTTCAGTATGATTGCTAACCCTCTAACCCTTCTAACTCTGCTCTATTTCTTTTGTACCGAACGGCGCCGGGCCCGTCTTGTCACCTGCATTCCCCGCAATGCCTGTGTCAGGACTGGTCTCGTAGCGACTGGACTCTCTACCCAAACATCGTGCTCCACCCTTACTTGAACCAGACACTAACGCTTAGCTTTTTCCCCATGAAGTTGGCTTACTTATCGGACCCCGTGGCAACACTCTGAAGAAGATGGAAACCGAATCCGGCGCCAAGATTGCCATTCGTGGCAAGGGCTCCGTCAAGGAGGGCAAGGGCCGCTCCGACGCCGCCCACTCCAGCAATCAGGAGGAGGACCTCCACTGTCTCATCATGGCCGACACGGAGGAAAAGGTCAACAAGGCGAAGAAGCTCATCCACAACGTCATTGAAACTGTGAGTCTCCTGCCTCTTTCACCTGTTCCCCCAAGGATACTAACATGTTACAGGCGGCTTCCATTCCCGAAGGCCAGAACGAGCTCAAGCGTAACCAGCTCCGTGAGCTCGCTGCCCTCAACGGTACCCTGCGCGACGACGAGAACCAGGCCTGCCAGAACTGCGGCCAAATCGGTCACAGGAAGTACGACTGCCCCGAGCGCCAGAACTACACCGCCAGCATCATCTGTCGCGTGTGTGGCAACGCTGGTCACATGGCCAGGGATTGTCCCGACAGGCAGCGTGGAGCCAGCTGGCGCAACACTGGCGACGCTCCTGGTGGTCGTCCTGCCGCCGGCCGCATTGGCGGCGGCGATGCTGTCGACCGCGAGTACGAGGTGAGTCTTTCCACCCCCCTCCTGATCCTCTCTGTACTAACAAGCAATGTAGTCTCTCATGCAAGAACTCGGCGGCGGCCCTGCCGACGGAGCCCCTCCCGCACGCATCGAGGCCGGCCCCGGATCCTACGACAACGAACCCCGCGGCGATGCCAGGCCCTGGCAGCGCGGACCGACTGGCGGCCCTGCACCCTGGCGCCAACGCAACAATGACCATGACAACGGTCCTCCTGGAGGTGGTCGTGATGGTGGCGGTGGTGGCGGCGGCGGCCCTGCGCCTTGGGCTCGCAACCGTGACCGCGGCAACGACGATCGCCGTGGCGGCGGCGGCGGCGGCGGTGATAGCTACTACGGTGGTGGCGGACGCGATGACCGCGACCGTGGCTACGGTGGTGGTTATGGCGGCGGCGGCGGCCACGGCGGTCAGGCCGCTGCTCCTCCTTGGTCGCAGGCTCCCGGAACACAGAACGGCGGCTACGGCAACTACGGTGCTTACGGTGCCTACGGCGGTGGTGGCTACGGCGCTCCTCCGGGCATGAGCGCACCTCCTCCTCCCCCCGGCATAGGTCCTCCTCCTGGTGCTCCGGCCGGTCTCAACGACCTCATCTCGCAGTACTCTGGCGGCGCACCCCCGCCTCCTCCCCCTCCTCCCTCTGACCACGCTCCCCCTCCTCCTCCTGGCGAGCTGCCCCCTCCTCCTCCCCCTCCCGGCGCCTAAAGGCGTCGACCTTGCGTCCTGACAGCAGCTGGGCAGATGACACGACTCGCAGAGCCAGCTAGGTAGCCAACGCAGGAATACGATAGGAAACAGGGCTTAACCTCAGCACTCCGGTATAGGATAATGCGACAGACTGACGATAGGAGAGAGACGAGCAGGACACCTCGGGAACACGGAGCCCCGAAAAGTCCCAGTGTAAATGATGGAGAGGGGTTTTTGACAATGCGAATTTTCTAGGCCGGACGTGAACGCCCGCCCGGGGCCGGATCGAAAGTTTACCAAGCGAGACGCGTAATTTGTGTACTATTAGGACTGACGTAGCAGTTTTCCTCACGCATTCTAGGCACTGGATCTTGTTGAGAGAGAGAAACATCCCATGATCGGCCCGTTGTGATGGTGAAGTGGTGGGTGTTTTTGTGACGCCGTCGCGATTTTGGGTTCAGGGGGAAGAGCGCCAACCCCTGAGCCGAGGGACGATCTAGGAGTCCGTCCAGATGCGCCCACATATTCGGGAAACCTTGTGTCGTTCGGTCCAGAGTCTGTCTACCTACGGCCGAAGGACCGCGGAGGATCATCAGCGGCGTCCCCGCGTACCCGGGCGGAGGAACTTGAAAGGCATCCCCACGGCCCCATTGGCAGCTTTCGTCGTCAGCGACCGGTCAGCCCTGCGCGCCATCCTTCCAGATCGAGCGACGCCAACGACACGCACCGGACCCAAATCTGGCATGACGAATCTTCGCTGTTTTCTTCCTTTGGCACCAACCGAGCCAAGGGCAATGGTGCTGCTTCCCAAGGAAACCGGCGGCGTTGAGGGGGGGGCGTTCCGGCAGTCCAGTCAGATTTGCGGGAGGCGTCTTCAGCCCGGGCTGGCAAGCCATTGCGTCTGGACCTGGGCGCGGCGGTTGGCCGCGGCGTTCTCGGCGACGTCAACGGCGTACGACACGGGTGAAGAAGGCGCTGCTGTAGCGCGTTGCGCGCGTGAGGGCACGATCATGGACATGACGGCCGCGGGTGTCGCGGAGCATGAAGCGGAGCAGGGCCATGGGCCTGAGATATCTGCCAACGCATCAAGCGTTTCTGGCCGGTCGAGCTGAGAACCACAGCCTGGTGCCTTTTTGCATCAACTCAGCCCACTTGGGGCAGGGCCTCGGGTCTTCGACTGCAGGGCTCCGGGCCATGAATAGAGTTGTCGTGCCACTTTGCCGGCCTCGGGCAAGGCCCAGGCACGTCCGCTCCCCCCCTTTTTTACCCACAGACGGCCATGCCAGTGGTAAGACATGGCGCTAATCCCGCACGGCGGGAATCCTCCTAGCGTGGCCTGCGGGCTGGCTGTCCTTCTTGGCTTTGGTCTGCCAGGCTGCCGGCGCCGATGGAGGAGGGGACCGGAAAGGCTAGGCAGCAGACCGTCGTCTTTGCAGACAGCCCATCACGTCCTGGCGATGGTGTTTCCCCTGGAAGAACGGCCCCATCTAGCTACGCCAGTCCGTTCTGTTGACGTATGTCGCCCCTTTATGTCCTCCGCACAGGGGGAAATAGGGCAACAACAAACCAAGAGCTAGAGATAGCGGGCGCACACCCTCTGTGACAGGCTCGCACGAGCTCGCCATCACGTTACTTAGTCTGGGGGTGCGGAAGGGGCCAGAGTGCAGGCCAATGAAGGCACGGAAACCCCTGCCCTCGAGACTCGCTTCCTAGGTCGCGGCAACCATGGCGGCTAGGCGCACGGAGACAGGCTAGAGGAGTTGGGAACCGTGCAGAGCCGTGCTGTCTCCGTGAAAACTCCTCCTCCGTGGGTTTTGGCCAAGCGACCAACTGGAGAGGATCCGATGTCATCCGTCGCCATCGATGCGCTGTTCATTTTGCCTCAAAGGCAAAAAAAGCGGCCATGGGGAGGGAGGGGCGTGTGTCGCGTTGGCCGTATGTACCAGGTACATGGCCAGGTTGCAAAAGGACAGATGTAGACAGATGCCGAGATCTGCGACCCAAGCAGCGAGGCCTCGATTCGGTGTAACAGGGGCCCTTGCGGCGGAAGCGTTCGAGAAGCCAAGGTGAACATGGGCGAGGTCAAGTTTGGCCACAAGAAATGACTGACTTGAGCGAGAGCGTGGTCTTGTCTGGTGCCACGTCACACCAGCCTCATCCGCCTCACGCGCCTCAACCGCGCTGATCGGAGGCGCCAGCGGTGAGGCGTGTGGCGGAGTCCTCAAAACGTGCATCGGTTGCCTCCGGGGGCGACCGTTTGCTCGGTAGGGCGCGCCAGCAGTGGCGCCGTTGCATGTTTGTCATGTGTCTTGCTCCGTTCGATGGCTGGGATCTTGGATCTCGGCTGCTGCCCGTCTGCATGTTTCTATCCATAGACACACTGATGCAAGTCGTGCGTCGCTGGCAGACGCGACGGTCGACGGTCGCATAATAGTCGCCACGCCGTATATGCAGGGCCTTCAGCTCAGCAAGGAGCTCTGTTCAGCGTATGTGGAGTTGCTGTGCCAGGATTGGGAGTCAGTCCTTCAGACTTTGGACGCCTGACCTTGGTCACCGAGAAGGCGGTCTGTCAGAGCAGGAATCTGAGGCCATCTCGGCGCGCGCAAAAAAGCCTCCCTTGACGATCGAGAGGTCATGTGCGCAGGGCCTGCGACTTGGCCCGGCCAGTCAATGCTGTCCCGTGCTCATGTGACCGGCTCCGGCGTCATGTGAGCAGCTGGGCGGGAGAGACGAAGAACACCAAGAAACCAACCGCATGATCCTGATCCTGCATGCGGTCCAGGCAAGCAGATAGCCGCCAGTCGATGATGGATAGACGCGCCCACATCCCATGCCCGATTCGGCCAAGGTTCCTCGAGCCCTGCCCCGATAAGACATGTAATCTGTGACTAAGGGCAGCGGGCATGCCGGTGTATCGAACGACGGCGTCCGATGCTGGCAGGACGAGACCATTGTGTTGAAAAAGGCAGAATCCTCGGCGCCAGTCGACAACGCGGATTGGTGAATCTGTCCCTGACGGATAAAGAGAGACATGCAGGGTGGAGGGGCGGATGTTCGAGGTCAGTGTAATGATTGGCCTAAAATGAGCGGAGGATATCCAATCGGGTGGCGAAGAAAGGGTAGTGCGATAGAATGCCCAGACCCTCCAGAACCCAAGGACGAATGGCGATGGCGCCCAGGGCATCCTGTTGAGTCGTGAGGGTCTCATGGCGGTTTTGCCATGCTGCCATCCACTCGGGGATGTTGATCCCAAGGACGGAAGACGGACGGGGCGCGGGGCCGGGCCTCTCCTAGTGATGAAGCTTACCAGGAGGATCCCAGGAGCGGGCCGTCAGAGGCTTTTGTTGGTTGCTGCTGAAGGAGTCCGGGGGAGACTGAAGACTCGTGAGCAGCACCGGCCACTTGTTGGCATGGCATGGAGTTCCTTGCAACGAGCTGGACCTCTCGCCGAAGCCTCACGACAGGCGACGAGCTGACAGCGCCAAGGTCTGGGGTCCAATCTGCCCCGTTGGTGTCCTTTCTGGGTTTGATGGATGCGAACCACAAGGAGCTTTGGGGGTCAGGCCTGAGGGTGTGGGAGAATGCACCCGTCGAAGCTAAGGAACCAACAGCGCGATGGGGGATTTCGATGGCTGCCCTCCACCGGCCATGAAGCCGTATGCCCCGAGCATGTTGGTTGTGGTCTCAACAAGCGGCTTGCAGACGGCCAGGAGACGGGCGAGCCACTAACATCTTGGGACGAAGAGAGAGGAAGAGATGAGAAGCGACGGAACATCTGCGAGATCTGACAAAAGCACCTTACTCGAGCTTGTCGTGCATCCTGCTTGTTATGCATTTTGCCCGTCGTCGGAGGGCACCCCTGGTGCTAGGCAACATGGAGGAAGCGCCGGGACGAGACGACGAAAGGTCGTGGTGGGGTGGGAACGTGAGTTCGTGGTGGTGGGAAACCGAGACATTTGGAAAAACATGGCCTCTCGGGTTGCCAAGAGCGAGACATGCAGAGAAGCACGCTGTGGTGGAACACGCCTCTGTGACATGATTTCCAGATCGAGGACACTTTGACTTGCATGTTTGGAGGAGGTTGGCCATTTCATTGAGACGGCAGGAGACTGACTGGATTTTACCTGAAAATCTATCGTGATGACATCGAGCCGAGTCTGTACCCGAGTACGGCCCACTCTGGGTTGCGACTTCCTCTTTGACTTCCACCTCGAAGCCCTCCGATTCCGGGCAACCTGGACACTGAAGGAAAGAACAGAATCGTGGCCCCTGCTCCTTCCCCGTCTGCCATCTAGAACCGTGCCACCCCTCCAACATTCGCCATGTCTCTCCCTTCACACCATCACGCCGCCCGTCCACCCACCCATCATCTCCCCCGCCGTCACCATCACCACGGTGAAATCCACGTTCCATCCCAAATCCCCCAACGGCCGCCCGTTGTCGAATCCCCCCGGTTACGCCCGTCAGCCACCTCGAGAGAACCATGCTTCTTCCAGGCGAATGAACTGCTCAACTACCGTCCAACAGCTGCACGGACACGACTCGAGAAAACCACAACCAGGACATCTCAATGGCTTCGGGCACGTCGTATAATCCATCCATCCTACGGCGAATGTTGGAGTCACAACCCCCGGTCGCCTGTTAAAGTCCCACATCGGAGAGGGGGGACATATCCTTGCTCATCCTTGCCGCTCCCCATCGCGAGTCCCAGATCTCCAGCATCCTTGGATGCTAGCCACTCGACCAGCTGCCCAATGACAACCTTCAGACAGCCCTTTGCAACTCCCATAGGACAGACCCTCCATGCAGCTCCCGGGGCGGAATTTAACGAGTAGAGGGGCGCAGCTGCGCAAACTTGCCTTGCGTCAAGTTTTGCTTGCGTGCGCTCCTCGTCGCCTGGTTCCGTCGGCCAGCAACGTCTGGTCCGAGTGAGCTTTGCTGCATGTCTGCCTGCCAACCGTGCCTTGGAATGTGAGTGCGCGGCCAGGACCGTTACCATTCGCTGACCCTGTCGTCAAGGGCCCCGAGAGGCATGCAGACGACACGAAAGCGAGGAAAAAGAAAACCGATAGACGGACACCGCCGGGGGTCCAAGGCGAAAGTTGCCACGAGTACTCGGTACTTCCGACGGCACCACGTCCTCGCACACACACACGCACGCACTCCGCCGCTCCGCGGGGCATGCGGTTCGAGACCTGGACCTGGACTTTGGGCCGACTTGCTGCACCTCGGGGGTCCAACATTACGACACCGACAATGAGCTGCCGCTTGTCGCTTGTTGGCTGCGCTGGCTCGCTGGGGCTCCATCTCGTCTCCTCTTCCGCGTCCGGCGATGGGACGGGACCAGACGGCTGGCTTGCACGGGTGGCACAAGTGCAGCAACTGCGCAAGCCCCTCTGATCTACGCCCTCCCGTCGCCGTCTTCCTTGTCCTCTGCTGTCCAATCTCGTTCAGCACCGACGGGTACGTTCCCACTTGGACGGGAGACACCTGACTGCTTTCGTCCTCGCGGCGGCCGTCCTCCAGTATCTGCCAGCCTGTCTACCTACGGTACGGTACATCGCATGAATGGCCCGCAGTGGAGGGGCCCTGTCCTGCCTGTCCAGACGCCACCACGCTGCTGCAGGCAAAGAATAGCAATCCCGTGGATTGACCGTCCCCGTCCACCCTCGCAACCCCCCGGGACCCCTGCAACCCGCGTCACCCATTCACGTCCCGTAACCGCCATGGACAAGACAAATGCCAAAATCACCCATATACCACCAGCCCGTCGTCACCTCCGCCCCCTGGGTGACCACCCCCCCTTCTCATATGGAGACTGTTGTGCTCTTTCCAACCTGGGTTCCCTTTTCTCTCCCCTTTTCCACCTCGCTCGTAACAACTCAAGGCCAACCTGTGCGGTCATCCTTCAGCTTGCCTTATACACCCAGGCCTCTCTCTCTATTCGGCGGCCCTCTTCCACACCACCACACCACCACACCATCCCAACACCACCACCACCACATCCGAGCCCACAACCCTATTCCGGCGCAACCCTGCGTACATATACCAATCTTTGACCACCCCCCGCCTAGACGAGTACAAGAGCTGGTCCTTGCTCGGTCTGGTCTTCCCACCCCACCCACCACGATCCGATCCTGCGATTACACGGAACGGGCTAGCTCCCTCCCGCTCCGGTGCTCTTGAAGCTCTGGCCCGCCCTCCACCGGCCGTCGCCCAAGTCCAAGCCGTCGATCTCCTCACCAACACGCAAGCATTTCCCCTGCCGCCGTCGCTACCCTCTCTTTCTACCGAAGAGGACCCTCTGTGTTCTTTTTTTCCCTCTCCTCCCCCCTCCGGCGGCTCTTCTCCGACACTAATATCCCAACCTACTATCAACAAAAGGCACTCGTCACCTCAACCTCGTCCCCTTCCACCTCTCTACTCTGCATTTGATTGTCTCTTTCTAGCGAGCGAGCGAGCTATGTCACCGAGAACTTCAGAACAGTAAAAGGACTAGACTATGGTGGGACAACCGCTGGACATTTCACATCAACCATGTCATCCGCAAACCCGTCATTCGGGCTGCCCAGCAACCCCCGAGATACCCCCCGAACACGCAGATATGGCTCGGCCACAGACCCGACCGACGTCGTGCCCGTCGACATCAGGCAGAAGGTGTCCCAACGCCGGCTTTCAAATCGGACTCTTAACCGCCAGCCTTCCCAGGGCAAGACCGTGGCGGACACAACGCAGACAGGTCGCGCACGGCGCCCCGAGCTGCCGGTAGCGGCCAAACCGCAAAGTACCCAGGCTCCTCGAAGAGTGCCAACGATGAACCCGCCAGAGGGCTACATGTCGACGACCAGAATAGCCCAGCCAGCGTCCTCGACGTCAACAACTTCAAAGGCGCCGAGTCCCCACATTCAGGATGCTATCCCCGTCCCGACGAGGAGTATTTTGAGAAAGAAGCAGACGTTACCTACGTACTCCAGATCAGGCGGCGTCTTCCACACCCGAGGCGATTCAGAACGGACCGCTTCATCCTCATCCTCCTCGGTCGATCCGTCACTCTTGACCCAGTCTGACCGCGTCGCCAGCCAGAGCCCCGACGCGATTCAGGTTGCGCATACGGTTGAGCTTCCAAGAACCCAGGCACATGCCATCACGATATACCCGGAGCTGGACCGGTACAGGAATATGCCTACACAATCATACGGCTCGGGTGATATGGCGTTTGAGGTGCCCTTTCATCTGGCCACCCATGACCTCCCTCTGCCTCCGACACCAGCATACTCCGGTACCAGCAGCCAGCTGAGTACGACGAGCCCGTCGACCAGATTTTCCGAATCGCCTGGACCTGGCGCATACAGCAGAGACACCACGCCGACGTCGGTCTCATCTCAGTCACCCGGAATGTTGGCGTCGATGCGCTTCGCGCCACACCAGAAACCTCGACAACAGAGCCCCGCCTACAGTAGACCACCTGTCACGCGGAGGAGGACTGCAAGCATGTCCAATGACGTCGAGGTGTCAGGCGGCGACTTTCAAGGCCTCGCTGCCGTACGGGAAGCCCTGACATCCTCCTCGTCCAACTCGACTGTCCGAGATGGAGATCGCTCAGAAAAGGTCAAGCCAAAGACCAAACATCACCCACCGACGCCACCGAATCCGCCGCCGCGGAAGTCTTCTCAGAAATTCACTGAGGCCAAGACCGACTCCTCGCCCAGACGGCCGGCCCAGAGCACCACTTCATCCACCACCTCACCCGCCAAAGTGAACACTCCTCGGTCCCGGCCTGCGTTGCAATCACGAGCCACACCCCCTTCACGACCCAGCAGGGATGGTACCCCTGACCTGCACTCTCAAATTCCCGACCCCCCGCCCATCGTCCACAGCAACCTTACACACGCCCCCTCGGTCCCAGAGAGACCCAGTACTGGTGGACGTCAGCAATCGTTCAGTCCCCTTCCGCGGCGGACGACTCCTTCTCCTGCCTTGGGCAAGCCTGCCGCGAGGTCAACCCTTGTTGCACCTGGACGTGAAGCCACCCCGAAGCCCCGCCCTTCTCTGGCTTCGCCGTTGACAAGCCCCGAGAAGGCTACCAAGTCAACCAACACCTCGACCTTCAACACCAGGTTTCCGTTCTTCAGTAAGAGGTCCAAGACAGCCCCCGATCTCAGTGCTGTCGACGACAAGCCTGCTCGGAAAGGCCCTGTGGCAGGCACCGGACATGAGGGCTACGGCAGGATCGGCTCGATCCGAAGGCGCAGCGGGAGCCTGCTCGTCGGACGCTCAAACCTCGAGTCTGAGCCCTCCCGACCAGCTCTCAATGGCAACAGATCCGTGGACACGTTCCTGCAGGACCGTACAAGCCCCGTCGTCATCTCGGGCGGCGAGATTGTTCACAACCGCAACATCAGCGCAGACCTCAGCCGCATCGACAGCCATCAGAGCATTGGCATGGGTCGACCCAGCGTCGACTCGCGGTGGGACTCGGAGACGTCGACCACATCCTCAGTTCACAGAAACTCCAATCGCATCTCCAGTCTGCCACGGGTCACTCGGCCCCGGGTCAGCAACCGCCGCCCGTCTGACAGCAGTGACTCGGAGGCCGTTGCCATGAAATCTACCCTTGCCTACAGGCGATCGGTGCAGCGACTGCGGGCGTCTCCAGAGCAGGAGCCTCTTCGCATTCCCGGGCCCATCATCACGTCAAGGGGTGCGTCTCCTGCCCTCAACAGCAGAGACACGGGTTTCAGGACAGATGATTCCATGCCCGACTCTGAGTGGGAAGGTGCCCGAGGACGCAAGACTACCACGACACCACCCAGGAAGCTGACCAAGAAGACGAAGTCACCACGCAAGTGGAACCCATTCAGTCGGTCTCAGTCACGGCCCAAGAAGACTGAGGAGCCTGAACCTGTCAGTGCTACTGTCACGTATGTTCAGCAGCCACAGATTCCTTTCTACGCCGTGATGGACGGATCCGAGCAAGAAGACATGGAGCCTCAAAGGATAGAGGATGTCCTCCGGGATGCCCATGTGTTTGATGGGCCTCTGGATATCCCGACCCCTCCGCGGTTGAGCGTGCGCACCAAACTTCCTAGCGAACTTCCGGAACCAAAGCCGCAGTCGCCCGAGTTCCGTCTGCCGCCTCAACCACGCCAGCTTCGGAGGGTGGACAAGGCCACCATCAACATGTCCCTTGACACTGCCATTGAGTCAGCCGATGCTGAGGCTCGCCCAAGTCGCCTCGCCCAGGTCGGCAGGATCCCCAAGGTTGTGAACACCCGGATAGAGGAATCGCCCCGAAGCTTCTCTCGTCCCTTCAACAGACTCAGCTACCAAAGATTGACCCCGGTGGACACTCTGCAAGATCAGTTTGTTGCCAAGGGCCCCAGTCCTCCCAAGCCCTCGACACCCGAGTTGACCCCCGAGACCTCAAGCGGCGAAACGCTGTCGGCCCCCAACAGCCACGCAACTCCTCCCGATGTCACGACCCGCGAATTTCTGACCATGTCGCCCAACAAGAACTACCAAGGCCACACGAGCTCGAGCTCCAGCGGCTCGACCAACTTTGCCTTTGCTTACGAGCTGGCGGTACTTCCCGACCCCAACGGTCCACTGGTCGAGGACGAGATCTGGGAAGAGTACAACGACCTACTCGGAGAGGTCCCTCCTTCGGCGACCTCGTCAAAGGGCATCCCCTTCCATCTGGAGACATTCAGCAAGCAAGCGCCTAAGCGAGGTCATGTGGCGGAGTCGCCAACCATTGCACAGGGCGCTTCGAAGGTTGACATTCCCATTCAAGAGGTTGAAGAATGTGTCACGGACTGCGAGTCGGAGTGCAGCAACATAAGCGGAGACATGACGGAGCGCATCAGGAGGGCGTTTGCTCCAAAGCCAGAGCCCGCGAGAAGCGTTCTGAGATCGCCGAGACCGCCAACGTCTGCTCCCAGGACACCCAAACTCAACAACGCCGCCTTCATCAAGTCTCCTGCAAGGACTCCCAAGCTCGACGAGGTCAAGCAAAAGTCACCCGTCAGAACACCGAAGCCTGTTGTTGAGCTTAGCGCCAAGTCGACACCTGTCTCTAGGTCGCCCGCTGCTTCCAGATCGCCAGTTGTTTCCACATCACCTGCAGCTTCTCAAAAGCGAGCAAGTGGTTCCTCCAGCAAGTCACGCCAGTCTGATAGCAGCTGCAAGTCCTCAGAGGACGAATCGCCCCTGGCACAGGTCAATCTTCGAGTGGGATCCATGACTGTTAGCAAGTGGCTGTCTTTTGGTCACGTTCTCTTCAGCCCTGGACGCGAGGAGTTGGTGCCAGAGGAGGGCTCGCTCAAGCGGCACTCGATCCTGGTCATTGATGGCCTCGGAAACGACGACTGGTCGTTTTACGCTGCGGAGACTTATCCCATGGCAACTTTCTTCAACATGTCGCCCCGTGCGCCACTGCCCAAACCCCGCCAGACGGTCAACAACTTCCCCCTGAGCCCTCCCAACCATCACCAGATTCAGTTTGTCTCGCATCTCGGCAAGTTTCCCTTTGGACCTGAAAGCTTCACCTCGGTGGTGTACCGATTCCCTGCCGCGGCCCCCGAGTCGCACTACCGGAACATTATCTCGGAAGCTCGCCGTGTCCTCAAGCCTGGCGGCTACATCGAGCTCTCCCTCCTCGATGTCGACCTCAACAACATGGGTAACCGCGGGCGACGGGTCGTTCGCCAGCTCAAGGAGCGTCTTCGTGAGAAGACGTCGGACATCAGCCTTGGGTCCTCGTCAGATCTCGCCGTTCGGCTGCTGGGAAGCAACGGTTTCTCCGATATCAAGACATGTCACGTTGGCGTCCCTGTAGCCAGCGCGATCACCAAGTCGGACGCTACCTCGGCACAGCGGACTACGCCCAGAGGCTTCAAGCAGGCCAAGGAGCAGCGAAGCCTTGCAGACCTGATGAACGACAAGAGTGACGCAGCCGACGAGAACATCACGAAGATGGTCGCCAAGGTTGGTCGCTGGTGGTACACTCGTTGCTACGAGAGTGCGGCCCGAGGCGACGCGGCAGAGAAGAGCATTTGGACCGACCGTGCTCTGCTTGCAGAGTGCGAGGAGCTGCGTACCAGCCTCAAACTCATGGTCTGCTATGCTCGCGTCCCCGAGAGAAGCCGCATCGCGAGCATCTAAGCGACACCCGCCACCCCCTTTGCCACACATTGGCAACACGAGCATTGCATCAAAGATTTCATCTTTTCATTCGGCGCAAGCCCATTGACCGGCACACGGAACGGTCTGTTGACGGTCCCAACCCCTGGGGCCACAACGTCATTCCATTTCAGTATTTTTCATCCCTATCGGTCTACACTCTGATGCCGGCAACGGCCATGAGCACTGCCTTCGAGCAAAATCATCTTTCTCCATCTGTGGAGGAAGCATTTCTATTCTCTCATTACCCCTCGCTTGCTATGGCCTGCCCAGCTCGAGGGAGTCTTTTCATATCACATTTGTTTAATCAGCACCGTCTTCTGACGCAAACATGGACATCAGGGCGGCGCACTTTTTTGGATGGTTAAGAGCGGACACATGGCTGGGCCGCGGGTCGCTTTCCTCTCTTCTCGAACGCAGGGCGTTTTCATCCCTCTCGCAGCTCGTCCTCCTCCCTCTCGCAGCTCGTCCTCCTGATGCCCTACGGGGACATCAGTAATGGTGGGTGGCCTGGGGAGAGGGGTTCAGCACCATCGGCTTGAGGCCGTGACGGGGGTTAATATGTTACAAGAGGAGACAGCGGAGGAAGATGGAAAGGGTCCTTCGGGGACATGGTTTGATGACTTGACGCTCTTTTACGAATCATGGGCTGCTTGCAGATAGTTGGATGCGCCGCGGCATGTCCGCGGACAGAGATACCCCTTCGGTCGTTTTTATGCACTGATGGAATTCATTGACCTTCTGCGTGCCTTCTGTGCCTTACGTGCCTTCCTGTTCCCTCCTCTTTGGTGGTTTCCCTGGTTTGTGAGGCCGGTGAGCATGGACCGCCCTCGGCAGCTGCACCTGTCACTTTGTTTACTCGCAAAGCGGAATTTTCAGGCAGGCCCAGGGAAGGAGGCAGGTGCAGCAACCCTTACGGCTCCTGCCCAAATCAGCCAGACCGAGCAATGGCCCCCCTTCCTGCCAACCCCCCCCCCCTCCCTCACCGAGAACCTCACCACCTCACCGAGTTTCTCACCACCCACACCGAGTTTCCCCCTCCACACCGAAACTCCCCAACCATCACCACCACGATACACCCCCCTCTGCCTCTCTCTCGCCCTCTCTTCTGGCCAAGATGAACAACAACAGACCTGTTTACCTCCTGTACCAGGAAGACCAGTACTTCCGCCTGGGTCGTCCCCACGGCGAGGGAGCCAGCTGGAGCTGGCTCATGGTCCTCCGAGACGGGGCCGCCATCATCCTGGCGTTCCTCGTCTACCACTGGGTGACGAAAGGTCACCTCCGCATCTGTGAGGGCATCTCGGAGGAGGTCCGCGCCCGCCGCCTCGAGGCCGAGGTGGCCCTTCGTCAGAGCATTGAGGGCAACGTTCTCGAGACCGCCGTACGATTCGATCCCTCCTTTTATATCACAACTTTGACGAGGCACTTGCTGACTGTGTCATACCTACAGGCCGGTGATTCAGGCGAAATTCAGAACGATGGCAACTCCGGCACTGCCACTGACAGCATGCGCGACACCGAGGTGAGGCCCCACTGAATCATTCACTCATGCCCCTGATTCACTTGCACTGTACTCGTGCACTTCCAACTCGAGGCACTTGCTAACTTTTCAAGTTGAAGGCAACCACCTCCATTGGCAAGAACAAAACCAAGGTCTCCAACAGTGACAGCTCTTCTGCCGCGGACATCAACACCAAGAACAACAACAAGTCCCAACGCGTCAACCACTACGTCAACAAGGCCACCCAAGTCGAGATGGCTACCACCGAGAACACGGGCGATTCCAAGCGCGCCAGCAACTACTGCGACAAGGCCACTCAGGTCGAGACGGTCACTCAGGCCGAGATGGCCACTCAAGTCGAGATGGCTGACACCAAGAACAATGACGACTCCAAGCGCGTCATCCACTCCTCCACCAAGGCCACCCAGGTCGAGATGGCTGAGCCCATGAGCGAGAACAATGCCCAGCACACCAGCTACGACTTCGACATCGGCGATTACGACAAGGCCGAGCTCGCCCAGACTGCCAGGAAGGTCCTCGCCGAGATTGCTGTCATCAGGAGTATGGAAGAGTCCTACCACGCCGGCCATGACTCCAACGAGACCACCTTCGTCGAGACGGCCAACACCAAGAACACCGGCGATTCCCAGCACGCCAGCCACGACTCCAACAAGACCACCCCTGTTGAGATGGCCGACACCGAGAGCAACGACGATGACCAGCACGCCGGCCCCTCCTCCGACATCCCCCCTCTCTACGATTTCACCAAGATCGACGAGCTCCTCGCGAAGATGACTGATCATGAGAAGTGGTTCCAGGCGCACACGCTCGCTCGTGAGCGTTTGGAACGCGCCGAGGCCGAGAACGCCAGGCTCAAGGCCAAGGACGCCGCCATTGAAGAGGTGAAGGCCGAAATTGCAGCTGCGAAGGCTGCCAAAGCTGCGGCCAAGAAGGCGTCCAAGAAGAAGTAAATTCCTACAACAAACCAACACCCGTCTCCCGAGGCAGCACCCGCCAGTAACGACATTGAGGACAGACGGGCGCTTTGGAGGAAACAAGCCAGTCTTTTCTGGCACTTTCTTGGCCACAAGTCTTCGATCATTGTTGGCCAAGGGCATGGAGATCATGGACGTTTCTGATGAGACATGAACATGACGACGGTATGAAGGAATGAGGCTTGCTTGAGTGGACGAGAGCGATGGGAACGACACGACGAATTGCGGACAACGGACTTTTTGGGACGATCATGAGCGCAACGAACGACACGACGCGATGAATGGACGAGTATGGACTCTTTGGGACGACTCTGAGCGCGAGGAAGGCGAGAGACGGATGGAGGAATTCTGCACAAGGCGGAAGAGGCATGATGTCAACTTGTAACTGAGGATTTCCCCAGAGACTTGTATCAGACATGGAACCAACAACCATCTACTCAAGCTCCAGCACAAACATGGAACGTCAATACAGTTCTTCCTACACTGACCTTTACCATTACCTCGTTGATCGTGAAAATGTCCTCACTTCTTAGCATCATCCTTCATCCCGCTCTGCACCCACGCACGCGACTCCTCGGCCTTCTTATCAAGCTCCTCATGCGACAGCTTGGCATGGTCAAACGCCGTGTGTGGCTTGGGAACGTGACGACCCTTTTCGAAGCCGGGGCGCTCGAGCAGGCGGTACAGCCAGGCGCGCACGGCGGGGAACTCGTCAATGTCGAGGCCGGCCCAGCGGTGGGAGGCCACCCAGCCCCAGCACGCAACTGCCGATAGACCGTAGTTAGTAATTACCCTTTATAGCTGTCTTGGGAGGGAGCAGGAGTGTGTCTTGTGAGTTTTCCTTTGATGCCACGTGGTGACCACGCGGAAGGCGACTCCTGACACAGCCTAGATAGGGAAAAGGGGACTCCGATATAACGTACTGTCCGCGACGGTAAGGCGATCGCCGACGATGAAGCCGGAGGAGGAAGCGGCCAGCTGGGTGTCGAGCGTGCGGTACAGACGGCGCGTCTCGTTGACGTACCTGAATTGAATTAGTTCGTTTCTTCTAAAAATTTGACTCTCAGAGCAACTCACCGATCGATGCCGTACTGGATCTTCTCAGGGGCGTAGCGGTTGAAGTGGTTCGCCTGGCCCTGCATAGGTCCAAGCCCGCCCATCTGCCAATGGAGCTGGAGGAAGGCGTTAGTATTGCCATGAAATCAGGGAAAGACCATCAAAATACCCAGTTGTTCACCTCCCACTCCTCGCGCGAGCCACGGGGGTAAGAGACCTTGTGCTCCGTATCATAGCGCTCAACGAGGTACTGCAGGATACTTCCCGACTCAAAGATGCGAATCTCCTTGCCATCGGTGAATGTATCTGTGATGGCGGGGATGCGGCCGTTGGGGTTAATCTCGAGGAACCAAGGTTCCTTTTGGGTGTTCTTGGAAATGTCAATGGCGTGCAGCTCATAAGGCAGGCCGAGCTCCTCGAGGAGGATGGACGCCTTGATTCCGTTGGGCGTGGCGCCCGTGCTGCCGATAGATCAGAGTCAGTGTTTGCCCCTTATAGCTGTCTTGGGAGGGAGCAGGAGTCTGTCTTGTGAGTTTTCCTTTGACACCACGTGGTAATTACGTGGAGGGCGACTCCTGACACAGCCCAGATAGAGGAAGAAGGACCCCGATATAACGTACTACAGGTGGATGTTGCTCTTGGGGGCGGACATGATAGCGGCGGGCTTGAGGACTTGACGGGCGAGTGCTGCGAGGCGAGAGGTCATGGGAGAGGAGGAGGGGTAGGGCTGGAGAAGATTGCAGTGAGGGCTAGTGAGGCGATGAGGTTATGAGGGGAGGGTTCTTATTAAGAGCAGTGTTACCTCAGTCTCCATTGCCATACGAGATGGGGCCCTTTCGCTGTACCGGTATGGTCTCAGTCGTCAGTCGGGCGTGGAGATGGACCGGTTGGGTGCATGTTGGGGCTGGTGTCCCCGTCGCTTTTGCTCCAGGTCTCACGATGCATATGGCAGTGTTTGTCATGCAGGGAGGACAGCAATGACAAAGCAAATTCCATCACCCAGCATCGGAACCAAATACCGTGCTGAATCCCCTTACTAAAGCGGCAGCATCCATGACGGGACTCCCCCTCTCGATCTGACCCCACGTTGATTTGAAATCGGCACCAAAGGTACCAGGGGACCGGGCCGAGTTAGCTTCCATTGCCACAGAAGGAGGGGTCTTGGAATGACGCAAGAGACTGCAACTTAGGTATGCAACCCTTTTCGTCCCAGGCTGTCCATTCCTCAAGTTGTACATCCGGTCTCGATGGCTTCGTCGTTCGGTTGATCGACAGCACGGGTATTGCTTACATCCGCCGACGAAATAAGAATCTCACTGCATAGAACCAAGAAGAGACCCCGGTCATTACAAATCCACAGCTAAGCACTCTTGTCTTGATGTTCATCGTCAGCAGAGAACGCCAGAAACAATGTATTGATCATCACCCGATATCATATTCCCTCCTGTTGGCCCGCCCGCCTGGGGTATTCATCTCGGCGGGCCCTGTATTCCCTCCCCTGTGTTTTCCTGCTCTACCTTGCTCTCTTGGCCAGGTAGGGTGACCTCGATGAGCCCCAGAAGTTGATCGGCAGAACTCCAGTCCATGATGGGAAGTGCCCTCCCCAGAAAAAGGCGTGGATCTGATATGATCCCTTGGCCATGACAGATCTCTGCTGCCATTTGGTGACCCGTATGTTATAGCATGCCATAGTCATGCTGCCTTGGTGCATCATGCCCCTCAAGGCTTCTCTGGAGGCGGCATCACCCTGCCGCCATCCACAATGATCTGCTCGTCGATGCGGCTGGAAATGTCGCCGTATTCGAGCCTCTTCCACGTGCGGATGCGCGCCTGGTTCAGGTCGACGTTGTAAATGCGCACTCGCCGATGGTACCCGCCGTAGCCAGCGTACCCTCCAAAGCCTACGCCGCCGCCGTAGCACATCCACAGCGCCGGCTCCTCCTTTTCATTTTTGGAGAGGGCGCAATATTCGTTGACGTGGTCGCTGCACAGCCTGTCAGTACACCTGCCACGAAACACAGAACTCATCACTTACTGTCCGCATCCAACCATGACAATACCTTGCTCGACGAGTGCGTCGTGGAAGCCCGAGTTGAAGTAGGGCGCCGTAACCCCCTCCTTCCACGCTCCCACGTACGACTTCGTCTTGTCACGGTACTCGGGCACGGGGATGTGGATAAAGGCCAGGTCCATGTGCGTATGCGAGTACTCCTTGTGCTTGGCCTTCAGGCCTGTAGCCGTGTCCCTGAACCATTCGATCTGGTTGGGTTTGATCCAGTCGTAGCCGTGGTAGGCGCGCTCGTTGGGCGAGTACGCGTGGGAGTCGAGCAGGTAAATGGTCAGCGCCGAGTGATCTGAGCTTCCGCGGCCGAGAACCTCGATGTAATAGTTGCCGACTCCATCAATCTCCTTGGGCCCGCGGCGGGCCATCGAATATGGAAGAGACTCCATGATGGTCATCTGGTTTCGCCGTGACATGGTGCCTTCGTCGTCGTGGTTGCCGAAAATGGCAACGTACGGGATCTTGCGCTTTGCCAGCGCATGTGCAATCTTGAATAACGCAGAGGGCGCGTCCGGCGATGTGTCACCGTTGACCTGATCGCCACTGAGTACGACGAGGTCCGGCTTCTCGTCGTCGAGGATCCTGTTCACAAAGTCCATGGTGCGCGGGTCGGCCAAGCACTCGCCACCTTCGTAGCTGTCTGGCACAGCGTCACGGCACCGGCCCACGCCTGTGCTCAGATGGAGGTCGGCAAGCTGCATGATCTTGAACTTGCCGTTGTCGGGCACACGCGGCTGAGGCCTCTTGACCTCGTTCTGGCTGCCACGGCGGACGGTCAAAAAGGCGGCCGTGTTGGCGTCGGGGGTGTTGATGAGAAGCTTGGTGCCGACGACGGCCCAGCCTTCGCGGGCGTCGACAGCGTCGTCGCCAAAGAGAACGTCGGCCGAGGTGACGACGTTCTTGGAATCGCCGGCCTTTTGGTTGGCGGTCCTCTTGACCCAAAGGCCGCCGGGCCTGCTCTCCCAGCGTTCGCCCTCGACGGTCTTTGCGCCCGTTGCTTTATCGGCGTCAGCGGCGGCGATGGTGGGGTCGAGCCTACCGACACTGACATCGACGACAAGCATGTCGCCATCCTGGAGGTCCTCCTCCTTCTTGCGGGCGATGTGCAGATAGGCGTGTGAGGTCCATGACTTGCCCAAGTACATGTCCTTTTCGACACGGTGCCATATGGCAGGATCGAGCTTGCACGAGGCAAAGGGGTTCACGGTGGAGCACTCGGCAATGGTCATGTCGGTGACAATCAGGCCATGGTTATGCTGGGGCATGTAGTTGTGGATGGCCTTGGGCAACACCCTAAAGTTGCGGTCGAGGAACATGATGAACAGGACGGTGAAGACGGCGGCCGCGGCCAGCTGCACGATGGACCGAAGCTGTGGCACAAGAGAGGTCAGAAATCGGCCGAGTGAAGGAAATGGGTGGAAGGAAACGGTGTGCGCACTCGACTCACCACTCGTCGGGTCAACATGACTGCGGTTTACTCTACGTCGGGCGTGATCCTTCGGTCGGAGTAATATGATTTGATGCTGGATATCCCGGCGGACACCTCAGGGGAGAGGGGAGAGAGGTCGGGAGCCGACTCGAAAGAGTCGTGTTGGCCCTCTGGCCTAGTCCAGGTCCATATCCTAGCTCAGGTTATGGGCTGTCGCAAGACGTACGAGGGAGGTCGTCGAGTCGCTCGGCTCGGCAGGGTCTCGCTTTGTTCGGAGAGGTCACGCGGATGGGCTTTCGGGGGCGTCGGAGGCACTGAGATTCAATCGGACAGGAATCGTGTGATGCAAAGCGGACGTAGAGGATGTCCCGGATGTCAACGTGGGAGACGGGAGTTGAGAGGAGGACTCGGAGGACACGGGAGTCGCGCGAGGCGACAGGCAGTTGGGGCGACGGGAGCAAAAAAGAAGGTTGGAGCTGCGGCGCATGCGTCCGTCCAATTCGATGCTCCTACCTCTGGGGAGTGGAGAGTAGTGTGTCAACCGCCGCGACAGAAGAAACACTGGACAGTGGAGGGCCGCTGGGCGACAGGGGACGACAGGGGAC
This sequence comes from Plectosphaerella plurivora, assembly GCA_020726575.1. Taxonomy (NCBI): domain Eukaryota; kingdom Fungi; phylum Ascomycota; class Sordariomycetes; order Glomerellales; family Plectosphaerellaceae; genus Plectosphaerella; species Plectosphaerella plurivora. Next base: position 265,449 of record JAGSXJ010000032.1, read on the forward strand.
TGGACGGGTACGGGATCAGGAGCCGGACATCCCTGGCGGGCCTGGCCTGGTCTTTCCCTCTAGCATTCCGGCTGGGACGCTGAGGTGGCAGCAGCTCCTTCCTCCTGAGCAAACGTGTGACACATGGAAATCTGGGGTACAACTGCTACTCTACTTGGCTCTTGCCGAAAGTTCATTTCCCGAGTTCCTTTCTCTATGCACCTAGCTTCCTCGAGCAATGAGTCCATGTTGCTGCCTTGAATATTCACTTCAAGTATGACCGGCCTGCCACGTGTCTCATACCGATGAAGAAGACCAAATCGCATCCTGGTGCTCAGATCGAGCCACTTGTACACCCAGGTCGCTCATCCAAGGCCCGATGTACTCCGTCCATCACTAGACTACCTCGCAAGCTGCCGCTCTGACCAAATTCAAGGCAGACTTGCTCGGCTGGATTGCCTCACTTCTCCTGCCAATTTGTGACCCGTTGGCCGCTATTGAACTGCTCAAAACAATGCGCCTGGTGGCCCAAGGGTACGTCCTTGTACCTCGACCAGTGAAGCTGACCTCCATCGCAACAATTGGCTGACGGAGCAGCTTGAATGCAGGAACCGACGCTAGTGGCCCGTGCTCCCGCCGTCGTGATTGGTTGGCCTGCCTCTGTCGCGCGCCGCAGAGGCGGCCAGGGAGGGAGGGAGAGGGAAAGAATGGGACGCGCCGCGCAAATCTACCTTTTGGGCTACTACTCTACTCCGTCCCATTCCTCTCTGCCAACTCTCTTCATTCTCACCACTCTCCTTCGCAAAAACGTTCCCAGATCCATCAGTCTCTTCTCGATCGCCCACAGATCTGCAATCGCTGCTTTGGTCTTCCGCTCATCACATCAAAACCCCCCAACTTCGGTCTTTGAGCGACTGTCGCAAACAACGTCGCAAGACTCGTTAAGCACCGCCAACTACCTGCTTCCCTCTTCCATCCCACCACCACATCCACAATGGCCGACTACAACTCGATGAAGGTCCCCGAGCTGAAGAAGCTTCTCCAGTCTCGGAGTCTCGGCGTCACTGGCAACAAGGCCGACCTCGTCGCCCGTCTCGTCGATGCTGACAAGCAGAATGCGCCGGGTACGTTCCACCTACCCTGACCGGACCTCCTTTCGCCTTGCGCTTCGATCTATCAACCTCCAAACACCCGCTGATACCCTTCTCCCTTAGCCGCTGCCGCGCCCGCCAGTGCTCCGGTTGCTCCCGCCAATGACGAAGTGATCGACTGGTCGGACGACGATGAGCCCGCCGCAACAAAGACTGCAGCTGCGCCCAAGCCCGCAGAGCCCGTCGCTGCTACCCCCGCCGCTCCCGCCGCCGCTCCCGTCACAGAGGCTCCCAAGCCGGCAGAGCCCGTCGCGGCGGAGACGCCAGCCGTTGCGACCGCCGAGGCTACGACTACCGACCAGGCCGCCGAGGCCGCTCCCGCAGAGACGACGGCGGCAGAGGAGGCCCCCAAGGAGAACTTCTCTCTCCATCTCGGCGCCAGCGACGTGACGGAAGAAGCCCGCAAGCGCGCCGAGCGGGCCAAGCGCTTCGGTATCACGGAGGATGCCAGCGCCAACACCGACGAGAAGAAGAAGGCCGACCGCGCCCAGCGCTTCGGTGTTGAGACGGGCGATCTGTCCAAGAGCCTGGATGCCGCGCTTCCTGAGAGGGAGAGGCGGTCGAAGCGTGGTCGCGAGGAGGAGCAGGGTGGACGCGACAACAAGAGGCAGACTACAGGTGGACGTGGCGGTCGCCGCGGGAACCAGGATAATCAAAACGACAACCGCGGCCGTGGCAGGAACCAAAACCAGAACCAGGGCGGTCGCCAGCAGAGGACCAAGAAGCCGGCCACTGCTATCGACCCGGCTGACAAGGCCAAGATGGATGCCCGCACCAAGCGCTTTGCGGCATCATCGTAGGAACTGAATCAGGCAGGGCTTGGGAAGGCAGGGCACGGCAGGGATAGAACGACATGGCATGTAGGAGCAGCAGCAGCGTCTGGATGTACAACTACAAAGACCGACTACACAAACACACACACGCCCACCAGGAAGGGTTACGACGCGGCAAAGTCTCTAGCGGGGAGGGCGTTTGGTTTTTTCCCATTTGGCCTTTTGAGACGGCACACATCTCAATGAAACATGGTCTCTTTTACGACTGACTGCCTGTTGCTAAATGATTGAACTGATGAGTTCCCGGGGGTCTACCTTCGTAGCCAAGGGGGTGTACTCGATTGAGGAGGTGCAACTGGGTCAGGTCAGTGTGTCATCATCGCGCACTTGCATCAACTTCCAGTGTCAGGAGCTGCTGCCTCACTTGGGAGCTTGGGCCACCCCGCCTCCGCAGCTCCCGCGTTAGACCCAGTTCGGTCCAGTGTGCAGGCCGCGCATCGATCTGATGTCGTCAACCTGAACCTCGCCAGCCGCCAGCTGCATCGCGCTGCCCCTCACCACCTCGGTCCTCGTAATCCTGCTGCCATTCCAATCTCACCTAACCTCTAAACCGCCATTCGAAGGGGGGCTGGTTTTCGTTCCGTCTCCTTCTTCCTCTCGGATGCAACAATCATTTGTTCCTGTGCATTTCTGCTGAGGCTTCGTCTTTCAGCTTTCTGTCTACCCTACCCCCTCTGTCACGGCAAGAGACACATCTGTACCGTGCTGTCCCATCCCCCATGACCTCATCTTGGCAGTTGCTTCGGTAGAGAGGGCATCAGTTCGCTTGGTCTTCCCCGTCTTTGGGGTTCTTCTGCTTCCTTCACCCCGGGCATCGCGCTTCTCGGTCGCCGCGCTCGTCCTGGTCGTCGGACGCGCATGTGATTGCCCAGCCGCAAGGTTTCATCCAGCCAGCCGCATCGTCAACCATCGACTCCATCCACATCACTCAACATGAGGTGCCACAACCCCTTCGGCTTCCGCCCCGGTCCGGTCACCCTCTGGACCGTGATCTTCTACGCGGCTCTCATCATCCCCCTTGTTTGGATCCACGAGAGCGTCCCTCCGATCCCCTCGAACATCCCCACCGGCATCAACCTGACCGAAGCCTGGTGGGACCTGACTACAATCAGTCGCGATTACCATCCCTACAACTCGCACGAGAATGAGGTCGTTGGCGATTTCATCCTTCAAAGGATCACTGAGATCCTCGACCAAAGCGGCCTCCACTGGACCAAGGAGGACGTTGGAGGCGTCAGCTGGGGCAAGAAGTCCAGCATCACGCCCCGCGCGAGTAGCCCCGATGTTACCGTCTTTAACGACAACGTCTCCAACGTGACCTGGGCTACCGGCTCCAAGATCCTGAGCTTTGGAAACGCTGGCTACTTCGAGGGCACCAACAAGATTGTCTACATCCGCGGAACCGAGGATGAGGAAGGCGAGTGGTGGAAGTCGCCCAACCGCGACGTAAGGCTGATCGGCCGCGGCGGTGTCCTCGTCAACGCGCACTACGACTCGTAGGCCTCCCTCCTCTCCAAGACTTTTCGATGCCACAGTCACTAACACATTCCCCAGGGTCTCCACCGGCTTCGGTGCCACCGACGACGGCGTCGGCGTCGCCTCCATCCTCCAGGTGCTCAAGTACTTCACCACCAAGGGTCGCCGGCCCAAGCGTGGCATGGTCCTGCTCTTCAACAACGCGGAGGAGGACGGTCTCCTCGGTGCCAAGGCTTTTGCATACAGCCCTCTTGGCTTCTTCCCCACCACCTTTGTGAACCTCGAGGGCGCTGGTGCCGGCGGACGTGCTATTCTGTTCCGAGCCTCCGACAGAGAGGTTGTCAACACATACCGCAAGGCGTCTCACCCCTTCGGCACCGTCCTTGCCTCGGATGGCTTCGAGCTCGGCCTGGTGCGAAGCCAGACTGACTATGTCATCTTTGAGGGCATCATGGGCATGCGCGGCCTCGACTGCGCTTTCTACAGGCCCCGCCCTCGCTACCACACCAACGAGGACGACACCCGCCACACCTCGCACAAGAGCATTTGGCACATGCTTCAAACCTCGCTCCCCGCCATCGAGGCTCTTGCCAACGATGTCAGTGACACATTCGCTGGCCCTCGCCCCGATCAAGACCGCAACAAGGTACCCAGTGGCAAGCCCACCTCGGCCGTCTGGTTCGATATGTTCGGTGCCGGGTTCGCCGTCTTTGGTCTGCGTGGCTTGTTCGCATGGGCTCTGACGCTTCTCATTGTGTCGCCCCTGATCTTGCTGCTCGTCACGTACATCCTCATCCGCAAGGACAAGTACTACCTCTTCTCTGGCAAGCTTAACATCCACGACCAGGGATCGGAGGACCCCGTGTCCATTGGCGGCTTCAGAGGCCTGGTTCGCCTGCCATTTGCCTTTGCTGTTGCCGGCGCCCTTACATTTGCCTCGGCGCTTCTGGTTCGCAAGGTGAACCCCCTCATCATCTACACAAGCCCCTACGCTGTGTGGGCCATGTCGCTCTCGCTCTTCTACATCTCCTTCTGGATCATCCTCAAGGGAGCCAGCGTCGTTCGTCCCACGGCCTTGCAGCGCATGTACGCCCACATCTGGCTCTTCACCTTCAGCTGGGGTCTTCTTATCGTCATGGCCGTCTTCGCTGATCGGTTCCGCATCGCCGCCTTCTACCCCTTTGCCTTCCTGCACTCGAGCGTTTTTGTCTCGACACTCATCGGCCTTCTGGATCTGTTTGCCCTGGAGAAGAAGAGGGACTATGCGAAACGCGTGCACGACGACCACCAGACCCGCGATCACATCAACGAAGTTCCCCATGCCGATGCCCTCATTGCACCTGTCACCGCCGATGAGAACGCATGCCGCTCGCCTCACGACGAGTCGGAGGACGAGGACGAGGAGCCTACCGAGAATACGCCTCTGACCGGCAACAACACCAGGACTACGTTTGGATCGACCTACAGACGGTCCATCTCGGCGATCCGGGCGGCCACGTCGCCCACTAGGCCCCGCCATCAGCCTTACGGAAAGGAGCAATCCTGGTCCGGCAGGCTGCCCAACTGGACCTGGCTGGTGCAGCTGCTTCTTCTGGTGCCGATCAACGTCATTCTCTTTGGGCAGATCGCCCTCTTGATCACGTCAGCTACACAGAATGTTCGTGGAGACGGAGGAAGCGACATCACGGCGTACCTGGGCGTTGCAGCTCTCACGGCTATCATCCTCCTGCCCCTTGGTCCCTTCATCCACCGCGTCTCGTTCCATGTTCCAATCACCATTCTCTCTTTCATCTTTATCGGATCGCTCCTCTACAACCTCATTGCCTTCCCCTTCTCTGCCGATAACCGCTACAAGGTCTATTTCCAGCAAGATCTTTTCCTCGAGAACGGCACCAGCGTGGTCAAAATTACCGGCGTCGAACAGTACATCCGCCATGTCATCCCTTCACTGCCCTCGTCCTCAGGAAAGAAGATCACGTGCGAGCACCAGTCGGACGGGTTCTTGTCCGAGTGCAAGTATGACGGTGAGGCGGTCGCGCCCTTTGAGAAGCATAAGGGCCTGATCACTGTGGACCTGAGCCGTGGTGACAGCGGCAAGACGGTGACCCTGACCATCGACGCCAAGAACTCCAAGATTTGCTCTCTGAACCTCGAGAAGCCCATCCACAAGTTTACCATTCGCAAGGGGGCGGACATCGACTCTCGCTTTGGACAGTTCCCGGACGAGGGCGTCAAGTCCATTAACCTCTTCCGGCGCGATTCAAAGAAGCCCTGGGTGGTGGAAATCGAAGGCGATAATCTCAAGGGCACGGTGGACTGTCAGTGGGATGAGGCCCGCAAGATTCCTGCATATGTCGAGGCCCTACAGTACTCGCCTGTCTGGGTTGCCTACACGAAGACGAGGTCCGGCCTGCTCAGGGGTATTCAGCCATTCAAGGAGTAGTTGGACGACTTCCTGCTTACCTATAACCTACGAACGTTTTGTACTTTGGTGCTTTGGGGGCGCAAACGTGTATTAATTCGCTTTATATGTTTTGTTCACTTTTCGTTTGCGACTCTTGGGCTATTAGGTCGAGCATTCGAAGGTACCAAGCTGGGCAGGATCCCTGAACATCGCATGTCGTCTCGTTCGAGACATACTCGAGGGTCTATAGCATTAACTACTGTTTCTTGTCAGCCTTAAGAAGAATCATTAATTGCTCCTCTCTTGGTCGTGCGTAGTCGTCGCCGGCGAAAAGGGATGCTGACAGAGGTATCACGTGATGCATTGGGTCGGATGTGGGGCGGGGTACTTGCGTGTCGTAGCTCCAACGCCCGTGACGTCCTCAAGCTCCCGGCCGGTCTCCAAGGTGGCCGACGACTGGTTGCCTGCGACTCCAAGCTCCGACTTCAACAACCACGAGATAATCTCCTTGGCCAATATATCCACCAAGTAACCAGCTGCATCCCCGGGATCGACGGCTACCTCTCCCAACCACACATTTCCGGCGCATACCAATTGCACCATGGACCCTCTCGAAGAGTCCCCCTGGGGCGACTCGGCCCAATCCTCTCAGCCATCCCAGGACGCTCCGCCGGCCTCGCCATCGACGGCCAAGTCGCCCGAAACCGCGGCCCCCTCGTCTAGACCTGCGCGCGCGGGACCCCGTCGCCTCGTGGCCCAGCCAACCCGCCTCGAGGTTGTCGACGACGACCCTCTCGGACCTCTCGGCCCCCTCGGCGCACCTGCGGGCGACGCTTCTTCCGACGGCCAGGATGCACCCCCCGTGCCTCCCCAGAAGGAGGAGATGGTGATCCGCACGACGATGCCTGCTCAGAACGTTCGGCGTGCGGGCCCAGCCGACCCTCACCGCATCGAGGACGCCAGCGATGACCAGTACGGCCGCCACGGTGGTCCCAGGCCGCCACCGCCCGTCCAGGCCGCTCAGCCCAGCCCGATTCGCAGCACTATGAACCCCAGCATGTCCGTCGAGCAGGCCAGCAAGCCGACTTTCCACATAAACGTCGGGGATCCGCACAAGGTTGGCGACTTTACGAGCTCCCACGTTCAGTACGCCGTGAGGACAAAGGTATGTCTGCTCTGAAGTGGCCAACGGAGGCAGCATGCTCACTCTCGTGCGTCGCAGACTACATCCAAGGCGTACAAGGAGCAGGACTTTGAGGTCAAAAGGCGATACCGCGACTTCCTCTGGCTTTACACGACCCTGCATGGCAACAACCCTGGCATCGTGGTGCCCCCGCCGCCCGAGAAGCAGGCCGTTGGCCGTTTCGAGACGAACTTTGTCGAGAGCCGCCGCGCCGCTCTCGAGAAGATGCTCAACAAGATCGCCGCCCACCCCCAGCTGCAGCTCGACGCGGACCTGAAGCTGTTCCTTGAGAGCGAGTCTTTCAACGTCGACGTCAAGCACAAGGAGCGGAGGGAGCCTCTGCCCACGGAGAGCAAGGGCGTGCTGGGCAGCCTGGGTATCAATGTTGGCGGAGGCAGCAAGTTTGTCGAGCAGGACGACGTACGTTGCTGTGTCTTTGGGGGTGTTTGCTATGCTAACAGAATCGGCAGTGGTTCCACGACCGGAAAGTTTACCTCGACGCACTGGAGAACCAGCTGCGCGCCCTGCTCAAGGCCATGGAGACCATGGTCGGCCAGCGTAAGATGATGGCCGAGGCAGCGGGCGACTTTTCGGCATCGCTCCACGCGTTGTCAACAGTGGAGCTGTCGCCGACGCTGTCGGGGCCGCTGGACGCTCTGTCGGAGCTGCAGCTGACGATCCGCGACGTGTACGATCGGCAGGCGCAGCAGGACGTGCTGACATTTGGCATCATTCTCGAGGAGTACATCCGGCTCATCGGCTCCGTTAAGCAGGCGTTCGGCCAGCGGCAAAAAGCCTTTTACTCCTGGCACTCTGCCGAGTCGGAGCTACAGAAGAAGAAGGCGACACAGGAGAAGCTGCTGCGCCAGGGTAAGAGCCAGCAGGACCGGCTCAACCAGGTGGGCGCCGAGGTGGGCGAGGCCGAGCGCAAGTGCCACCACGCGCGGCTCTTGTTCGAGGACATGGGCCGGCTGATGCGTGTCGAGCTGGACCGATTCGAGCGGGAAAAGGTCGAGGACTTCAAGAGCGGCGTCGAGACATTCCTCGAGAGCGCGGTTGAGGCGCAGAAGGAGGTGAGTGAACACAAATGCCCAGGACTAAGGTCATGACGCTGACATTTCTCACAGCTCATCGAAAAATGGGAGACGTTCCTCATGCAGCTCGACGCCGAGGACGACGAGACCGTCTTCTACCGCCCGCCCCCTGTTGAGTCGGCGGCCGCCAAGCCCGCGGGCAACACGGCCGTTGACCGTGCTCGGGCAACTATCAACGACGATTCGGATTAGCAAACAGGGTGGAGGTGGCCTTCGCTCCCATCGCTGTCGATCGCGGGCATGCCCGACGAGCCGCCGCCGCCGTGAGAAGCGAAGCAGCAGCCGGCAGGAGGGCCGGTCCGCGAAAGCCGAAGGGCAGCCCACGGTGATTCATATTGGGCAGATTCCGTTCGAGGGGCCTCACTCCACCGATTGCGAAGAGGGAGAGAAACACGCTCTCAAATGTTCCTCTGTATCCCCCAAACCGGAGACGGGCGATGAAGATGTTCTTCCCATGGTGTTGTGTTGTACATAGATAGTGGCAGTTGGTAGTATATGACAGCGGTTTTCCCCCCTTGCTTCCGCAGGCTGCGTGTCTCTTGTTTACAGCGCCCGTTGTTCTGTCCTCTCCCCCCCATGCAATAGTGTTACACTTGGAATTCCCGTCCCTTATTTGTCCTTCTTGTTCGCGACGTTACCGCCCTTGATCTCCGGGACACCCTCGGCATATCCACTGATGAGATCACCCAGGTCGAAGGCGCTCGCCTCGGCAGCGGCAGCAGCAGCGGCAACCTCCTCCTCGGCGCGACGGGCCTCTGCCTCGCGGCGGTCCCGGGACGCGGAGCCACCCTTCTTGGAGCCCAGGCGGGTAACGGTGTCGGTGGCGAGATCGAAGCCAGTACCGAAGCGCTGACGGAAGGCGGCAAGCTTTCCGGCCTCATCCTGCTCGACGTTTTGCAGGGACTTTTCGGTCGGCTGCCACAGCAACGTGTTGCGCGAGTCCTTGTCGCAGCGGTGCAGGGCGATGGGCGAGGTGCTGCGGGCGGTGAAGGTGGAGCCGTCGGAGAGCTGGATGAGCTGTGTGAAGGTGTAGGGGCGGCGAGGGCGGTGGATGTATGTCGCGTGCCTTGTCTGGCCGGCGGAGGCTTGTGTGGGCGCGCGGCAGGGTGATGCTGTGCCGGCGAGGGTGAGGCGTGGCCGCGATGCGCAGGCGAGCGAGGAGGGGAATCTGGGCGCCATTGCGGCGGTGGTTTGGAGGAGATAGAGGGTGTCGGGGTGTATTATGGTCGTCCCCTTTTCGAAACTGTCGTGAGGGGTGCGTGGGTGCTCGAGTTGCGTCGGGAGTGAGTGGTGGTGATGGTGATGGTGCTGCCGTCCGACACGCCAGCTTCAAAATTTCCCCTGCAACTGAAGTGCAGTCGAACGGGCCCGGGCCAGTGAGCCGGGGGGTCCACGGTCGGGCCCGCAGCCAATGAGCGGGGACAATTACCATCTGAGGAAGTTCTTTATCGATAAGCACTACGCTTCCGATGGAGGTCGGATTTACATCACCGAGGCGCGACCAGAGAAATATCCTCAGTCTCCGTCACATCCGCCCTCCAACACTGCTCCTTGCATCACCGGACCTGCAATGGTCACTAGGACACACCGCACGAGTAGAACGATGCGATGAACACTCCCCGCGCCCTGGGCTTTGCGGCCAGGTCCTCCACATCAAAGGTCCTGGCGAGGCACCACCAACACCATCTTCTTCCCACAATCTCGGGGACAGGCCACTGGGTACACCCGGCTGTCGCTTCATGTATGCCTTTCTGATCCTTGGAAGCCCTTTTCAGCTGCTGATGTGACTCACAGACTCCCGGCGACCCCTCTCGTCCACCTCCCGCCACGCCTTCCGCCTTGTCCCCCCGCAGCCCCCGTCGATCCATCCGCAGTCCTCGACCGCCGCCGCCGATGTGCCCCTCCCCGAACAGCTGCGCTCGCTCATGCGCCTCCTGCCACACTCGGTCGTTGTTCTGACATCTTCCGAGCCATCTCCCGACGGCAGCCCATCGCCCCGCGCCATGACCATGTCGTCCCTCACCTCGCTCACCCTCCGTCCCGTGCCACTCGTCACCTTCAACGTCGCCACGCCCAGCCGCACCCTCTCCGCCCTCGAGAATGCGCGCCACTTCAACATACACATCCTGCGGGATACGGTTGCAGGCGCGCGGGTTGCGGACTGGTTCTCCCGCGGCAACGCCGAGGGCCATCGTGTGTTTGAGGGGCTGGCGGAAGATGACGGCGCAAAGGCCGAGACGGGCGGCATGGCGAGCGGCCCGGGGTGCCAGGCAGAGCTGCTTGCCGGTGAGCCACCGCTGCTCAAGGGTGATGGTGTGCTCTACGTCATGCGTTGCCAGCTGCTGGATGACGCGCCCCTCGGCGGCCTTGTCCAGGTGAGAGACCATGTCATTGTCGTCGCCGAGGTGGTGGAGATCATCGAAGGCCGGCACGTCGACACGGCCAAGGGCACACGAGAAGATGACTTCGGTCTCGTATATGCCGACCGGCGGTATCGTCGACTAGGGGAGACCATGGTTAAGGCATGACCGACGTATAACGCTAAAGCCATAGCAGAATGGCTCTGTACATCATCTCGTTCGTCGCGCGGCGCTCGCGGCATGGGACTGACCCTGGAGGGTGCAGTCCATGTACAATAATAGAATTCCCCCGGATAGACTGCGGCGGCACTGTGCTGCCCTAGCCTCACGAGTTGAGGCGTGTAAGACAAGGCCCATTGGGCAAGATGTGACACCTGGTTGGTGCGGCTCCCTTCGATGCAACGGTACGAACTTGAGGACGAGAAAATGGTCCAGATCTGATCATGCGATGCGCCAAGATGATGAGTGGACGCTGGCTCAGGGGTTCTCATTCCAAGATGACCTTTGCCGTCTGACTCAATTTAGATAGACGATCATGTTCCTCTTGGCGGGGCAGATTCACCTCATACGGCGAGCTGAATGAGGCGAGAGATATACGAAATGAGAATTTCTGCCGCGTTTGGTCCGGTCCCGCGCGGCTGCCAAGTATCTGAATGGCATCATGGGATATCAAGGGGGTGAGGGGCGCCGGCACAACCCAACATCCGTCCGGTTTGGAGTCTAACGCCAAGTGTACCAATCGTAACTCTCGTCAACCGTGGTATATCCCGTTCCCAGACCCGGATATCTTGCGACATCACCTGACAGGCCTTGATCGTGACTCACATTGCTCCCTCGGGACTGTCGCCCGGACAGAGGCCACGCAGCGAATGGATGCCAGGCAGATGGCCGGATAAAGGCAATTCGGGGGGTAGCTACCTCGGGAGAAGAGTGGGTTCCCCAGAGGAACTGAAAGTCGAGTCTTTGGGTCCCCGAGTCCCCGAGTCCCCGTACTGCTCGATGACGGATGGGCTTGCTGCGGCCAGATCTGAGCCCTCTTTACCGACGATGCCAATCTTGCAGACACGGGTGTCCGAAAAAAGTAAAACATGTCAGATGCTGAACGGGATCCCCGGAGGCTGCCGTCAATGAGCCATTGCTCGTCAAATACTCCGTAGTAGTAGACGGGCGGAAAACGCCCAATGGATCATCCATCCACCGGAGGGATGCCGTCATGTCACGGACTGACGTCGGGGTTGGGCTAGCCTTGGCAGACCGTGTTCGTGGATCGCCCGGGGGAGCTGTATCGATAGCCAGGCACCAGCCACTCTTCAACGGTCAGTTGGCGCTCTGCAGCACTCACTTGGGCCCTTGCAGGGGTCTTGGACCCTCCCCTTTTGGGCAAGCCAAGGCCAATGCCCCCCCTCAATTCTCCACACCATGGGAACCCCCCTCGAAACAACCACCAACCGCCGACAAACCTGGAGCCCCCGTGAGCTCATCAGCCTTCCATCGGGTGCCCAAGGCTGAGCGCTTCCAACGTCGGCGTGGCGCGCATTGAACGAACCTCAATCTGGCCGAGACAATTGAATGTTGAGGAATTCGGCGGCTGCCGTCTTTGTCTGAACAGATTGGGCCGCACTCCGAGACCTCGAATGATACAGGTGAGGTTGGCAGTTTGGCCTCAAATCTCGTGTTCCTTGTCCAACGTGGTGAAATGTCCCCGATCTGCTAATAGAACCAGGGGGCTGCATTAGATGCTGAGGTCAGAGGAGATGCACTCCCGGCAACCCGGTAGAGCAGATCGAGCAGACAGCTTTTTTTTTTAACTTGCACAATCCAATGCCCCAACTAAGGTGAGGCACATACCAGGGACTGCCCCCCCTTTCGTACGGACGCCAATTTTGAGGTTGCCCGGGGTCTGCCCAGAACCGGTACCCGGACCATGTGACGCTTTCGAGGCCGGACGTGTCCAGGCAGGAGGCAACCATGCCCTCAACCCATCCACTCGTCCATGATCTGGCTTTGCAAGTATAAAGTCCGGAATCTCCTGTTGATGTCAACAGAAATTGTTTTTTGAAATCATTGGACATTCTTACAATTCTACTTGGCACTCACAGTCAGTGTACCGGACAGCATATTCACATCGAGATAACACAAAACCACATTTGCATCAACATACGCGCATCTCCAACATGCCCAAGCCTTCGGGGTCTAAGAGCTCGTCTTCCAGGGGCTCAGCTTCCAGGAGCTCTGCCTCTAGAAGCTCAGCCTCGAGCTCTGGTTCCTCCAACGCGGCGGATAGAAAGGCCATTGTCATCATACCCGCCGCATACAGTGGCCCAGACTTGTACGAAAAAGTAGCAGCGTACTGTCGCTCGTTTGGCTCCGAGGTCGTCGTCGTCCAGAACCCCTCGACAGATGTGCGACCACGGGCCCCTTCTCTCTATGACGACGCCACCAACGCCAGAGCCCAGATCGAGAGGCTCGTCCGTCGGGGGAAGGAGGTCATGGTCGTCGGCCACGCATATGGAGCCATGGTGGCCACGCAGTGCTGTCAGGGCCTCAGCACTGCCGACGTGAGCAGAGGAGGTGTCGTTCGCCTGCTCTTCATTGCGGGTATCGCGGCCGTTGAGGGGCAGAGCGCACTTGATGCCATGGCAGGCATGGCGGGGCCCGGCCTCCCTGAAGGCATGGCGGCAAGTCTTTTCCCCTCTTCCGGTGAGCGTACTGTAACTAACAGACTGCCAGGACGGTTATGGCTGGTACAGTCAGGAGACGATCGCGGCCTTCTACTACACCAGCGCTCCCCCAGAAGAAGCCATGGAGTACGCAGCAGGGAGGATGCAACAGTCCACACAGAGCTTGCTCGATCCCCTCACCCACGCTGGATACCGGTACATTCCCGTAACGTACATGGTCTTGGATGACGATGCCACGCTCCCCCAGGTGCTTCAGGAGAGCTACGTCGGCGTCATCGAGGCTACCTCGGGCCAGGTCGTTGATGTGGTGCACTACCCCTCGGACCACTTTCCCAGCGTAACACGCCCCGAGGCCGTGATCGACTGTCTTTGGCGAGCAGCAGGGGAGGAGGTGATCCAGAGCTGCAATTTCGCCTGAAAGAGCAGGAAGGTCTGCGGTGGTACCAGGGGTGTTTGATCGAGTGTTTTGCGCGCAGTGCTGTTGGTGCAAGATGGTTATCCTAATGTTGCGGAAGAGTCACCGGCGAAGAGCCGCCGAGAGAGGCTCATGGGATCGAGGAGTGAGCGGTTTCCGGACGACGGACTCCACTGACAATGGAGCATTTCCGGTGAGAGGGAGGCAACAACGGGGATCTGATAATGGGACATGGGAGCGCGAGGGCGTCATGAGCGCCATAATGTACGAGACATGCGATGTTTGAGGGGAGGAAGTGGACAAACTGGACAGAAGTTGTCAGTGGCTCACACGGCCTAGTTGGACGGATAAGGTTAGAGCCGAGGTTGCAGCCTGGCCGCAGTCCACCTGAACGGATGGAGAGTTGCTTTCGGTCAAGACAGTGGCAGTTGGTTGTGGTAGTGTGGCACTCTCGGTGAACAGTGTGGCTGGAGACAAACAGGGCGATCGAGAAACGAGGCTTCCGGCGGGGCTGATTGACGATTTTTGTTTGCCAGTGGCGGTGAGCTTGCAGGGGTGGTCCGATCTGGGGTCACCTCGCCAGACCGCCCTCGCCCGGCTCGGCCTGGGCTGAGGCCTGAGGGGAACACTGAGGGGAGGGAGACTCAGCCTCGCCGGACTTGCTCAGGGGCAGCTGTCAGAAGTCCGGTCACAAACGAGGGGCCCGAGATTCCGAGTCTTGTCAGTGGCCAAACTATTCTGGATCGAGGGTTGGCAAGTCATTGTCCTGAATCGCGATGATCCGTGGCCCCCCCCGAACAAAGAATCGCCGCGCGCCTTCCCATCCCTTCCATGACCCCTCACCTCTCTTCGCCTCGCAAACAGAGGCAACGGTTTGCAAGGAGAGCACCTGGAGAAGGCGGGCCACGGGCGGGCAGGCAACCGCAGGGGCCCCCACCACAAGGCGGAGCCTGGTCGCAATGGCAGGCTGGCCGTGGAAGAGCTTCGAAGGAAAGGGCGACCTGCGAAAAGGCACACTGCACAGGCCACCCGCATGGATTTTTGGCCCCGTCCCCACATGGAACGGGGATGCACCCAATGGAAGGCCGCCCCGGTTGCCGTGGTTGCAAGAAGGCGAATCAGAGAAGACTCTGGAAGGCAGGAGGTCGATAGAATCACGTAGAATTTCTAGGGGTTTCGCCAGCTCTAGCTCACTCGCGGGCTTCTTTTTTAGCACCCCAAACCTCCTTCCTGCCCGTCACCAGCTCTCCCTTCTTCCTTCCTCCATCCTCACAACCAAAAATTCCAAACTCATCTTCCCTTCCCATTCGGCGTCTATTCTCTGCCTTTGTAGACCAAGAAACCCTCTTCGTCTGTCGAAGATCGTTGCATATTTCCTTCCCGTAAGCTTCCTACCCCTCCCCCCGCTCTGCAATCAGGCCAGGCTGCGACACCGGTCGCCCTCCGCCCAATTCCCTCTGCCACAACTTCTTCCTGAACACAACTGACCTCTCCAGATCACGACCGTCACGCTTTGATACCCCTCCCACCAACCGCAAAGATGGCCGAGACTTTCGAGTTCCAGGCTGAGATCTCTCAGCTGCTCTCTCTCATCATCAACACCGTCTACTCCAACAAGGAGATCTTCCTGCGTGAGCTTGTCTCCAACGCCTCCGATGCCCTCGACAAGATCCGCTACGAGTCCCTGTCGGACCCCTCCAAGCTCGACTCGGGCAAGGACCTCCGCATCGACATCATCCCCGACAAGGTCAACAAGACCCTGACCATCCGCGATACCGGTATCGGCTTCACCAAGGCTGTGAGTACCAATTCTTTCCGAAGTACCCTGAAACAATTTGCTGACCCCTCCAGGATCTCGTCAACAACCTGGGAACCATCGCCCGCTCCGGAACCAAGCAGTTCATGGAGGCCCTCACCGCCGGTGCCGATATCTCCATGATCGGTCAGTTCGGTGTCGGTTTCTACTCTGCCTACCTCGTCGCCGACAAGGTCACCGTCATCTCCAAGCACAACGATGACGAGCAGTACATCTGGGAGTCCAGCGCTGGTGGCACCTTCGCCATCACCGCCGACACCGAGGGCGAGCAGCTCGGCCGCGGCACCAAGATCATCCTTCACCTGAAGGACGAGCAGACCGAGTACCTCCAGGAGTCCAAGGTCAAGGAGGTCATCAAGAAGCACTCCGAGTTCATCTCCTACCCCATCTACCTCCACGTCGAGAAGGAGACCGAGAAGGAGGTCCCCGATGAGGAGGCTGAGGAGACCGCCGCCGACGAGGGTGACGACAAGAAGCCCAAGATCGAGGAGGTCGAGGAGGACGAGGAGGGCAACGAGAAGAAGCCCAAGACCAAGAAGATCAAGGAGACCACCATCGAGGAGGAGGAGCTCAACAAGCAGAAGCCCATCTGGACTCGCAACCCCCAGGACATCACCACCGAGGAGTACGCCGCCTTCTACAAGTCCCTCTCCAACGACTGGGAGGACCACCTCGGCGTCAAGCACTTCTCCGTCGAGGGTCAGCTCGAGTTCCGCGCCATCCTCTTCGTTCCCAAGCGCGCTCCCTTCGACCTGTTCGAGACCAAGAAGACCAAGAACAACATCAAGCTCTACGTCCGCCGCGTCTTCATCACCGACGACGCCACCGACCTCATCCCCGAGTGGCTCAGCTTCGTCAAGGGTGTTGTCGACTCTGAGGATCTTCCCCTCAACCTGTCGCGTGAGACCCTTCAGCAGAACAAGATCATGAAGGTCATCAAGAAGAACATCGTCAAGAAGGCTCTCGAGCTCTTCCAGGAGATCGCCGAGGACAAGGAGCAGTTCGACAAGTTCTACTCTGCCTTCTCCAAGAACCTCAAGCTCGGCATCCACGAGGACTCGCAGAACCGCGGCATCCTGGCCAAGCTCCTCCGCTTCAACTCGACCAAGTCTGGCGATGACCTCACCTCGCTCACCGACTACGTCACCCGCATGCCCGAGGTTCAGAAGAACATCTACTACATCACCGGCGAGTCCCTCAAGGCCGTCCAGAAGTCGCCCTTCCTCGACTCTCTCAAGGAGAAGGGCTTCGAGGTTCTCTTCCTCGTCGACCCCATTGACGAATATGCCATGACTCAGCTCAAGGAGTTCGAGGGCAAGAAGCTCGTCGACATCACCAAGGACTTCGAGCTCGAGGAGACCGACGAGGAGAAGGCCCAGCGCGAGGCTGAGGAGAAGGAGTACGAGGAGCTCACCAAGTCGCTGAAGAACGTCCTCGGCGACAAGGTCGAGAAGGTTGTCGTCAGCCACAAGCTCGTCGGCGCCCCCTGCGCCATCCGTACCGGCCAGTTTGGTTGGTCCGCCAACATGGAGCGTATCATGAAGGCCCAGGCCCTCCGTGACACCTCCATGTCCTCGTACATGTCTTCCAAGAAGACCTTCGAGATCTCCCCCAAGAGCTCCATCATCAAGGAGCTCAAGCAGAAGGTCGAGGCCGATGGCGAGAACGACAAGACCGTCAAGTCCATCGTTCAGCTCCTGTTCGAGACCTCCCTGCTCGTCTCTGGCTTCACCATTGAGGAGCCCGCCGGCTTTGCCGAGCGTATCCACAAGCTCGTCCAGATCGGCCTCAACATTGAGGAGGAGGACGAGAAGGCCACCGAGTCTACCCCCGCTGCCGCTACCACCACCGAGACTGGTGACAGCGCCATGGAGGAGGTCGACTAAGCGCGCCTGCCGCGTGCAAAGGCGACTTTGTTGATTTCAGTCGACGGGATACCAGAAAAGTCAACACGGAGTTGGACGGTCTTTCGGTTTTGCTGCGATCGCGGGACCCTGGCGTGGTTTCCGCGCATAATTCCCCCCCGCGCCAATTTGGCACGGGCGGTGTAACTCTAGCTAGCTCGTCATGATTATGAGGATGATGAGGTAGACATGGAATTGACGTTCTGAACATGCTCAAGTGCCTAGTGAAGTGCCCAGTGTGATTTTGCCCCCCGTGCATGTGATGTTTTACAATCTCTATGATGTTGCAGTAATTGCCCAAAGTCAGGCATTGAGGTCCAGACCCCAGGTCTGCTTCTCTGAATTTTTATCAGGCCAGACTGTGATGCCTAGACCGTCTCAAACCCCCCAACACCACGATCCGTCACCCAAGTTTCTACTTCGAAGTTAATTCAACAGGTCACGTCCAACATACATTCACATGTCACGAAGTCGCAACTTTCTTATCAGCCTCAACAATCAGATCCATCAATTTCCTGCCACAGAGGTCATCTAATCACAAACCCAGTGTTTTCCACTCGGGACGCCCCAACGCCGGCCAACTGCTGATTCCCTCCCGTGCTCACCGGTCGGCGTCGTAGCAACCGCCAGCAACGACAAGGTTCATACGCGTAAAGTGCACCGACATGACGGGCGTCTTCTTGGTGGCAAATGCGCTGATCTGGTCCGGTGTGACCATGACCTCCTTGCCCTTCTTCTTGCCCGAGGTGCCGGCTGTGCCGCCGCCAGTCGCGGCCGAGGCAGCCGACGCTCCCTGTGCGGCGGCGGCTGAGCCCGCTGGTGCGCTGCCGGCTGCAGGAGCGGCGGCGTCGCCCTCTTGAGGCTGCGCCGGACCTCCCGGCTGCGACTGGGCGACGATGGCTTTGTGCCCCTCGGCTGGAAGCTCGACGTCCCAGAGGCGCACCGAGCCGTCCTGGCCGCCTGAGACAAGGACATTGGACTCGACGCTAAAGTCCATGGACCAGATGCCGCCCTTGGCGTGACCGCGGGAGCGCTTGATACGGGTGCCCTTCTCGAGGTCCCAGAAGAAGATGTTGCCGCCCGAATCACCCGAGGCGAGAACCTTGCCGTTGGGGGCGCATACGATGGAGGAGACATACTCGGTGTGGCCAGTGAAGACGCGCACGCAAGAGCCGGTGACGACAGACCACATGCGGATGGTCTTGTCTGTCTCATCCGAGGCGGTGAAGACGTAGGTGCCGTTGGGATGCCAGGCAATCGCCGAGATGCTTGTGTCGTGGCCGACGAGGAGGCGCTGGGCGGATGCGTGGTCCTGCATCCATATGCGGGCCGTCTTGTCCCAACCGCCCGAGAGGAAGTAGTGGCCGTGAGGTCCCCATTGAACACGGAAGACAGGACCATCGTGACCCTTGTAAATACAAAGGCACTGCCAGAGGTCGAGCGACCAGAGACGGATCTGGCCGTCGGCTGACGCGGAGAGGAGGAGCTTGGGGCCCAGCTCGATGCTGCTGGCGCTCTTGCCCTCGGCGGCAAATGAGGGCCGCGTGTCGCCGTTTTGCACGCCGTCCGAGAATGCGACGCTATACACGGGGCCAAAGTGGCCGATGAGCTTGCGATTGCTGACCTTGAGGTCCTTCTCGTGCGGGGCCTTGGACTTGAGCGCCTTGCCCTCCATGTGCCAGACACGGATGTACGAGTCTGTGGTGCCGACGGCGACGAGTTCGTGGTCGTTGGAAAAGTCGATACACGCCACGCTGAGAGAGTCAGTATGAAGACGAGAGCTTGGATACCGGGTGACGTACCTTCCAAGACTGTTGTGGAATGTGAACATGCATGCGCTCACAGGGACACCGACACCACCGGTCCGCCCTTCGATCTTGAAGCGGTCGCGGTTTTCCCGGACCTTGGCCATTTCCATGGCAACGTCTCGGGCGCGAGGAGGCGGGAGGGGCAGCTCGTTACGGTGCGGGGCCTCAGCGCTCTCCTCGCGCTTGATTTTCTGCTCAAACTCCTCGAGCAGCGAGATCTTGCCCTCAGGCGGGGGTTGACGAGCATCGGCATCGGCAAGCTCGGCGCGGAGGTCATCGCGCAGCTCGTCATCCATGGGCAGAGGGCCAAGGCGAAGCACCACGCTCTTATCGAGCGCTTCCCGGTTGGTAACGCCGGTCTTGACGCCGGGGATGCCCTCGTGCTGATCAATCTCTTCGAGATTCATGCCTTGGGCGCGGCGGAAGATGGCCTCGAAGCTGAAAGGCTCGATGGGGCCGCGCTGAGCGGTATCGACGGCGCAGTAGGTCTGGAGGATGAAGGTAACGACGGCACCACCATTGTCCCTCTCACGCTCAAGGAAGTGAAAGAGGTTGCCTACGACATGCTGATTGAGGGGGATGTGGAACTTGTTGTCGCGGTAGAGCTTGGTGGTGGCGTTCTCCTTGATCTGTTGCGGGAGGGTGATGGTAGAGAAGACCTTGAGGTCGTCGGCATGGCCGTTCTCAAAGAGGGGGGTGTAAGTTTTGACAAGGTTCTTGGACTCCTCAACGTAGCCCTGGTTGACGAGCTCCATCCAGGAGTAGACGAAGACGGGCCAGAGCAGCTTGGCGAGCTCGAACTTGTAGATGTCGAGGTTTCCCTCGACCCAGTCCTTGAGGGCGTTGATGGACAGCCTGTAACGCTGGGGGCCCTTATCCTCGAACCGAGTGTGAATAGGGCGGCCATCGGGGCCGAGGTGGCTGGATTCTTGGCGGAAAATGGACTCTGTTTTGGTGAAGCCCCGTTTGAGCAAATAATCGGTGACCTGGGGCACGTTAATACCGGAGACATCGATGATGTTGGTGCCGGAAAGAGGAGTCGCAAGATCGCGATGAATGGTCTCGGGCCGAGTGGGAACAACGGGACCTGAAGGGCCACGGCGAACACCAGGAGAAGATTTAGGGGCGGCGGCAGAAAGTTTGGGAGTGGCAGCGGAAGGCTTGGGGGCAGCGGCAGAAGGTTTGGGGGGAGCGGCAAAAGGCTTGAGAGGAGCAGAAGGCTTAGGAGGAGCAGAAGATCTGAGAGAAGCAGCAGAAGGCTTGAGAGGGGTAGAAGAAGGCTTCAGAGGAGTAGAAGAAGGCTTGGGAGGGGCAACAGAAGGCTTGGGAGGAACGGGCTCATAGCGGGTGATCCGATAACCCTGTGATTCCAAAGCCGTTGAGGCAGTGGGCTGGGCAGTTGGAGCGCGGAACTGAGAGAGGTTGGGCCGAGAAGAGCTGTGTCTTGCTTGCGCTGCCGCCGCAGCAGCAGCAGAGGGAGAGAGGGCGTTGGCCGTGGAAGCTGAACGAGCGAGGATGTTCCTGGGTGCTGCGACAAGAGGAGAGGATGCGTGCCTCTGCTGTTGCCTCTGCTTGTGAAGGGGCAGGTGGTTCTTGACAGGCGTGCCGTTGACCGGCTGTCCGTTTCGAAAGGAGAGCGGCGCGCGCTTCGTTGGAGTCTTCTGGTCACCCATGGCTGGGTAGATTGATGCCCTTCTTGAGGGTGAAGTTGATGGTGATGGTGATGGTTGGGGTTGTGAAGTTGATGTTGTAAATGGGTATGAGGGGACTTCTGATTCCGGCAGCTGGAACGAGAAGTAGAAGGGACGGGTAGAAACGCCTCTTTGGTGTAGAGAGATAGAAGAAAGGCAAGAGCATGTGACTCGGCCAGGTGGTTGAAGATACCAGCAGGGAAGCCGCAACCAACGCAACAAACATGGGCAGGCACTTGTCACCCTGCCCGCGGAAACAACAGCGAAAACAACCACGCCAAATCCAGGAAACTACGAGATCAAATACTAACAATCTGGTTGAGGTTCTGATTCGACATGGGTTGTGTCGACGTCGTGGCAGCAGCAGTCGCCGTCCCCGGCGTCACGGGTTGCGCAGCTGGCGGAGGAGGTGCTTGGGTCGGGGCAGGTACGGTAGGCACAGGTACTGGTGTTTGCGTGCCCGGAATACCTGGTCCTCCAGCACCGGGACCGGCACCCTGAGGCGCGGTGCCCGACATGGTTGACGGCGTGTGCGTGTGTCGGCGACAGAAGGGCTACGCAGCAAGTCGCGTTTGCATGTCGCGCCCGATGGGCTGTTGTATCGTGGCGCGTCTGGCGGGATATACTCCTTGGGAATCGAATTAAAGAGCGTAAAGTTGATGATTCGGTGGTGTATTGATACAAAATGCGCGTCGATGGGATTGATGCTGAGGAGGGGATGGCGGTGATGATGGTGAGGTTGGTGGAAGATGCCTGGTGAAGCGGGATTGGGTGAGTGAGGCTCGGATGCAAGGCTGAGGTCTGGACTGAAGGGTCGATAAGATATGGTTCCCCACTTGAAGCCACACACACCGTTCGTGGCACAGTAGTGGCACGGCTTCATGGTTTGGCGAGCTTAGGTCAGCCGTACTCCTTCACCAAGACGATCACCATCCATCGGCGAGACACCATACGCAGGTACTTTCACGCGGAGACTCGTCGAACCGTTTCCTGAATTGATTTTATTCTCTTTACTCATTTGGAAACGCGCGGGTAACATCGGAAATTCATCTGCCGCCAGGGCCTTACCACCCCTCGGTTCTGCTCCTTCTCATCAAATCCACCTCCTCCATAAACCAGCTCACCTCGCTCAACTCTGACAAACGGCCTTCTACCACCGCCAAAATGGCAGACGAAGACAAACCCATGGGCAACACCACCGATCAGCCCGAAACGATCCAGCCATTCGAACCCTTCACCCTCGAAGAGCGCATCTCCCAACTATGTGAGATTGACAAGGTAAGCCCTCCCCTCCCCTCCATCATCCACCCCCTCTAAACCCCTCCAGAACATCGTCCTCCTCATGTCCCACACCGCCCAAGCCCTCGGCGCACTCGGCCCCCAACCCGCATCCGTCACCCAGCCCTCCCAGCTCCAAACCTTCAAATCATCCATGGACGGCCTCCTCGAGACCCTCCACGACGTCGACGTCCACATGAAGCGCCAGATCCTCGGCCTCGAAGAAGCAGGCATCATCCGCCTCTCCCAGCGCGCCAACCCCGACGCACCCGCCGGCGGCGCCTCAGCCTCCAGCTCCCAGCGAACCGGCGCCCTGACTGCCTCCCAGTCTGGCCCCGGCGCCCAGCCTCGCGCAGAAGTCGCCGCCGTCCGCGCCTCACTCGAGCCCAACGGTGTCGGCTCCATCGGCGCTCTTGACGTCGGATGGCTGAATAGCAGGAACAGCAAGGTCGAGAGAGACATGGAGGCAGAGCTGTGGGCAGGCATGAAGCATTCGCTCGAGGATTACGAAAAGGCACAAAGGGACGGATCGAAAAAGCCTGACGCTCAGGGCAGCTAGGCCCAAGGAACACAAGGAACGAGATTTTGTGTACACATCAAGGCGCAAGGCGTTGGCTGAAACAGCCTGAATTTACAAGTTACAAAAAGCAAGACCCATCACAGAAAGCCAGAGTAATTGTGTATAGCGGAGAAATCGTGTCATTGACATCATAAGCGTTCAGTGGTGACCTGGCGCCCGAAGCTTCCGCTCCGACAGACCAGGCCACCGCGGGCTGTCCGCTGTCAAGGGAAACATCCAGCCCCGAAAGCTCTATCTCGTACTACTACTACCTGCTCCACCTCCCCTCGCCGGGCCCTCATCGCCCGTCGTAACGAATGTGGTATCCCCTCCTTCAACTCCGATGTGGCAACCTTGGCGGTTGAGTTAAAAAACAATACCAGGAAAAACAGCAAACTGACGACAAGATGGCAGAAGAAGAGATGAAAATGAAAATGCTGTCGCAAAACCCCTCCTGTATGCATTGGTGTTGAAATGTTGTGTATGTGTGTATCATGTCATAGATCGTTCCGCTCGCCGTCGACGCGGCCGAGCCATGGCTTGGAAAAAGCCCTTCTCGAAGGAAGCCAAAAAGCAAGTACACGGAAACTGTCATCAAATAAAACAAATGGTCGTCGTCTCCGCCCGCACCCGTAATCACGGGGCGGCCCCGGAGAGAGGGGTAGCGGGGACGCAAGGCCCATGAAGGGAAAATGAAGGTGTGTGTTGGAACAGGACCCAGTCCCGCCCGGTCCAGGCGGGGGTCGTCAGCCTAGATGCCGCCGTATGCCGCCTCCTGGTACGCCATCTGGCCATACTGGACGTCTTCGCGGGTGTAGCTTTGCGCCGTCTTGATCTTGTGCGGGATGTAGCCGCCGGCGGCGGCGCCAGAACTTGAGTAGGTCGAGCCGCTGCGGGGAGGCATCGAAGGCCTCTCTGGCGTACGGCCGGCGGCATATGGCTCGTAGTACATCGTCGCCTTGGCCTTTCGTGACGAAGGAGGCGAGCCGCTGGTGTCAGGATAGTAGTAGACCGGCTCGGTAGTGCGACCCTCCTTGTTGATGGCGTACCGCGTTGAGGACGACCGAGGAGGCGGGGCGTAGTTGTCGACAAATTCGGGCGAATGTGTCCGGTGGCGGCGGTCGCCGCGCCTCGACTCAAAGCGTCGGTCATCCGAGTCCGAGTCGTCCTCGCTCAGGACCTGGGTCTGGTACCTGGAGCGGTCTCGGCCACGCGGCTCCGGAGCACGGTCGTACTCACCGTAGTGGTATGTGGACGACCTGTTCAGCGGAGGCTGGGGAGGCACAACGCGGGAGAATTCAGGTTCCCTCATGGTCTGGGCCCTGGGCAGCTTCTGCTGACGGGGAGGCGAGTCCGGAACCTTGGGCGGCGTCGAGCTGACCTTGCTGAGTTGAGGAATGACACGGGCGTGCGAGGGAATGACGACTGGGGGCACCGGAGGCATGTCGTACTCCCGGGGGCCCGAGCCTGACTTCTTGTGGGATGACCTCGACCTGGGAGTTTCCGAAGAGCGTCTGGCAGATGGTTTAGCAGCTGATCGGCGGGGAAGGTCTTCGTCGCTGTCGAGTTCGACCGAGATGTTGGGAGGCGGGAACGGGGTTTCGGCTACGGGCGGCGTCGGGGCGGCGACTATTGGGTTTGCATACCGGTATTCTTGCTGGAAGGTGGCAGACCGACTCAGGGGGTTGGCCTTTGACCGGGATGCGTTGATGTAATCGGCGGCAGCCATCATCGCCCGCGCCGACTTCTCCGTGTGAAGAGATTCGAGTTCGCGGGGGATGGACTTTTCGCGCCTGTCCCGGTCGTCGTGCTTCTTGGACGAGGAGCTCGACTTCTTCTTGTCCAGCTTGGCGGCACGGATGACTTCCTCGTCATCGTGGTACTCCCTGTGGCTGCGCTTCTCTTCTCCTTCCCGCTTGCGCTGCTTCTCCTTGGCCTTCTTCGAGTCCTTGTCAACGCGCCTCTCCTTCTCCTTCTTCTCAGCAGCGCGCTCGGCGGCACGTTCGGCGGCACGCTCTGCCGCGCGGGCGTCCTGGCGACGCTCGCGCTCACGCTCTTCCTCGCGCTTCGAGGGCTTTTCGTCGTAAGACGGCTGACGACGCGCGGTGCGGGGGACATCCTCGTAGTGCCGTGCGGTGTAGATGTCTTCCTCGTAGGAACGAGAGGCCGAAGGAGGATATTGAGGGTAGAACTTTGAACTCGTAGAGGCCGATGTGGTGCGCGATGTCGATTTGGCTCTGCTGAAGGTGTCGGGTCTGGGTTCTGCGTACCGAACGTCGTAGTGCTGAGATGTGGGAGTCCGGGGGACGGAGATATTGGCCTCACCCTTTGCACGTCTTCGGAGCTCGGCGAGCTTGACTTTGTCATCGTATTCCTGGCGTTTGTCCTGGTCGCTGAGGATGCCGTAGGCTTCGTTGACTCGCTGAAATTTCTTTGAACTCGCCTCCTTGGCTTGCTCGCCCTGGACCTTGTCGGGATGGAACTCGAGGGCGAGTTTTCGGAAGGCCTTCTTGATGTCTGATAACGTCGCCTCTTTCGTCAAGCCGAGAGCCGAATAGTGGCAAAGTGATGGATCCGACATGATGCCGTGTGGTGTGTGTTGTTGGTGATTGTGTGTTGGAAAAAGGAGTCGATGGACGGAGTGGCGACGTGCAACAGTCAAGTTGTCGTCGCTGGGTGGCAACCCGTTCAATCCGAGGGAGGCGAAAATGCTATGGCATAGACGCGACGAGAGGTCGAGAGAGGGTGTGTGCAACCCCTTGGGAATTCGAGGGATGACAGCCAACGACAATGGCAATGTCAGCGAGAGACGGAAACAGGGCTGGCAAAAAGAAAGGCCAGTGCTGCCGGTGATGGGCGGAAGTGGGAGAGGTTGTCGAACGAGCGACGGGGAGGCGAGGATGACGGAGGGACGGTTGTCGTGGCTCCTATCTCTTGGTTGCCCTCAAAAGGTGCAGCGAGCGAGGCGGAGGTTGGCGGATTGCGAGTTGGACGGTGAGACGGGGGGGATCGAGCCTGATGAGGTCACGGTCCAGACAGGATCCAGCGTCTCTGGGCCAGCTGGGGCTGCCAAGAGCTGATTGGGTGACGGGGGCTGAAGAGCGGGTTTGGTAGGGGTCAGAAAGGAGGGGGGGGGATGGCGGACGTGATGGAGGGTGCTGTGGAGAGGGGGGGGCTTTTGGATGGCAGAAGGGGACACCAGATGGGGTCTGTGTGCTGGTCAGTGGACTGAGGTGAGACAGGCCGTCCTCTTGGCCAAATAGTACAGGGTCGGGGTCGTGAAGTGGGATGCACGGGATGCACATTGTACTTACGTGAAGGGAAGTCCCCGTTATAGTGAGTGACGGTGGTCTGTAGAGTGCGAAGGAGAGGGGGGCAAGGGCGGTGGGCACTGGTTCCTTGCGGCGGGAGATGCGCGAATTGAAGCGACGGCGGCAGCGGTCGTACCCGTGGACACAGGTGTCTGGTGCGTGGAGGATCCTTGTCGTTCCGTGTGCTTCCACGGCGCTTCAGGGATGTCCGAGGTGCTTTCGAGAGTGTCGCTGAATACTTGGCTCCGTAAAACCAGCGGAAACCAGAGGTCAGCAGGGTTGTCGTCGGTCGAGATTAATAATAGTTGGTGATCTTTCTTCGGGTCTGTGCTGGCCTGCGGCAGAGAAGCGATCCGTATGTGGGCGATGCGAATCTGGGGCCACGGAGGTGATATGGGCTGTTGGATCGCGAGAGAGCGAGGAACGAAAGACGGGGTCAGGTGTGTGAGGCGAGGCCGGCCGGAATGAACGGGGGCCTTTGGAGGGCTTGGAGGGGTGGTGGGCGGGAGAGACGGGGGATGAACCTCGGGGAGATTCGTGCGGCGTACCGAGGCGACGAATTTGTCGATGCTGCGCCTCGTCGAAGAGGCGAAAAAAGGGCTGGTGAGAAGCAGAGTTATGGCGACGAGAATGGCGAGGCGACCCCGAGGGGAAGAAGAGATTTCGAAGAGGCGAAAGAAGAGCAGAGAATTGGGGGGCCGGAGGCGGCTTTGGCGGAACAAAAGGTCGAAGCCGAAGGACGGGGAGAAGAGGCAGTACGAGCGAGTACCGGTAGACGGACTGGACGGGTGACTTTGTCCCTCCTCTAGTCAGGTAGGTACAAGCGGATCAACAGACGGGTTGTTCCTAGCAGGCCGGCGTTGGCGATGGCGGCGATTGCCCCCCAACTTGAATCAGGGTGTGCGGTTCTGGGAGCGATTGGCTGGCCGATGTTCTGGACGTCGACCGGCGCCGAGGTACCTGTAAATCCTCGCGTGTGCGGTGGCAAACGGGTGTACCTGACAAGACGGCGGCCAAAAGGGGGAGTGATGGTCGGAGGGGATGGCACCCTGCGCTGGGATGATGGTGGTTGCACTTTCAGGACGCAAGCGCGAGAGGTACTTCACACCACGTGTGAGTTTGTTGGAGGAGGACTGAATGTATGTGAATGTGTCGGCGTTGTAGACAGGTAGAGGTAGAAGCCCATGCGAGGCGAGGAGCAGGCTGGAGACGAGTGAGTTCCCGCAACGTTTTGTTTTGGATCCGTTGTTACAGACGACTCGGGTGCGTTGCTATGGACGTCGAGGCGGTATCGCATGTGCGTCTCGTCGTAGATGGGTCGCGCGGCAGTCTGCGAATGGGGCAGAGCCCGGGGGGTCCTCGAGTGCCAGGTCGGCCAGGGTTGAGGCCGACGATATGGCGGTGAAGGCTGACTTTCAGGCGGCCGGGCCTTGGACTTGACACCCCTCCCCAGGCTGGCCCAGGACCCAGCGGAGACGAGGGCCCTGGCACACTGCGCTGCGCAAAGAGTGTCGCAAGCTCAACCCCCATGCCCCCTCCGTAATCTGTCTGATGATCACTCCGCCCACTTGATAGTGCTCGCAGGTGCGAAGATGTCACTGGCGACGAGAGGCCCAAGACTTAGGGTCTTGGGTGGAGTGGTCAGGTCGTTGATATCAATGCCCAGATGGCGCGACCAAACAGGCGATGCCAGCAAAGAGAGCGGACAATGTGATCTTCACAGTGGCTCCTGAGTTGCAGCGAATAGAGGACCCTTGAAGCGAAGCACGCACGAGGTGGACGCGATAGTCGGCCGACTCTGCTGTCGTTGGCCTGCTTGGGGGTCGTCTGCCCAGGCCTGACCAACGGCGGCCGTCGTAGGAGGCGTTAGCTGCAGGGCCCAGAGCGGTGGTCTCGCGATCGGACAGAGAGGGAGAGGGGCGGAAGGGGGGGCGCAATCGTCAATGCCCGCCCGCTCCCCTCTTTTTCGTAAAACCAGGTTGCCAAGGTCGGAATAACTAGAAGGGTCAGTCAGTCACAGTCATGCCAGAGAATCGTGGTCGAACAGGGTGGACGTCGCCGCAGCAGCACGCGTCTTTGGGCGGGTACCAGAGTAAGTCATCAGGGTCTTTCGCGTCGGCGGGCGGTGTCGTCGGTTGAAGCGGGCGGGCTGAGCAGGTACCGAGCTAGGCGTCTTCAGGGGGCCTGCACTGCGATGCCTCGGATCTGACAAAGCTGAGCTCATTCAGCCGTCGATGCTGATTGACCATTTTGCTGCGCGGAAAGCCTCAAACCCCGATGGGGACGATGGGCGACGTGTACGAACCTACGAGGCCGGCATGTCCGGGAGCACACGCTCGCAACTTCCAGGTCTCCCGGAGGCCGCGAGAGGCGTGCAACTGCCCTGTTGCCCGACGAGGTCATCGTGCCTGCCCTGCCGGCCCATTGCTAATGCTGAGTTCAATTGAGAGCACTGGAAGGTGCGACCATCAGGACCCGCAAGTGTGGCTGCACCTTCCATCCTCCTTCCCTTCCCTCGTCCCTTCCACCAAGCTCACTTCTCTTCCGGGGCAATTGCCCAGCGCCGAAGGATGCAATGCAGTGGGAAGGAGTCCTGGCAGTGTCAATGGATGAGGTCCTGCACCACTCACCTGTGCAGCGTCTCCCCCCCACTCAACTCCCCTCAAACTCAACTCCACGGTGTCAATGTCAAGATGCGCAGTGTTACAATGTGCCAAAGTCCCAATGCCCTCAGGGGCTCTTTGTCTCCTATTCGTGGCCCTCCTCCTCCCCCGCCCCTCGACCTCGCTCACTCTCGTCGATGAGGATGCCCTCTCCGCTGACGACGGCCCAATCGCCTCATCGACCACCGCCCCGCCGCTGCAGCTCGTTGCACTTTCGGCCTCACCAGGGACGCCTCATCGCTTGACTGGTCAATGGCCTGTGCTCAGTCCTCAACGTGCATGCTGAGCTGCGTTGCGCTGAGCTGCAGATTGCAGAGTCCACCGTACACGCACACGGCTGCTGCGCCTGCGCCCGCCCGTTTGGCCCTATTATAGAAGCCTCCGCCTCAAGACGACAACGAAATCGACGAGGCCGCCCGCCCCTCTTGTGTGTGGACATGCAGAAGCGGGCGGCCGGCCGGGCGATAGATTCATCTACTTTCCCTAGGTACTGTACCCAAACCGTAATGGTACTATCGCTGTGCAGTAGGCAATCTGATACGCGGTCCACGTCCCCTTCTTGGATCTCTCCAGAAACTCCGGGCTGCTGGTTGCCCTAGACACTGACTCTTCTGCCTACAGACCATGTCACATTTACCCGCCGAGCTCGTCAGTCGTCAGTCGTCAACGGGCACCGTCCCGTCGCGGATAGGATAGCCTGCCTCCTGACCTTCTCTCGTCAGTCGTCACATCTCCCGTTGCCCAAAATGTTGCTCGCCGTCTGTCACACGACGCCCGCCTATGACGGAGCTGTTGACCACACCGTCTGCGTGTCTCGCCACCTCCTTCACATCGGCCGCGTCCCCCGCGACCATCCAGAGATCAAGAAGCAGGTACACCATCGACACACAAGTCATCCGATGGCCACCATCAAGGGTCCTTGGCCCGACGAGCAACCACATCTCAACTTTTCTTGATCGCCCGGGTGCCCCGCCATGCCGCTTTGGCACTTTGCCATTCGCGCCCACGTGAAGCCCTTCCACCACCACATCCTCCAAGGGGTGGCCCAGCAAGCCGCCTCATTGGTCAACATCAGTTTCTAGCACACGGGTGCCTCTGCGGGCGGGATGCGGCGGACAACGGGCGGAACGATTCGATTCGCAGCCATTGACTAGGCTCCCGCTTTCTGCTCTGATGCCGCCCAATCACCTCCCTTTTCTTGGACAACCAGTGAGACGCCGTCGCCATGCGCGGTCCTGCCATTGGTCTTCACGCCTCACTTTCCACACCACTGCTGTACCCGTCACGCGAATCACAGAGCCCTCAAGCTTTTTCAGACGGACCAGACCTCACCTAGCTCCAGGCCTGGAGTCGTCCGCCCACTGGACAGGAGACGCTGAGTAACGGGCGAGTTTCGCACCACAACGCACCCGTCAAACCATCGAGAAAAGAAAGCAACGTCTGCCGTCTCCACTGAAGATCACCCCATGGTGCCGGACTGGTGCCGGAGATCAGCTCATCTGACCACAGGCATTGCACGATTCGATCTTGCCGAGCTCTGCTCTTTCTCCGAGACCATACCTGTCTGTCGATCGAGGTGGGGGCGGGGTAGACTCGAATTCCTCAGAGAGCTCATCATGCTGGCCAGGCCCCATTCGCAGGCCCGCACATGAGAGGGGTAGAAACATGTGTCCGTCGCTCGATTCGAGATGCTTCTGCACTATCCAGGTACATACACCACACTTGTCTCCTTCCAGTCGACGCCAGTCTCGGAGAAGGCCCACGAGAGCGAAGCGATGAGATGCGCCAGGGACGACAGTTGACCCGCCCCGCCTTGCGCCTTGGTTTCGTCCGTTGTGAAGTACCTGCACAAGACAAGCCGCCGTAGTCGCCGTCCGATGTCCGATGTTCCCTCCGGCAGTCAGTGGCAGGCAGATCAGGGTGGGATGGTGGCTCTGCCAGTGCGGTGCGGGTGTTACTAGCACCTGCTGGACGTCTTGTTCCTCCGGCACCCGACCTCGATGGCATCGTGGCATTGGGCAGCGATGAATCTGACAGAAACCTGCGACCTTGACTCTCTGATCGGATACGGGCTATGGTGCCGCCCATCAGATGATCGGCACGTTGAACGACGAGAAAATCCGCGCCTTTGGCGCACCGGCGTGCAGCCACCAGTGGATTGGGCCGGTCGTCGACTCAGGCTTGCAACCAAGAGCATTTGCAGGTGGCAGCCCTTGAGTGCTAGCATCCCTGCTGCTTTTACTTCTCGGACGTCCCGAGTCAGGCTCGGAGTAAGAATTGACCTGACAAAAACTCATCTGGCTCCCCATCAGGAGCCTCGTTGGGGTGACTGAACAAGGCGTGAAAGTACCATGGAAACAACATTGGCTCCAGGCCGGAATTGTCAAGTTGGCATGATGTACATTGTGATGACTGTCTTCAATTCGGACATGACGTACACATCAAGACCTCAGCGCATACACCGCCAGTTTCGTGGTCACGGCCATATTCCCACGTGATGAACTTCTCGTCGCCACAGACATGCCATCGACAGCCCAACAGATCAGAGCCTTAGCATGAGATGTTACTTCCTTGGCAAAGGCATCGTCTATTCCACGAAAAAGGCAATGATTTTTCGGAGGTGCCCCGGCTTACAATCTAAAGCAGCGGCCGATGTTCTTGCTGGCCCGCCAAAGTGCAAGTCGAGTTGGGCCCGTTGGACGTGTCACGGAGCTCCCGACTTACTCGTGCGAGGTGACCCAGCCTGATGTACAGGCACGACGTAAATCCGGATCACCTCACAAAGTGTGCGTCACGCTCCCCGCCCCGAGGTCCCTTGGCCGTGAGTCGTCGAGGAGACGCCGGCGCCGATCTGGAAGGGTGTGCGCGGCGGGCGCCTCGTCCTTCGTTCATCTCCTCTTCCTTCGCATGTGCTCCGAGGAGGGGTAGCGGGGCGACCGTCTGTCCCCCGCCGTCCCGAGCGCCGGAGTGCTCCTGTCGATCACGAGATCAGACCGGTTCCGCCGGGCTGGATCATCCCAGCCGCCGGAGCCAGGCACACGACGGTCCAAAGGAGGCGAAATGGGAGTGACCATCGTGAGTTCGCCGCTGAAGGGAGGGAGATCGTGATGGACGGGAAAGTGCAGGCAGGGCGACGATCGAAGGGGCGGGGAGCGGTGAGGAGGTGCGGAGCGTAGGGCTGACGAGCTGGGTCAGGCTGGCATGAGGGGACACTGCCGGTGAGGGAGGACGCTATGCACTAGCTGGCAGGGCTGGATTCCGGTGTGGACCTGGAGGATGCTTTCAGTGCCTTGCACTTTCGGGCACGATGCGGAGCGTTGTGATGAGTTGTGTTTTGGTTTGTCTGGCATGTCCCTGGAAAGGACGTGGCAGGGGATGCCTCGCGAGAAGGCCCTCACGAGGGCACGGTGACCGTGCGCTACTTGCTAGCAAGATTGATGCGAGGCAGGGAACGGAGAATTCGCAATGAGGCTCGCAGGCAGACCCTTCCGTCGAGAAACCTGGCTCATCATTCTTGATCCGGCATCTGTGACTCAGGCCTCATCACTCGTCCCACGCCGGAAGGTCCAGGTCGACAACGATGGGCTTGTTCATGACCCGCCCGCCAGGGTGTGGGTAGGATGTTGCCATGATGGCGCAGTTGACGAAGCACGTCTCGCGCCTGCCCGTGCGGCCCAGGAGGGCGGCCGTGTCGCATCGCATAGACGAGGGGTCGCTGCCTCCGAGGCCGAGGGTGCCGATAGTGGGGTGGGCGCCGGGAGTGGTGGCCGGACCGGACTCCTCGACGCCGGCCGGTGGTGGAGTCCGGAGTTGGTTGCTGGCTTCGGCTTCCGTCCTCTCCCGCTCTGCCGGCCCGCGACCGCCGTCATTTCGGAGAGGGCTCCCCTTTGCGCCGCCGAGACCGACGACGCTCATCTTGCGTCCGTTGGCTCCAGGGTCGTCCCAAGGTGTGATGCCGGCCTCTTTGAAGGCGACGTTGCCGCAGCCAAGATCCCAGGTAATCCTCTCAACGCCACGAGCCTCGTGGACATGGCCGCACACAGCGAGTCGAGGTCGCACGCGCCAGACGGCACGGCGGAGTGCCTCGCAGCCCTTTGCGCGGCGTGAGGGGGCCTCATCGAGGTGCGTTCGTGCTGGAGTGTGGGTAACGACAATGTCGGCGTCCAAGGGGATGGCGTCCCAGAGACTTGGTAGGTCCGAGGGCGAGCGTGTAGTGGAGGGCGAGAGGTCGTGAAGCGGTGGCGAAGGGTAAGTGAAGGCACCGAAGGATGAATCGTGGGCAGGATCCCGAGGTGAAAAGGGGGATCCGAAGATGGTGAAGGTTGTGCGAGGGCCTTGAGGGGAGGTGAGTTTGATTTGGCGGGATGAGTGCTCCAGGTATATTAGGCAGGGAGAAGACGTGAGCAAAGCCATGCAGGCCTGGGGATCCTGGGGGTTCTGTGCATGGAGAGCGTGGCCTTGGCGAGCGTAGAAGTCGGCGTCCAGAGTAACGTCGTGGTTTCCTGGGTCTGGTCAGCGATGGAGGATGGATGTGAGGGGGAAGATATACCTGCAATGATAATCTTGACTTCAAAGTCTGCCTTTTCAAGCCACTGTATTGATTTTGAAAGCTGATTAAGTCAGTAAGCGGCGAGAAATGTAGTGATATGAGCGTTTCCTTACCTCTGTATGGGTTCCTCTGTTGGTGATGTCGCCGGCATGGATGAGCACATCACCTCGAGGGAGATGGGGGGTTGCGTTGTGTGTGTCCGAGACGAGGACGAAACGAGTGCGGCGGAGGACAGGTTTACGGGGCTCCGTGGAGGCACCTTTAGCCTTTGGGGGGTCTGGAGATGGCATTTTGTGTCGTCTTCTGAGGGAGGGAGGCCGTTTCTAGAGGTCTGATCTGTGTAGCCTTCTCGTTCTCGTTCTGGTTGGGTCGGGCAGGGGCTCGTGCGCAGCATGAGGTGTATGAGGCATGTCTTGGTCTTCCTCTTGTTCGAAGGATGCTGAAGAACTTTTACAGTTCTGCTAACCTGGCAGAGACTGAGGAACTTGATGTTGTCTTGGACTGGCGGTTTTGTCGATGACTTCTCGGTCAAGTGCGAGCCTTTCTCCTTGCCGTTGAGTTGCCGCGGCCGATTGGTGAATTTTATTGATGAGAACAGAAGAGAGGCAGTGGATAGGTATTCAGCATCCGTTAATGCTATGCAATATGCGTAGGTTTGATGCTGGTAGGTGGTGATGTGTTGTTCATGTCATGTCGACAGGGCTGAGGAGAGTCGCGTCGTTGCCAATGCCGGGCGTCTGGCCGCAGGTGCAGATCTTCAAGTCACGTGATTAGCCATCACCTCTTCCCGACCACTGACTTTGCCCACTGGCACTGCACCTGGGATGTCCTGGCATGAGCATCTGCCACCTCATTGTCGTGTGTGCTGTCAAGCGGCTCTGCTCTTCTCGATTCATGCAAACGAACGCTTGGCCAACGTGTTCCCGTGGTTTGCCTGCTCTGCTCGGACACATTGTGTCGATGTGCTGGCGAGCACGAGTCAGACGAGAACAAGGATCACCTCTGTGGATATTTTGGCGGCATCCGCATGAGTCGTTCATCTCCGGCTGTTTCACTGCCTGGCAAGACACCTTCAACCGGCACCAGGACAGCACGAGCAATGACATGCTTCCGCCTTCCTGCCCGCCTTCTCCACGCCTGCTTTGTCTCGGCCGCTGGAATGCGCCAGGCGCGGGGTGAGACCTGCAACAGGCCATGTGAGGGCTCGCCACGCCGCAGGGCTCCTCCGTCGTGCGTCCACGAGGACCCCGGATGCGGCTCGGGACAGGGTTGTTGGAGGGCCGGGGCCAGTAAGAGCGCTGTCACAGCGTCTTGGGGATGCACCACGACAGGCCGTCTTCGTGGTGCCACAGGCCTCTGGCGCTGAGATTGGCCGTGTCTCGCAGCGGGTGCAGTGTCCAAGCACACAGCAGCGCCGGCGCTCGAACCCACTGAGCGGCGACCACAGGCAATGAGCGAGTGACGGATGATTTTGTTTCTTCTGCAGGACTTGCACGCATCGCACCCACCTCCGGCGGGGTCGACCAGCAGTCGATTGGCAGACTGCTGCATGTGGAGAGAGTCGAGAGGAGAGCGCGCATTAACGAGTGATGCAAGTCATGGCCGCGCCGTGCTCCGTCCGCGGGGTGCGTCCGGTGTTCTCCTCTCCAAGGGCCCTTTCCCCTCCCGCCTGCTTCCCACATCTGTTTGCCCGCCCGTGTATGCCAGGAGAAAGACGCATCATCAGCATCTCGTAATGCTGGATCCTTCGGATATCTCCATGTGGCTTGACCGGATCAAATATCGAGCGTCGCCTGAAGAGGACAGCAGGACGGGGAGAGAGAGGGGGGAATGATGAAAAAGAAATTGGCACGTCCAATCAATCCAGATTGAGGTGCTCGCCCATCGCTGGCTCGACCTTCCGGGGGTCTGACCCGTGAGATGCATGTCAGCTGCAGCAGCCCGCACGCGACGAGAAGAGCGTAGGTTTTCATTCTCTTGGAGCCTCTGCCGATCGCCCTTTGCTGCAGAAGCCCTAGAACCGAAACCGGGGAGCATTGCGATCCAAATCTCGGGCCTTTTCGAAGGACCTCTGCTGGCGATGCAATGCAGAGAAATCCGTGTGGCCTGGAAACAAGAGGGGAGCTCCCGGGGTTGGAATTGTTCAAGCCGGCGCCGCGGCCCTCTTGATTGGCTAGGCCGATAGTGGATGTAACGGCAGGCCCGCACCCTGGCCGGGGGTCGTCGTCCTCTTCTCTGTAGCACTTCTGATTGGCCCGATCTCCCCAGCCTCCTCTGAACAGGCCCCCGGACTGGACCCTGTACGCCCACTGGGAGATTCTTGGACCGCCTGGACGCCCCCGGTGAGTGTCCGGGCGGGCGAGAGCGAGCCCAGAGAGCCCCCCGAAGTTCCTCCCCGATCATCCTTTCCTCCGCCCGCCTCGACACGCACCGTACGCACGACACAAACCACACGACCGCGAGCCGTCAGACGTGAGTTTTGTCTGTCTGCGGAGGAAGGAGCGACCCGACTGACGGCACGAGGATCGAAGCAAGCCCGACCGACGGGACGCCTAATTCGACCTCCACCACACACCAACCACATCACGCTCTTTGACCTCTCGTCCCTTCTCCCACTGGCACACAGGTTGCAGTTGTCCGTCTCGTCCAGTCCAGTCCTCCCACCAGCTCACCAACTGCAATCATCCTCTCTCTTTCCTTTCTTTTGTCTGTCAATCCATCGTCAATTTTCCACAGCGAAACCCCTCCACCAAGTCTGTCTCCTATTCTTCCTCCTTCTCTCGATGCACCATCATCACCACATCTGCCATCTTCGACCATCTCGCCGTCCATGATCCCCGGCCGTCGTCCGACCTTACAGTCACACTACCTACGTACTCCCACATCTTCCGGCCTCTGTCGCATCATACTGCGTGGACCTCCTACACTTTAAGGCTTCCACGCGTTCAGCCACTAGGAGCCTTGCATCCAGGGAATCCGCTGGCGTTGGTTCCGCACACTAGACGTCTACCTTCTTAGACTACACTAGAAAACCGGCTACCATCTGACGCGGTGCGGAGTCGCTCTTCGATATCATCCCTTCGTCATCCCACACTACAGGGCACGCCCTCCGACCTCAATCTGACGAAACCACCAACTACGCCTCTCATAATACCGATTCACCACTGGAGCATCACCTCTCGAACCCTCCAGGACCCCTGCTCGCCCCTGCCTTTTGGCCGCGAGCATGGCTACCATGTCGGCCGCTCCGACCGCCACAACCACCATTCGCACCGTCAATGACGACGCCCGTGATACTTGGGACTTTTCAAATGGCCAGACCGAGGTAAGCCTCCTGCTCCCGCGCCGTCTCAACTCGGCCGCTGCCGCGTACCTGAGATTCTGGGACAACGGCACGGCCTGGTCAATGCGCATGTACTGATACGGGACTTTGACTCTAGGCCCCTGACGCGGAGAACTCAGCCTCCTGGAAGCACGATGCCAATGGCAAACTTCCCAATGGCAACGGGACTCCGACGAATGCCTACGAATTCGGCTTTGAGCCCCTGCCCCCGTCCCGGAAGAAGCCTTCGATCGACAACATGAACAGCTCCGGAAAGGGAAACCGATGGGACAGGAGCAACCGATCCTCCGATGCCTCTACGAAGCCCCCATTCAACATTGGCGACAAGCGGGACGCCCCCGAGAATATCGTCAGAGAATGGGACGACGAAAACTCAAAGTGGATTCACAGGGACAAACTCGCAAAGATCGAGAGCCGGGAGCTTCAGGCCGCAGGCATCGTTCTGCCGCGCCCGCGGGCTACCAGCAGGCCACGCAAAGGCCGAAGCCAGGAACGTCCAACCGGGGCCAAGAGGACCACCTCGATGTCCCGAGAGATTCCCGAAACGCCCTTTGACAGCGAAGACGCCGCCCCCTCGAGACATAGGAAGAACTCGTCCGTGGCTGAGAATAGTCTGTCTGACAACGGCCCGCCCAGCTGGGACCTACGGCTTCCCGAAGAGATTGAGGCCGAGGGAGACGGGAACTACTGGATCAGCGCCGGAACCCTTGGTGGCGCATCAAAGATCCCCGTTGCCAAGCAGAGCCCTCTGCCCATCCCCGAGACATACATCGACAGGTCCTCTCCCTCCTCGCGGCGACAGAGCGACGTACCAGCTGATGCCGACGCGCTGGTATACCCCAAAACTCGTTCAAGGAGCGGTAGTGTCTCTGTCTTGACGAATCCTGGTGCAATCAAGCCGGGTAGCCGATCAGTGACCGACATTTCTCCCAAGAAACCGGCGCCTAGGAAGACCTCGGCCCCTGTAAAGACCTCCGGAAGCCGATCGAGGACCCGTGGTGGTGCGAACAAGGACTCAACCAGTAGCAGTGGTACGACACGGCCGTCGACGAGGTCCGGTGAGCTTTCGCCCAGCGTCAAGCAGCCCGAGGGAGACCCGCCATGGATGATCGGCTCCTACAAGCCCGACCCCCGCCTACCACCCGATCAGCAGCTTCTTCCCACCGTCGCAAAAAGGCTGCAGCAGGAGAAGTGGGAGAAGGAGGGCAGGTACAGCTCCATCTACGACAAGGAGTTCAGACCCTTAACAGATGACGCACTCCTCGCACCACCCGAGGCCAGCGGGCCAAGCGCGCCGCAGGACGAAGAGAAGAAGCACGAGGACTGGCCTCTGAAGCCCGAGGCCAGGAGCCCGACCTTAAAGCAGGGCACCTCGTACTCGACCATCCCAAAGATTTCCGACAAGCCCACTCTGAGCCCACTGCCCAGCCCTCGAACACCCAACACCTTCGCACCACCTCCCCAACAGCCACCTCCAGCGCAGAAGCCTGCCCCCAAGGCACCCGAGCCCGAAGAAGAGAAGAAGGCTGGCTGTGGATGCTGCATCATCATGTGAACCGCATGCTCCGTTTCAAGACAGCAAGCCTTTGCCCTACACGACGTCACGACCTTTGTATTTACCCTGCACCCGTTCAGCACACTGCATTGCGTGTTTTTTTCGACAACCCGCGGCATCATCGCCCAGCCCCTCAGCAAGCGCAAGCCTCCTTGACTATGTTCTTCGTTCAGGCGTCTCCAGCTCACGCGGCGACGGCAAGTTTGTCTCGCTCTCTCGGCTCCACGCATCATCGTCCCTTTCGACAGGCGTTTCTCGGCATAAATCCTGCCCCGCGTTTGGCGGTGGCCTCATCTCAGTCGTCGATTTCACTCGCGGGGCAAATCATCTCCGTTGCATCTCAGCCCGACGAGATGGCCCCGTGGCGAGCGGCGTTGTTTCCATTCTACCAGTGGTCACTTGACCACGTTCGTGCTGTCTTCTGTCTTCTGTTCTGTTCTTAGTTGGCGAGACTCAGGTTGGTGGCTTTTTTGTCATTTGAACATATGCTATTGTAGTTATTGTTAAAATTCGGTGGGCAAGAAGTGTCCTGGTGGGGAGGAGGGGAGATGAGCGAGGATGGACGAGGATGGACGATGACAAGGTGGATGAGGAGAAGGTCGAGAAGAAGCAGAGGAGGGAGAGGAGGATGAGGAGAGAAGTGTAGGGATGGCCCTGTGCGTGTAGTAGGCGATTCTTGCTTCCTGATACCCTCGAATCGCGATGCGCCGGCTCCAGCCGCGCCTTACTATGATCCATCCTCTGTGATGTCGCTCGAGGCCACTGGATCGACAGACGGCATTACATACACGTACAAGTTGCAGAACGTTTATGAATAGTTTTGTCAACTCCGCAGTCCACCCTGGACTGGACAACTCCCATCTACGCCCAATGGCCGGGGGCGCTGAGCCCCCAACATGGGAATGGACAGGCACAAACGACATGATATGGTATATAAACGCAGCAATGCTTCAACCGTACACATCAACAAAGAGAACCGATCTGCACTCCTGGTCAAGAGCGAAAGGCGACCCTTTTCCGGGTTCTCTTCGAGGGCAACCAAAAGAATAATTGAAAAAGCATTCCGAGGCCTAGTCCTGTCCCTCAGGGCCCCTCATCCGCGGCGACGCCGCCCAGGTTAAAAAGAATTGCGCCATCCTCCATCCTCCCCGTCCGCCTTGATGCCCCCTTTCCTTTCCGTCTAGTGATGGACCCGTCCCGGTGGGTATGGTATGTGAGTGTGTACATGCGTTTTTTTAGGCGAGGTACTCCGGCCGTTATGGACGATGCTTCGAAAGGGAACAGGTGTTCAAGTGTGTTTTGGTTGTACAAGCGGGTTATGTTGGTCTCAAGCAACCTCCTCAGCTTCAGCCTCCTCGCGGAAGCGGATGCCTTCGGGGAGTTGGATGGCGCCCTTGACCCACTCCGTGTCGGCGACTTGGTCGAGGGTCCAGCGCTGGCGGGCGCGGTCGATGAGCTTCTCAGTAATCTCCATGGCGCCAAGGAGGCCGCGTTCTTCGAATTTGGCGATAGATCCCTCGTGCTTGCCGTCGTCGCCGGCGTAGTTGATCCAGCACCATTCTATGCGCGCAATGCGATGGCTCGTTCGACTTCGCATGCGGTGGCTGTCAGCTGTGTTGGGCGGCGGGTCAAAGGGCAGCCGCGACTCGAGCAGGGCATAGAGAAGCACGCCGAGGGACCAGGCATCAGTGGCCTTGCCGTCGTAGGGCAGGCCCATGATGACCTCAGGTGCGGCGTAGTCTTCTGAGCCGCAGCGCGTCTCGAGCTTCTCGTCGTCGGCGATACGACGGCTGAGACCCAAGTCGGTCAGGGTGATGACTGAGTGCGGGTAGGTGGCCCAGTCTACCGAGGGGTCCGAAAGCTCATCTGGAGAAAGGTTGACCAGGACATCTGTTCCAGGTTAGTATTGGCCAAACAAGGTCATACCAGAAGCACCTACTCTCTAGTTTGATGTCACGATGACATATTCTGCGCTGGTGCAGGTACTGGACGGCGCCGACCAGCTCGGCAAACATGCGTCGGAGGAGTGGGGGACTCAGCAGCTCGCGGTGCTGAGTAGCCACATCGAAGAGATCGCCACCGACGCAGTAGCTCATGATGAGGATGGCCCGGGTCTGCTCAATGCTCCACGCCTTAAGCTGCACGAGCGACGGGTAGTTGATGCTCTGCATGATCTCGAGTTCCCGCTTGAGGCTCATCTCGATACGCTCCTCGCTGGCACCGCCGCGGGGTCCATGTTCGCACACCTTGACGGCGACGAGCGTGCGGCGCATCTTCTGGGCGGTTTCCGAGGATAATGACTCAGGATCTGCGCTCGTCGGGATGGGAGACTCGTCATCTTCCTGGGACTGGCTGGTAGCCAGCATGACACGGCTGAATGTGCCTTGGCCGAGGAATTTAACGGCTCTCCACCGCCTTTTCTTGCCGTCGAACCGGCCGTACGCCTCGAAGTATTCCGCCCCAGACGTCGGCTTGCGATCTGGCAGGCCATCCACCGAGTGTTTCGACGAGTCGCTTGGCGGGGGTGTGGGCGGTTTTGCTGCGCCGGTCGCTGTCAGGCCGCGGGACTGAGCCAGGTTGGCCTCGCGACGCATTGGTTGCTCAGAATCTTGAACAGGCTCGGCATGCGACCCCGAGACTGTGATATGCCGCTTGGGCAGGGCCATTGGATCCGGAACATATTCGCTGACGCTCCTGTTGCGCCCATGTGAGGGATCCTGGTTCTCCTTTTTCTTGGCCTCTGCTCCCTCTGGGCCCAGGGCGGCATATTGCTTGCGTTTCGAGGCGTTAACCAGTGCAGCGGCAATGGATTCGCCCGTGGCCGAGACGAGGACCGAGTCGGGGGTAGGGTCGACCATCTGGCCCTTGGATGGCCGACGGGCGGCGTAGCGCTTCCAAGGACCCGGGGAATCGCCCGTCAAGAGCGGCGAGGGTAGAGGGGTGACGTCGCCGAGGGCAGATATGACGGGGCTCGAAACGCAGGAGCCTGGGGTGGAGGCAGAGCCGAGGGCAGCGGCAAGACTCTTTTTTACGCTGGGTGTCCTTGCAACGGGCCTCAAACTTGAGTGGG
This sequence comes from Plectosphaerella plurivora, assembly GCA_020726575.1. NCBI lineage: Eukaryota > Fungi > Ascomycota > Sordariomycetes > Glomerellales > Plectosphaerellaceae > Plectosphaerella > Plectosphaerella plurivora. The sequence continues at coordinate 306,572 of JAGSXJ010000032.1, forward strand.
AGGATTTATGCTTGAGGCTTCGGCTTCGGCTGACAGAGTCTTTGGGAGGAGGAGTTGTCGGTTGAGGGATGTCGGTTTGGATACGGAGAGAGTTGGAGTTGGAGGGAGATATATGTCTAGAGCTGGAGGAGCCGTCGAGGCTCGAGTTCGAGTTTGAATGGGGCAGCGGGGCTATTGACTCGGTGCTTAGGTGAATCTGGGGATTCGAGGAGAAAGAAGCTGGGATATCAATGTTCTGGGCTGCATTGTGGTAGTTGAGGGCGATGCGGTCGAGTGCGTCGGCTGTGCTTTCAGCAGCCAGGTCTGAATCGGCTCGGTGAAAGGGGAGAGATTGCGCGGGGCCGCTGGACATGGCTTGTCCGTGTCGCGTCGATGCTTCACTGGGTATTCAGCTCGGGTCGATCGATGGTGGTTGATTCACGGGTTCTTCGGAGCCACGGCGTGAGGGACAGCGGTGGTGTTTTGTGGGAATTCGGGGTCGCGTTCGAGCAAAACGTGGAGAAGTCGAGGTCGGTAGATGGATGGTCCGGCCTGGCGCAGACCAAAGTGGCTGTACGCGACTCGTGACAGAGCGACAAGGGCCGGGTTCGGGCAATGACGAAGCTCAAGCAACACCTGTTCAGGGCGACAAACTTTCGAGCGTCAGTCCATGCACCCGGGGTAGGTCTGTTCAAACGGCGGGAGAGTGTCGCACTCACCCAGGTCCTACGGGGGATTGAGGAGGGGTGCCTGTTTGGTGTCGTGAAAGGGGAGAGAGAAAGGCGGGAGAAACGAGGCGGGCGGGCGTTGACAGTGTGCTATGACGAGGACATGAGATTTGGTAGCAGTCTTTGTGTCGAATCGAGTCGAGGGAAGTCGACCAGTCTGTGTTCAGTGTCTGTGTCTGCGGCTTTGCGTCGGTTCTGTGTCTCGTCTCGTTTCCTGTCGTGTCGCGGTTGGGAGTCACCGGGGGGTCGAATTGGCTGTTGGGGCTCAGACTTGCGCGGCGGAAGGGTTGCTGTCGTCGACCAAAGGGCTGTGCACAGGGCGGGTGCAACGTCGTTGTAATGTGGGCGAGAGCAGCCGGGCAGATGAGCAGGCAGGCAGGACTGAAGGCCAGGCCTATTGATGGCGAGCCAGGCAGGCTCTGACGGGGGCCCGGCGGACGGGTGACAGGCAGAATGGGTGTCGAGGGAGGGGCGTCTCACGGGTCAGAGGGGGGGCGAGGGACCCAACCTGGCGATGCGTGCCGACGGCGTGGAACGGCGGCGGCGGGTGGACCGGCCTCGTTTACCACTGCACTAAGGGAGGTAAGGCAAGGTAGCCGGCAGGGGAAAGGAAGGGGTCGAGCTGGGAAACAACGGGGGAGGGGAAATGGACAACCACAGGGGGTCACAGTGTGTGTCTGATGCTCCTGCTCCCTTGTGCCAGTGAAGGGAACCGAGCTGGATGCCCCGGGGAAATGGGGAGAACGGGCTAGACTCCGTCCTGAAGGTCTGCTGAGCAGTTTTGCCTAGGCAACTTCAAGGGCCCCCGGCCGGTGGATGACCGACCTGTGGAAAAGCAAGGGCTGTCCCGGCTGAACAGAACAAAACCAAAACCACAGCGATGGATCCGAGGCGGGAGGGAGGGAGGGGGAGGGGAAACAGGAGGGGGGAACAGGAGAGGAGGGGCAGCCGATGCTGGAGAGATGTGATTGTAGATAACAGATGGTTGATGGCTGACGGTACGAGATAGGTAGTCAAGCCTTGCTCGCCCGGCTGCAGTCGTCCGTCCGCAGCGGCAGAAGATAGATAAGAAAGACAGCGCTGCGACGCTGGAGTTTGTTGGGACGGGCGCGGGAGAGGGGCCGTTGCTGGAGATATCGATGCGCCAGGTGGAATGTAATGGGGCCCGGCCTGGCCCGGCCAAGAACACCGGGTGCCCCGTATCAAGGTGCTTGGTGTTCGTACCTGAGGGACAAGAAGGGACGCCAGCGGTAGTCCTTCGATCTCCCGGAAGTCCGTCCGCAAGGTTGTCCGTCCGTCCGTGAGTGATGAATGTGTTCCTTCAAGAGATGAAGATGGCGTGGTAGCCGGCAGGGAGAGCAGCACAATGGCCAGCATTGATCCGGCTTACTCGTGCGGAGTGCAGAAAGCCGCCCTAGAGCTGCTGGCTGATGTTTTAGTGCCCCGGAGACGCCCCCCAAGAAAGCGGGCTCAAGCCTAGGAGCTTGCCGTGGCTTCTGGGCGGGACGGATCCGATCGCCAAGGAGAGCCACCACCACTGAATCATGGCCGTGTCCGATAGCAGCGCCGCAGCACGGGCGGGGAGGGTGCTGGACCTCTGCTTGCGCTGACACTGCCCCCAGGACATCCTCCTGCACAGCCAGCAGCACCCTCCTTCGGCTGACTACTGGAAAGTCGACGTGTCGCCTCTAGGCCACAACCTGTACAGCAGTTACGAGCCACCCGTTCTGTTGCTGGCTGTCCCAAGGCCCAAGGCAAGGATGGATGAAATGGCCGGCCCACACCACCGACGAGGGATGAGATGTTAGTGCAGGACCTGTCCCGTCGCAGAAAGGATGTGGGGGAGCAAGGTTCCCCGGCATCGGCTGGTCCCCATGCTTGGATAAAACGTTACATGCGCTCGCTGTCGACCACTCGACGTCAGGAATGCAAGAAGCCGACAATGTGATTGGGCAGAGACGGTCAGCACCAGAGCACAAGACTTCGTTTGCGAATCTCGTCAGGCTTCCTCTCCCCGCGCCGGTGACGATCGACCTTGATGCGGCCATCGACAAGAGGTTCACAACGTTTGGTGCAAAGACTGGATTCGTCCACCATGCCGTCGGTCTGCTCCCATCCAGTGTGCATTCCGTCATGTCTCACCCCGGACCGTGGTTGCCAGCGGGGAGTGTCATGCCGTCATCGGTTGGTGGCGCCGGCTCTGGTCACTGGTGTCTGCTTGTCTGAGTCGTCGTCCGCGCGCTATCCCGTGAGGTTGGGTGCTGGCGTCTGGGGAAGGCCCGCAAGCCCGGCAACTTGGCAACTGCCGTCAGGCACGCGGCTTCTCGTGACGGAACTGGACTCGTGCTGCTCACGGAGCCGGCTGCGTCGAGGAGCAGACATCGTGTTCCTCTGCGTGTGTTGGTTATGACCGATGCACTGGGAGTCTCGTAGACGATGGTCAAGTCCTCCTGCAGGCACCACGTGCCAGGAGAGTCGAGTGACTCGGGGCATCGGTGGGGAGGAAGAAGAGGTCGCATATTTGAATGGTGCCGTGTCTTCGCGGAAGACACCCCGGCCGCGACAGAGCCGCACCAACTTCAGCACCGCCCGCGTCTCCCGGTGCAGCCGGGGCCGATTGCGCTCGAGGTCGGACCGTCGGGGGGTCTCGTGCTCGGGGCCTCGGCAGCCTCCGACGACGGGGCGGCCAGACCCAGGCAGCTTGACTGACTCTGCGACCGCTGACCCCTAAGGGCAAGTCTTGCCTGGTTGTCCTTGATGGGGTGGCGTTGGGCGACCCAGATGGGGAGTCCGAGATGACCAATAAGTCCCTGGGACATGGGGCAGTTTTTGGATCTTTTGTTCGGGAGTGCGCGTGTAGTTGGCGATTGATGGCATGGGCCCGGCCCGCCGGTTTGATGACAGCCGAGTTTGCTCGGTGTTAGCAAGCAAGCCAGCAGTTGTGTTTGGAAGGGAGTCCGAATACGCGTAAATTCTGTAAGTCCGAAGTAGGAACGGGGGTCGACCAGGGCAGTTGGATGCGTCGGAGGCGGGGGAGCGAAGTGAGAAAAGGTTGCGAGGGATGATGGGTGATGGTTGGATCTGAAGGTGTCGTGTTTTTTTCCCTTCTTTTTTTCCCCGTCCACATCCTCGAACTCACACTTCCACTTCCAACTTGGAACTCTTCGCCAGCGAGCCTCCACTGATATGTGGAAGGCACCATCGACAATCGCGACTGCTTTTTCGATGCGGGGTGCCAGATGGACGGGGGAAGGCGCCAACAGCCTTGCCAAATGTGTCCGGGGACACTTGCCATGAGGCGCACCTTCCCATTCGAGCACCTGACCCGAACAAGATGGGAAGGAGCGACCAACCGACCACCTCGACTTCGACTTGATCGCATCGCCGCTGTGACCTGGGTTTGGAGGCACGAATTTTCTCCATGGAAGCTTGGGATCGATGTCGACAAGTCGGGTCCAATGGAGGCTGACGCAGGCCAGCCGGCAGTCAGTTCTCCAGGTCCTTGACCATGCACATGCATCAGATGTGAACCTTGGCATCGCTTCGCCCTTCCCTTCCTCCACCTCGGACTTTTTTTGTCATCATGATCCTGTCCTGCCTCGGCAGGCGCTCGCACTCATTCCACGTCACGCTCGTGCCTGAAGGAAGTCCGCCTTGGCTCGCGCATTTCGCCGATCACGGCAGAGCGGCAGATTTAACGTCCGTCCACCAAATTTCGGCACATGGTTTACAAGTAATCACAGCCCTGCCGACCCGACTTCATATCAAGGCCCGCCCTCCCACTCTGCCACCACTCCTCGAATCACCCAACATGTGCTTCGAACTGAAGGCATTCGGACCAGCAGCGACCTCCCAAAATGGACATCGCCACACTATTTGATCCCGGGAACCACCCACGGAACTCAAGGACGTCCACTAGGCGGCACCATCTTATCGGCTGAAGGGTGCTCTCTAAGAGACTCTGTCGTTGCCATTTGTACGAAAATCTAACCTGAACAGGTACCAGCCGCGGCACACGATCGAGACGGTGGCCTCGTCGCTCTGCTACTCGTCATCTGTAGACAAATGTTGAGTTGTCCAGCGCCGACGACCGGGGAACGTCCAACACTTGGTGTCCTCCCATCATCGGTTCCATGTCGTGTGCTGGCAATCCGACCATCTCACCCGGGAGAGACAAACCTCCGCCCAAGAGCATCTCGGGGGCCGCTGCGTGCGGAGAGTATCCCGCCCATGGCACTGGCACCGGCACCACGCTCTCATACCCCATGGTCATGCCGCCCTTTGGATCAGAATACCCAACACCTGGCGCCTCGATCCAGCCCGCCCCATGGAGCCCATCGCCGCCGCCGCCGAGCTCGCCGAGCCACAGCCATTCGGGGTACGCCTCCTCTTCCACCGCCACTCCCGCAAAGCCCGCCGCATCACTAGGGAAGTTTTCCCTTGTGATGGAAGCCGACTTGCGCGCAAAACCAGCTAGACGATCTCTCCGGTAGTGGTGGATCCGCTCTGCCCTGGCCAGCTCACCCGTCAACTCCAGCATGCTTTCCAGGTTCGTCAACGCCGTCATGGAGAGCCGCTCGTCCGCCCCAGACGTCAATGCGATGCGTGCCGCCGTCTGGAACGAACCTATGGCCGCCGACACGTTACCCATGCGGTAGTATTTCCCGCCCAGCTCCACGTGGAGTGCAGCCTCCTGCTCGTCCGTCACATCATACGCATTGAGGTGGTTCGTCAGCACCTCGACCGCCTCGTCCGGCCGCCCCTGGTTTTCCTTGCACGCCGCCAGCAGCCCTGCGTACGAGAGGGCCAGCTCGTCGATCCATGGGTGTTGCTTGCCCGACGCTTCGGCCCGGTCCAGGTATCTGCCCAGCGTCGCCTCGCACTCCTCCGGCCCTTGCCTTGACAGTACGCAGTCGATGTAGTCGCTGTAGAGGAGGTGCGTCAGAAAGTTGGCCGGTCCAGCCCGCTCCTCCATCTCAGGCAAGAGAAATGAGTACAGCCGCACCGAGAGGTCGTGGTAGTCGGAGAACCTCGACACGCTCAACCGCCTCCAGATGAGGGCCAGGATGTGGTGTTGCCCCAAGACGATGGGAATGAGCCCTGCGAGGTAGTCCAACACCAGCCGGAGCAGGTCATGCTTGTGGTGGCGTTCCAGGTACCACAGCAGGCAGACGGTCCTCGCCACGAACTCTGGGCTCTCAGCCGCGACAATCTCCTTGAGCGACTCGAAACATGGCCCCAGTATGCTGTTGATGTCGATCTTGTCGCCCTTTATCATGCATCGGTTGATCAGGGCGAAGCTGGCGAGCACTCTCTCGAACAAATCATTGCTCCGGTCCTCGCCGTCGGCCTCCCTGCTGATGCAGTCAAAGTCATATTCGCAGTGCCAAGATCCCGACGAAAACGACCCATCGACATAATCGCGGAACAGCCTCAGCACCTCGTCGACGCTCTGAGCTTCGGACGGCAGCACAAGACTTGTCGGCTCCGGGGATCCTGCCGGCGTTCTGCAGGTCACTTCTCGCGTCGTTTGGATGTTGGGCACGTGGCCGGCACGCATTTTGGCGAGCAGCGAGGGGTTGCGCTTGACATATCTCTTGATGTTGTCAAAGTCGACGAGTTGTCCTCGGATCCGGAACTCGGATGGCTTGTTCAGGGCGTCGCGGTCTCTCTTCAGCAACAGGATGGCCAGCACCTCGTCACCTTTGAGCTTCTTGTCGAGTCCCCACTTCCATATCCTCGACTTGTACATCTTGACGCTACACCGGCAACGACCGTCTGTCAGATGGGTGGCCTCCGGGCTGCTAGCATAAGGGAAGAGGCCACAACTTACGTGGCGACAAAGCGGTAGTCCCGCTCCATGATCAGCATCATGTCCTTCAACGATCGTTTCTCCTCCTGGTACAACCTGGTAATGATGGGTCGCATCGACTCCCACTCCTCGGTCGGCACCCTCTTCCGCGCTTTGGACTGGGTCCCGTGGCTCCCGGAATCGTCATCGTCATCGTCGCTCGAGCCGGCTTTCCTCTTGGCCGGCACTGTAGAGTCGGCCATCTTATCAGGGCCGAGACAGGCGGCGTCGTTGTCGTTGGATGCGCGTGCTGGGTGGTCGTCGCAACCCCGCTGCGCAGTGACACACAACGGCAAGACGGCTGCGGGAGACGAGTTGAGTTGGCGTCACACACCTGAATCTTGGACCCGGATCTTTGGTTGTCGAAAGTACTGATTGACGACAAATTTCAGATGTCAGCGGCACAGCAATACCATGTGGCGCTTCTTCTCCCGTCAGTCTGGCGCCCCGGGAAGATAAAAGAAAGAGGTGCCTGGCATGGTGGGATGAAGGCACACGGCTGGACGTGCGGTCCGGCGCCTAGCCCGATCCTTTCGCCCCCTTCGTCCCTGACAGAGGCCGGCCGCAGGGTAGGGGGGTGTGGACGACAAGGTTGCTCTCCTCCCTGCCTGTCTGGGTGCCTGCCCCTCCACCACCTCCCATCCATCTCGACCTGCAGCACCGAACGAGCGAGGTAGCGAGCGACTGGACCCCCAGCCCGGACCCGATGACCCATCGAAACTCGATGGCCTGTCGAACGACGACTGACCCGCTCATGCTCTCCTGCCTGCAAGCCCAAAAGACCTTGCACCGGGAGTGTGGGGGCCGCCTCTGGGTTACAATTCCTGACTGTCGAGTCCAGGACAGGGATGCCGCCAGCCTCCCGCAGCCAGCCCAGGAGGAGGGAGCGGGACCCCTCCTAGCAGGCGGGGTCGTGGTTGTTGATCAACGGTCCAAGCCAATGGTGCTCAGTCCAAAGGTTCCCCCAATTTCGCCGCGGAAGCAGACTAGCCTGATCTCGCAGGACGTTGCCTGAGAGCTTCGCCTTTTGGCGCCAAATTCCGGAAGAACCCCCTTTTGGCGGATGCATGCTTGCAGGCCCCCAAGGATGCACCACTCCGTTACACCCCCTGCTGGTAGACAGAGACCCCCTCACCTCGCTTCGCTTCTTCCTTCAAGAGTGACCCTCACCTTTGGGGTTCACGTCGCAACCTGTTTAACACATGTTGTCGCGCGTCTCGGCTGCCATGATGGCACCGAAGCACTTCGACCCGAGCATCTGGCACCAGCCCTGACAAACCCGTCGTCTCGGTATCTGCATCGTCTTTCGCCGCGTGGCACAAGCCAGGCAGGCCGGACCTTTGCCGAACAACACCCTTTCTTCCTCCGCCTGTGAGGCTGTGGTGACTGTGGACAAATCAAGGGGTTTGCTCGCGCCCGCTCTTTCCCGCCATGGACCTGCCTGTCCCGAGATAACACCATATGACGCCTCCTCCACCGAGTGTTCTTGGACCCGCGTCGGTTAACTGGGAGAGCAAAAAGAGAGACGATGGGTCTCGCTGCTGGCATCCAATCTCCAGCAAGGCATAATGATGTCTTGGCTACCAACTCTGCAAGCACGGCGCAACGCATTGGACTTTTGTCCAGCCCTGCCGCATCCATGAGCCTGGTACACGGGAAGGGTTGCGGCGCCCGCAGGGAGATGATGTGTTCCGTCCCAAGCCTGTTGAGTTTTGCAGGGCCTTTGGCAAACCCCTGACAGCACTTCTTCACAGTCCGTCCGCCTTGGTGGCTACGGCGGGCGGTATGGCTCCAAACACGAGGGGTGTCTATTGTTCTGGCCTGTGTCGTCGCATCACCTCCACCGGCGTTGCATGGAATGACCCACCATGGAAATAACCAACAACTGTATCCATGCCCGGGGCTTTCCTTACCAGTCAGTAGCCGTCGGCGTGTGGCCTCTACTCGTTTGAGTGCTGCATGCATCCGCGAAGCAGCACAACACATCTGTTGATGGGGAATCCCTGAATTGTTTTCGGAACGTACCACCGTCCGAGCCGCTTCCCGGCCGGGCTTGCTTGTCTTGGGCAAAGGCGTGCCCGCCCGTTGCCCCCGTCCGTGCCCCTGCGGGACGGCTGCCAGGACCTACCGGAGGAAGTCAAAGTCGGCTTGCAATTCGGCGCCTTACGAAGTGTCTCGCGCCTCTCCTCCTCCAGAACCCCGTCCTCTTACGCGAGGCCGCTCTCCACGACAGACGACCGGCCCTGTCACCGAAGCCCGCTCCGGCCGATCGACATGGGTCGCCCGGTGAGCGCGACCCGCTGCAGCCTCAGCCTTGCTGCCGCGAAGGGCGAGGGAGGATGGTCGACTGCGCTTGCGGTTTAGTCGCCGAAAAGTCTACAAACCGGGCCGGGTTGGCCGCCGGTGAGGAGGAGCCCTGACAAAGACCCAGCTAAGCCTGCCTAAGAAGGGGCTCGAGAGATGCCCGATACGGCCGCAAGGCCGGACTTTACAAGTACCTTGTCTGCACGCCCTTCGGTCTCGCTGCTTCTCAGGGGGGGTCTGCTCTGGAGAACACGCTCGGCTGTCGGCTCGCGCCTCTCACAGCACAAACTGTGAAGCACACAATACGATCAACTCCCTCCAGCGAAATGGAGCTACACCATGGAGTCCTTAGGCATGCGCATGCAAGATACGGGCGCTGTACCAATCTTGCCCATGCCTATGCGCGGTGTGGGCGTGGGCGGTTTGAGGGGGCCTCGTGAGAAGGGAGGCACATGATTCGGCACGAGGGAACTTTGGTTCAAGCATCATCCCTTACCCACCTGTTGACCACCAAAAAAAGTCCCGGCGGGGCGGCGCGTCTTCCATGACTGCTCTGAATGCACGGCATGCCTACCCAGGATGGGATGTGACATGGACAAGTCTCGCGGCCGTCCCTCGCCCCTCGCGCCTCACTCCACGACCACTGGCACCTGGCCATCTTTGAACCTCCCCTAAGATTCGGACAAAGTCTTGACGCAGACTGGAGATCGCCCCTCTCTTACGGGCGAAAGTGTCGTCGGCCACGAGGACAAAATGCCTTCAGGCAGACCGTCCGCCACCCCGTCACCACACACCATTGCCCGCCGCACACACCAAATCAGCTCAAGCATCGTCAAATCAAGAAGCAGCGTCTCTTTCGAAACCACATCCTAACAGAAATACCAAGTCGCCAGGACAAAATGGCGGATCGCAGTCAGCCACCGCACCACAATGCCCAGGGCGCGCCTGGACGGTCTCGGGTGGTCCCAACGACCGAAGGCGCTTCAGCGTCCACTTCTGAAGAACCCAAGTCTATGCAGAGGCTCCATGCGGACACAGTGAGCCTTTCCATCTACAAATGTACAGAAAAGACGAGCCGCCTTGCTGACGCGCCCTCACGAGAAGGTCGCTGCCTTGGATGATGCACCACACGACCTACTTGACCCTGCCCTTCACCATCCGGCGGGCACTGCACAGGCAACGAGTTCCAGCCCGACCGGCCGGGGACCTATGCAGACCACCATCTTTGACGGACTCCTGCCACGGATCGAGACACGAGGACAGAGCAAGCGGCCGTCTAGAAGGGCCAGCGAGAAGAGGGCCGAACATGAACAGTCGCCCTCGCAGCCGCCTTTGCAGCAGCAACCTCCTCCCAACCCTCAGCCAGACCACAGCAAAGAAGAGGGCAGTACTTCAACGAAGTAATGCGACAGACGACACACGGATGACGATGGTCGATTCAAGCCGGCCTGAATGACAACAAGCAGCACGGTGGATGGGCGGAGTCATGCCCGCGAGTCGGCCTGGGCATCCACCTCATGCGGTGGCGTATTAAAGGGCGAAGGGCCCGCCTCATCAACGGGCCATCTCTGGGGTCTTGCTCGATCTTCCCCTCACGCCCGGCGCCACGCCGGCCAGACCGCGATCCGGTGGACTGGATCAAGCGTCTCGACGAAGAACAAGAAGAAGACGAAGAAGAAGACGGCGAGGGGGGGCGCTGCCCAGCTGGGCAGGGGGTGGCCTGTGCTCAGTGTCGTCAAGCCTTGACCTGGGTCTTCATCCCAAGCTTGCGGGATTCGTCAACGGGAATTGGCGGACGGGGACGGCGCCGGGGTGGTGGAAACCACCGAGGGAGCAACGTCAGGGTCACTCCCTGGTGCGCAGCAAGGCGAGCGTCAAGTATTGGAGACCCAAGTTGCGCCACCAGAACCAGCGATCTGGGGACCTGCTTCTCTGGCGTGGTAGCTGCGTCATTGTCGTGTAAGTATACTCTGCATACGAAGAAATGTCCCGTGCAAGGATGGTCCTTTCGCGCCTGGAATGATATGCTCGCTGGTGTGCTCAGGCCTGGCCGGCTGTGAAATGGAGGGGCACAGGGGCTTCTGCTGCACGTCTGACACCCCCGGCTGTTGGTACGGCACAGGCACACGTGTTTTACGGTTCCACTCACGCACGCTGTGCAGACGGCAAGATCTGGCAGGCAGCTCGAGTTCGTATCGTACTCGTACGAATCTGTGAATGCCATCACGTCTGGCCAGGGGGGGGTAAGGGGCATGCCCATATCTTTGCGGCTCCAGCACCGCAGCAGAGCTCACGGGCGTATCTCTGCCAATAGGCTGTGGTACAAACACAGAAGGACGAACACCGAGGAAAACCCCCTCAACCCCCCGTAGCGGGTACGATCTCGCCAGTCTTCGGATATTGCGTTTCCAGATGGCGGGCGGCAGTGCTGTCGATGGTGGAGACCATCTCGGCGGCCTTGTCCGAGAAGGAGGGGCTCCCCCAGACTAGAGAACATCAGGCGACTCCGAGGCAGGCTCAGCGTGCGTCCAGTGCCCTTGTGCCCCCAAGGTTCCATGAGTACGGCCGTACGGGGCGGCAGAGTTGGGGGCCGGCGGGGGGACTCGGGGGGAGCTCGGGGGGAGGCAATTGCAACCAACCCCCTCCCCCGATCGCAACCTTGAAGTTGAGCAGGATGCGCCGGGGGGCATTACCCAGCCCAGCGGTTCGTCCGTGTACGATAGATGAAGACGGATGTCGTTGGGATCTGTCTGTACCGGCATGAGCGTGAGCCGCAGCGGCTCGTGGTTGGTCGTCGAAACGAGTGAGTTGCTGAAGAAGTCGGACGGTGGTGCGGAGACCGTCTCGGCCGGGCCCGGTCCGGGAGTGGTGACTGTCACGGAGGGAGGGCGAGAAAGCAAAAGGGAAAGAGGGGAAACAAGCAAAACCACACCCGCTTCACGAGGGAGGCCGGGGGCTCTCGGCAATGAACACTGGCACATCGACACCCTCCCTGTCTTTGGTCAGAAGAGGCAGGTCGTTGGGCCTATTCGCGCGGAATCTCGCCGTCAACTTGCAGCACACAGTTTGCCCGTCAATAGCAGTGGAAGTGATGCGGGCACTCGCCAGAACAGACTGACAATTCTCTCTCTCCTCTCTCTCTTCGAGGCGACATGGTTGTACCAAGACAATCTCCCTCATCTGAGGCCAAGACATCCCACGTTGCATGTCATCGGCAAGTTAGACGCAAGCCGAGTTGGTCCAAAAGACGCAAAAAGAGTGCCGTACCGGGTCTCGGTCGGAATCGCGCGGCTTTCCCGCTTGGAACTTTCCGAGGCTTCGCCTGTTGGCAGTGTTGGGTGCAGGCTGCATGTATCCCGGCGAAGGGAGAATACTCCCGGTTCCAACCCCCCTGACGAACCCCTGAATGCACCCTTTGTGCCCTTCGCGCTTGATGGGCTGCACCCCCTTGACAGGCTTCAGAAACCCACCAACGCAAGCGCTCCAACCAACCAACCGCCCAAGGGGCTGCGGTTCAAATTTTCTGCCCTCGAAACGGGGCCACCCCCCCTCCCTCACCCCTGGGCTTCTGAGGGCCGGCCGGAGTTCTGCCCGCCACGTGTGGGCTGACAGGCTTTGGGACTGGAGGGTGAATGGTTCGTCGGGGGTTCTGGAAGGGCCACACAACACACTGGAAGGCTGATGGAAAAGCCCACTGAACGTCGGCAAGTGGGAGAGTCTAGTAGGGAGCACGGCCGCGCACAGCAGTTGGTTTTCTCCCCATCCGCCCCAGCTTAGCCAGCGACCGGGCCAAGCAGTGACCCGTCCGTCTGCCGTGTGAGGAAAGCACCTCGCGGGTGCGCGGCTGGTGCTGATAGCATAGATAGCGCAAAGTAGCGCGCCCCTCTTTGAACCGGCGACCATCCGTACTGGCGCTGTGTTTGGGGGCAGAAGCTCGAGGGAAGATGCCGGCGTGCGGGTAGTGCACCAGAGGGGAGGAGGGGAGACTAGGAACGGCGGTCAGATCGATCCGGGTCGGGGGGTTCGCGCCCTGTCTTCGACCGATGCCCGCTGAACAGAGTCGACAAGGTGGTCCTGGCCCGCTGTGGTTAGTTAGGTACGAGTTACGAGTAGCTCTTCAGGGCAGGTCGTTGGGGGAAGGTCGGCGACTCTACCTTGCTTGCATATGAAGCTATGGCAAGAGTCACGGCGATCGTCAGCTTGCCCCTGGCTGGTAGGCTATGCTATGCTATGCTATGCTATGCTATGCTATGGTACATGCACACTTCAGGAGTCTCGCTTGTCAGAGCGGCCGCAGCAAGAGATGGTTGTCATTGACAGGGAATGTTGTCGAATTTGTCGCTTACTTTTGCCTCTTTCTGGCTGTTGGAAGCGAAGAGGATTCACTTTCCCAGGGACCAGAGTGGGCCGGGCTGAGCTAGACTGATGGATTTCTCTGGGCGTCACAGGGTGACGAGACTTACTCACTCTGCAGGTGCAGCTTTGGGGGCTACTCTGAGGGTTTCATGGGGGTTCAAGGATTGGCCTCGAGGATGGATAAGGATTCGAGTCTCGGGAGTTTCTTCCATGGGTTGACCTCGAGGAGTGCTGCTGGGAGTCCTGTCACAGTTGAGCTTCAAGCAGCGAGCGAGTCTTCGCCTGGACGAGCAGGGGGAGGGTCACAGGAGGTAATCGCTCTCAGATGCAAGTCGGCGCGGGATGATGGGGGTTCTTCGCGTCTCGGCGGCATGTTTGCTTCGGCGTCTCCGAGTGTCCGGACGCTATGCCGGACGACGGGCGGGACGGACCCCGCCTTCACACGCACACCGGCGACAGTCGTAGTCTTCCAACGATGATCTTGTTGTAGACCGCCCTGCCGGGCAGGCACTGATAAGTAGAGGCAGATGAGAAGGCGAAAGCTCTTGCGTCTAGGCCGGCCTAAAGAATTGTCGATCGGGGCCAGAACAGAACAAGCGAGGGTTCAGGGGAGAGCTCCTCCGGGAAGGTCCGCGGCCAAGGAAAGGAGGCAGCATCTGCTAGGCTTGTTTCCTCCTTGTTTCCACAACAAGTGACAGACAGTCGTATAATCAAGCCAGTGATGAGCCATGGTGACGCGGCAAGAGCTCCGTGGTTCTTGGCCACGCCATAGGCAGCAATAAATTCCGGACTAGAGAGCTGCTCAACGCCGGGTACTGCCCCCGAGAGGGGGTCCAAGTCGAGATCCAGGTCGGGGAGAAGGGGGGCGCATCGACAGCTCAAGGGGCTCGGCGCAGGGGGCGCGGAGACGCGGAGTTGGCAGACAAGCAGGCTGGGGGCGCTGCAGGATCAGGAGCGCCGTATTGTACCATGGGAGGAGGGAAGAAAGGAAGAGAACCCAGACGACCCCCGTTTTGTGCCAGGACCGTGAATCCTCGGCAACATACCGAAGGCGTTAGCGGGCGAATCCTTCAGGATGCGGGTAGGCTTGTCCCTCCGTCTGCCGGGATGGGATGGAATCCTGCCGTCTACAGGGCGGTTGGAAGTGCCGACAAGAGGATGCGGCACTGGAGATGAAGTGAAGCTGCCTGTCTGTCTGCAGTCAAGAACACTGGACGTCTGTCGTCTGGCGTTGGAAGTTGGGGGCCAGAGGCGGAGTGATGAGGCCGATGCTCCGGGTGTGCCCGTGGGAGCTTCGACCGACGCGTCCGCGGCGAGGAGCCTGTCCTCCGGCTGCCACCGGCTATTTTCGCCAGGTGCACGATCTCAAAATAGGAACCTAAGATGGTGGACGATGTTGTATCGTTTGATGCGTGGCCGCGAGGCGAAGGGCGTGGATCGAGAATTGGACTGATGGTCCAGGGGAGGTTCATTGCGTTCCATCACGACTGGAGTCGATGACATTGCCTGCAAGCGGGGCCTGACACTATGGTCACGTGATGCGTCGCGAGCTGAAGACGCGGGTTGGAGGCCCGTGCATCGCTGTTAATTGGCGCCCCGCGACTCGGACGCGTCGTGTCGCGTCTCCCGCGAAAAGTGCCACCAGCACACACCGTCACCACGACCAAGACGCGGCGACCAAATCGCCGGACGCCCTTTCACAGACCCCGATCCGAACCATCACGAGCCGGATCACGGATTGGAATCACAGCCAAACATCCCCAAACATACACCACCCGCCGCCGCCATGCTCCGGGCAGACCACAACCGCGTCGACGCCAAGCGGCGCAACGTTGGCGACTACCGCAAGAAACAGTTCGCCGAAGCCGCCTACAAGGACCAACAGTACCCAAGCCGCCTCAACTTCTACATCGACCCGCCAACGGCCGACATCACCCTCGAGCAATTCGAGCAATGGGCCATTGACCGGCTACGCGTCCTCGCCGAGCTCGAGGCTTGCTCGTTCCGCAACAAGACACCCGCAGAGACCGCCGCACACATGAAGCCTCTACTCGAAAAGTACCTCCCCCTCGACACAAACGCGTCGCATTCGCCTCATGCAGCTGCCCAGCGCCAAAAGGACCACTACAGCCACTTTATCCTGCGCCTCGCCTTCTCCGCCACCGAGGACCTGCGTCGCCGCTTCACCCGCGTCGAGTCGACCCTTTTCCGCCTGCGCTTCAACTCGGACGATACCGCGGGCCGCAACGCTTTCGTGGCGGGCCTCGACCTCGATTGGTGTGAGAGCGTCTCGGAGGATGAGAGGAGGCTGTACGCCGACGAGCTGGCTGCCATGACCCGCACAAAGGGCAATGCTGGCGCCGCCGCCGGCCAGGACGACGATACCTGGTTCAAAGTCGACTGGGCGCGCGTCCCCGAGCTCGTGGAGCAGCGTCGCGTGCTCCTCCGCGGCGGCAAGGCTTTCGTGCCTGGTCGCGAGCAGGCCAGCATGGTCATGGGCGAGTTCACCGCGCGTCTGGAGCGGCAACTCGAGCTCACCGCGCGCGCCCTGCCGCGCCTCGATGAGGACGACCGACTCACGCCTATCCTCGCGCACTTGTCCAAGAACTTCATCACCCCCGACGCCTCGTACCTCTCTGGTGCTGGTGAAGGTGTTGCCGCGCCCGGCGCTGCCATGACAGCCGCCAACGTCGACGCCCTCTCCCAGCACTTCCCCGCCTGCATGTCGCACCTGCACCGCTCGCTGCGCCGCGATGCCCACCTCAAGCACTACGGTCGTCTGCAGTACACGCTGTTCCTCAAGGGCATCGGTCTCAACCTCGAGGAGTGTCTGCTCTTCTGGCGCCAGGCCTTCCGCAACACGACCGACGACACCTTCAACAAGGAGTACCGCTACAATGTACGTCACTCGTACGGTGACGTGGGCGGCGACTCGAACCGCCGCGGCCGCGGCTACAGCCCCTTCAGCTGCCAAAAGATCTTGACCGAGCACCCCCCGGGTCCCGGCGAGGCTCACGGCTGCCCGTACCGCCACTTTGACCTGGAGAATCTCAATGCACTGGTCCAGAGCATGGGTGTCTCAGACCGATCCGTCATGCAGGGTGTTAAGGAGGACAAGGACAGCCAGCGCTTCCACATGGCCTGCAACCGGTAAGTGCCACCCTATTTCGTACTCCTGACGCAACAGTTGCTGACTTTTTTCTGCTACAGTGTCTTCGACCACCTCCACAAGCAGGAGATCCGCAAAGCCAAGGACGAAGGCATCTACACGTCGGCGCAGCTGGAGACAATTGTGCATCCGAATGAATACTTCAAGCGGAGCTACCTATTAAAAAACCTGGACAAAGCAAGGGAAGCGGACGTCCACATGGAGGGGTAGAGAGTAGTGGCTTTTTGGGACAATGGGACTGGGCCAGCGAGGGGTGCATGCTTGATTTCGGGCGTATGGCGTTGGGCCTTTTGCCGTCACGAGCATAATGACGATGGCAGGCTGAGGGTTGATACCTATGTTGGGGCTAGGCTAGCGGGGTGCTCCCTGGTGTGTGGACGTTAATGCATAGGACAGCCTGCGAATCTATTCATTGGTCTGAAGCGGCTTTGGCCCAAAGCACGATGTTGATGGAAGTTGGCGATTAGGGCGACGAGTTGACAGGGCTGAGAAATCTGTCCTGGCTGAACGGCCCAAGAGACCAGCCTCTCTTTCCACTTGTTAGTGAGTCCCCTTTCAGACGAACAAGTGCATTTCAATGGGGAGAGGGTGGCCGGGAGAGAGACATCCGCGGGGGAGGGGTCGAGTCCATCGGATGAACCGGCCAGTCCAAGCTTCGATCACCACTGTTGACGTTGAAAGCTAACGGAGGAGCTGTGGTCAGCTGTCAGAGCTTACAAGATCGACACATTTACGAGCCTCGGATCCTTCAACTCCGTCATGACCAGAGGCGTGCGCGTCGTTGATGCTGTCAGGCGAATCCTGCAGCACTTTTCACGAGTCGACGAAAATACCAGAGACATCTCATCAGGTCTTGGCTCTCCAGTGGTGTCTGGCCAAGTCGTCATGCCGACATATGGCCGGTGTTGGCAAAATGATACGAGGCTGGGCA
Source organism: Plectosphaerella plurivora (assembly GCA_020726575.1). NCBI lineage: Eukaryota > Fungi > Ascomycota > Sordariomycetes > Glomerellales > Plectosphaerellaceae > Plectosphaerella > Plectosphaerella plurivora. The sequence goes on from JAGSXJ010000032.1 coordinate 323,890, forward strand.
TGATGTGCCGGACTAGATCCAGCAACATCAAAGGACGGAGGAGGCCACCCAGCACCGGGCCTCGCCTCCGCCATGTACCGATGCGGAGTGTTCACGGCAACGTAACGGTTCGGGTCCAGTGCCCCTGCCTGCCGTCTGCCCACGTTGGATACCACGTTGTGATCTGCCTTGTCTCAGAACCCGAGGAGTTAGAAGACGAGCGGCGTCACGACGGCGTGTGCCCGCCACCCCGTTGGTGTCTATTTTGGATGGCGGGGGAGGGGAGTCCCCGGGCCAACTGACAATTTGCAGGAGCCTAGAGCCTGGTGCTCGAGGTTGGATCTAGTGCGCGTGTTGGCCGACCATGATGGCTGGTGTCTTGCATCTTGGAACCCTTCTCAGCTGCAGCCATGCCGAGTCCGGTGGGCGTCGAATATTGAATCCTTGAGGCGGTGCTCCGCCAACGAGATGGCAAAGTTTGAGTCGGTGAGGAGATGGCGCCATCATGGGGGGTATGCGCAAAGTGTCATCAGGCTACGGCAAAGGCAGAGGTAGCCCGACATGTGAGCGGGATTTCGATGGCGATGAGATCCGGCATGGGGAGATGGGGGCTATTTTTGGGGGGAGGGGGACGATGATGCCGTGTGACGGCGGAGAAGGGCCAAGATACGAAGGCCGGGGAGGGCGAGCTGGCAACTGAACTGTTACGTTAGAGTCCGGCTGACTGACGGATTGCGCCGAGGCCACTGGAGTGCCAGCCCTACCGATCCTCCGGTCCAGTGACAGCGGCCTCGTGCATAGCACTTTTCGACCAGCATCATCATCAGCATCATCAGCTGCAGCCCCAACCCCAGCCCCAGAGGCTACCGAAAGACAACATGACAGCGCATCAGGTCGATTCCCGAGTCCACCATCTCATCTTCCATCCAGGCTTCCCCCAGCCCTAGGTGCACAGCCTGCCCGCCATCAACCCAAACTCGGGAACGGCGCGGCGGTGCGATTGGAAGGTTTTCGGGCGGAGCACCCGACGATGTGCCCTGAAGCGGTTTAGCGCACCAGCCCGCGTCTGCCGGGTCGGGAAAGGGTGGGAAGACGTGCAGGTGGTTTGTGGCTTGCGTGGAAGTGTCGATGCGGAGTAGCGCCCAGCTGCTAGCACTTACAGGTCTTGGTGCCGAGACGGCGGGATCTCGTAAGGCAGTGTGGGCCATTTCGAGGGAGGCAGTGAGACCCGGGGACGTCAGTCAACGCACCAAGTTCCGTCCCCGTCGACGGTCGGCCCGTCAGTCAGTCAGCTGCACGGTGAGCACCCCTTGGCTGCTTCCGGAGGCGCAGGCTCACATCTCACCACCACGACCACGAGCCCCGAAGCCTGGCGTCGATGTGCGCGGGCACTAGCAGACAAGACACCGGCCACCTTTTTCTATTGTTGTCCTGGACGCGGACACCAGAGGCTCGAGATGTATATAACACGAGGGGTCTCCGGTCTTGGATGGGAATTATCTCCAGCACTCACACTCACATTCACACACTCATCTCTTTCTTCTCTGTCTCATACTACATCACCGCATCCAGCTTTTTCCTACACAGCATCAACATCAGCCTCTCTTCAGCATTCCAACCTTCAACATGCGCTACTCTCTCACTCTCATCGCCTTTGCCGTGACGGCTCTGGCTCTTCCCACTGCTCAACCGGCTGCCCAGCCTGATGCCAACCCGGCTGCCAACCCGGCTGACGATGGCTCGTGGAGGCCCGGCAAATACGAGGGCCCTGGCAGTACGTCACCCCCGCATCTACATATCTATCAAGGATGATACCTGACTCTAACTCTTTGACAGCTCCCTACGATGATGGCAAGTGGTACCCGGGCAAGTACGAGGGTCCTGGCACACCCTACAACAACGGCCAGCCCACCAAGCGTGCCGACGACGGCTCCTGGTACCCGGGAAAATATGAGGGCGGTTCGACAGGTTTTGACGATGGCAAGTGGGCGCCTGGCAAATACGAGGGCCCTGGCAGTATGTCTCCCCCAAGTCTACCGATCTATGAAGGTCAATTACTGACTCTTGTTCTTCGACAGCTCCTTACGATGATGGCAAGTGGTACCCTGGCAAGTACCCTGGTGGCAAGGCCAAGCGTGCCGATGATGGCTCTTGGTACCCCGGCAAATACGAGGGCCCTGGCAGTACGTTCCCCCGCGCCGTGTTTTACCTCTCTTCACAGCTCAATCGCTGACTTAAGTTCTTCAACAGCTCCTTACGACAACGGCCAGTGGTACCCGGGCAAGTACCCCGGCGGCAAGGCCAAGCGCGCTGATGATGGCTCTTGGTACCCCGGCAAATACGAGGGCCCTGGCAGTGCGTTCCCCCGCGCCGTGTTTTACCTCTCTTCACAGCTCAATCGCTGACTTAAGTTCTTCAACAGCTCCTTACGACAACGGCCAGTGGTACCCGGGCAAGTACCCCGGCGGCAAGGCCAAGCGCGCTGATGATGGCTCTTGGTACCCTGGCAAGTGTAAGTCGACCATCTCACCAAGATATCTCCTCTCAAACTAACACATGACTAGACGAAGGCGGCAACACAGGCAAAGATGACGGCAAGTGGGCTCCTGGCAAGTACGAGGGTGGTAACACTGGCTTCGATGATGGCCAATACCACGGCCAGAAGGAGTAGACGGCTGGCATCCTGTCTCTGAGCGTTTCTCTATAATCTGGTTTTCTTGGCAGCATGCGCGCCGGCGTTTTCACTTTTGGGCTTTTGGGATTCGGTCCTTCATTGGTAGATACTTTTAATACAACGCATGGTCGTTACGCAGTTCAATGGTGACTTGGCACTGCCCTCGCTTCGGGCAGTCAAGAAGACATACCGGCCGGGGCAACGGAGCGGGTCTCCTTCCCTCCGTGCTGACCCATGTTCCGGCTCGAGATGATCCGAGGTCATCTCTTCTGATATCAAAAGACCAAAAGAGTAACTTTCGATTCACAAGATACCCTCGGTGTCAGATGCCCGAGGTATGACGTGGCCGTCACGCCAGATGCCGTGTTCCGGGGCAGCTCCGTGTCGAGTGGGGCCGTTCCGGGGCCGACCCGTCGTACATGTTACGACTTGGACCCGGACTGCCGGCGAGGCCACAGAAGCTGGACAAGAGATCCAAGAGAAGTCTTCTGAACCACCAACAGGACAGAGAAGATTACAGGCGCGGTAGAAACCGAATAACATTGAACGTCAAACCCCCAGTTCCCTGCCAATTGCCTCCCCTGCCGTTGCAATGAGATACGAACCAGGCCAGCAGTGGACTAGCCCACTCCCACAGAACCCACCACCCTCCGATTCGCCGCCTAAACGAGCTATGGGGCCTTTGTCAGCGCTGCTTGATGAACCCCCTAACAGCCCCATCCCTGACCTGTCCCCGACGCAGACCATTGCATTGCCGGGCCATGCCCAGGCTGCATCTCACCGTCATGCCAAAACCCTTCCCGCTCACCTCATACGGCGCCCATACGACGGATCGCCACCATCATCTCCAGCGAAACAGACAATGACTTTGCCAAAGCCCGAGCGTGTTAGGGCCTTTAAGCCAAAGACCAAAACGGGCTGCCTCACCTGCAAGTATGTCGTTCTTCTGCCCGCCCTCCGCCCTGTCCGGCACACCAAGGACTAACTTGTCCAAGAAAGAGGCGCGTCAAGTGCGACGAGACCCGGCCCGCATGCAACAGGTGCACAAAGTTGTCGATTGAGTGCGCCGGGTACAAACCCGTCGGCTCCGCGAATCATGGCGGCTCAAGTCACCGCCCGCGGCTACTGCCCAAGCATGCCGCGCCGGCATGGCCAGCAGCCGTGGTCAGGTCCCCTGGCGCTTCTCCAGCTGCAGCGTTCCTGAACCAGCAGGACTTTATCTACTTTCGCTTCTTCAGGGAACAGTCGACGCGCATCTTGGCCGGGCCGTACAAGGACAACCTCTGGGAGCGCGTCATACTGCAGGCCTGCCACGAGGAACCCTCTATTCGGGCCCTTGCTGCCTCTGTCGGCGCCCTCGAGCTCTCCATGAGTGCACACAGCATCAGTACGAGTACGAGTACCAGCCGGAGCACTACCCCCGGATATCCACTCGACGGCCCCGGACGGACTGCCGACCACAGGTTCTACGCCCTGGACCACTACGGCCGCGCCCTCGCCGGTGTCCGACGACTGGCGGACTTGCGCCGTCCCGGCGCCACCCGTCATGCCTTGATCGCTGCCATCCTCATCTACTGCTTCGAATGTATCTGTGACGGGCCCGAAAAGGCCATCCGCCACTTTGAAAAGGCTCTCTACTTCCTGGGTGACGAGCTGGCCCGCTATGGCCGGCCGTACCGTCACTTGACCACCACCTCACCCACTCCCGACCTCGAAGGCGAGCTTGTCGCCGCGTTTGTCCGTCTCGACAGTGGCCTCCTCGGCCGCCCAGCCTCGTACAAGACAGCCCGCGTCCAACGCTTCCTCGTCACCTGCGACTTTTCCGACCTCTCCCTCCCGCCATCATTTTCCAGCATCGATGAAGCTCGCAATTATCTCGAGCAGGCTCAGTTCTTCTGCATGCCCCAGCTGGTTGGCTCGTGGGCCGAGGCCATGACACAGGGTGGTCTGGAGCTGTCTCCCGAAGTTCTCCACGTCGCGAGGCAAACGTCGGTCCGTATTGGCCTGTGGATGACGGCCTTTGAGCCCCTTCTCAAGCGCGCGTTTGAAAATCGCGCTCGCGGCGAGGCGTTCGATGCCGAGTTTTCTCTAAAAATCCAGGCTCTCATGTCTAACCTGGCCGCCCAAGCCATCTGGTCGTTTGCCGATGATGCAGGAGAGTACCGCGGCCTAGCCCGCGACCTCGTTGCAGACAGCCACACCATCAACGCCCTCTCCCGCGCCATCGCCAACGGACCTGGTTTCAAAAAGACCTTCGTGTGGAACAACAGTATCTTACAGGGTCTGATCACCGTCATCAGCGCCGCCCCCAACCGTGCTGCCCGTGCTGAGGCCCTGGAGATCATCAAGAGCGTCAGGCCCCGCCGGGAGTGTGCCTGGGACAGCGTCGCCCTCGCCCAGACGGGAGAGATCTGTCTTGCCATGAGCATAGACTTGAATCCCTTCGGGAAAGTCAAGTCAAACAAGTTCCATGTCTTCACGGACGTGTGGAACCGGGAGGAGGGCGAGCAGCTGATGGGGTGTGGTGTGCAGGGTCCGAAGGTGCTGGCTGAGGACCTCATGAACGAACATTCGTGGTTGATGAATAGCTGTCCGCCCGGAGTAGCCAATAGAGGAGGCGTAGAGATTCTCCAGCAGCCTGGTCCTCTCTACAAATGTGTATAGAGATGAAAGTGTAGCGTTCTTTGGAGTCGCGTTCGTTTCTCGCACTTGCAAGTTCTCCCGGCAGATTGTCAATAGAAATTCGTCATGTGTCTGCAGTTGTGTGTCCGCTCGGGTTGTCGCACCCGTTTGCGATAGCATTGGTGGCTGCGCTCATTTCTCTCGTGGTTTCTGTGGCCCGATTGAACCATCGTCATTCTACAGTGCTGCTACTCCCTTGTCTAGTTCGGCATCTTGATGGCCTGTGGACATTCCTCGGAATCCAAGATCATGCTTGATACCAGCGCTCAAGTCACTCAAAAGGCGCAACGAGTTGCCCAGCGGAGTTCCGCCCTTCAACCGCAGCCATATCAATTGTAGAGGACGAGAATCAGTCGTGTGAGGTCTGAGATCAAATCCCGCGGTGTTTGATTGATTGCCCAAGTGGTCCCCGAATTATCAGCGAGAGCTGACAAACTTCAAACTCCACATGTTCCATGCCCGTGATTGGCGCCTAAGAAAAGACCGGATCCGAACGTGAAGAGTCAACGCTGTCAGCTGAGAGGAATCCAGACCATCTTCCCCGCCTTGCAGGAGGCCGATGAATGTAGCGTCATTGACGCATGAAACAGCGTATCTGGAATGAGATCAAAACCCGCGGTATTTGTTTGATGGATTGATTCCCAAACGGCGAGGCCGGGAAACCTTACTCATGTCGTGCTCGAGATTCAATGGGGCAAACCCGAGAGTTACTCATCCTCCATCCGGCACCTTACGATCGCGGGATTAGTCGGTGCCTATCTTAAGGCGAACTTAAAAGGGCCAGTCGCCATCGTCGGGATGTCCTGAAGCATTGCACAGCATTCTCAGCACAGCATTCGCACAGCATCTCCACACATTAACCTCACCCAACAACTCAATCACAAAACATCAACCATGTCCAACCAAGTCGAATCGAGGCCCCCTCTCCCGCCCTTCACTGCGGAAACTGCCCAGATCAAGGTCAAGGCCGCTCAGGATGCCTGGAACACTAGGTTCGTGCCGCCCCTCACTCACTTGATCGAACGAAACTGACATGCTGCAAGGGACCCCGCCAAGGTGAAGATGGCATACACTCCCGACACCGTCTGGCGTAACAGGGACACCTTCCTCAAGGGCCGCGAGGAGGCCGAGAAGTGGTTGACCGCCAAGTGGGCAAAGGAGGACGGCTACAGGCTGCGGAAGGAGCTGTTTGCCTTCACCGAGAACAAGGCAAGACTCAACAAGCCGCCCATGTCCGCGCATACACTTGAATTGGTGGCTGACTTCCCACAGATTGCCGTCCAGTTCTGGTACGAGTGGCACGATGAGGCGGGACAGTGGTGGCGGACGTACGGCCTTGAAGATTGGACCTTTGCGGACAATGGTCTGATGCGCAAGAGGCACATGAGCGGAAACGATGTCAAGATTGAAGAGGCGCAGAGGTGGTTCAAGGATGGTGTGGATGTCAACACGGTGCCCATCGGCGAGGAGCATTGGTGAGCATTGACTGGAAGCAGTCTTGTCGCAACATCATCCCCTCTCCGAAAGATAGACATTCCGATGCTGCAAGCTCCAGTACGTGACGTAAGCGCTGCATGCATGATGCATCCATGGGCCAGCGTGCAGGTTGCAGATTGGAAGTGGGTGCCTGTGACTTGCACCCCCTCACTTCAGGAGACGAGATTCGCCCGCAGTCACCTAGTTGACAGCTGTCTCTATAACTAACGCCAAGGTACTGAAGGCGACCCTGAACGACTTCGAGAAACACCAATATGGCCGATCAAGATACAGATGGTCCCGATCTTGTTGCGGCACTTCTGCGCTGGCGATGGGAGGGGTACTTCACAGATGAGCTCGACGTCCTCTACCACTATTCGCCCGCATGGAGGAAACGAGTTTTGGAACTGTGGAAGGAATATGAAGCCCTGGAGCGACGCCAAAGAGTTCTCTTCCTACCGCGATTCGAGTGGCAGGATCCTACAGAAGACTTGCGCGACATGGACCTGCGAGATGCCGCCAGACCGATCAATCCCGACCTGACCAAGAGCCACTACCCGACAATCCCGCTCTGCATTCACCTCAACATTCATCTTGGCCGCGAGGACCCAGACTCTGACCGGCGACTGTACCCGTGGGGAGCGGCCCTCGCAGACTGGGAGACGATCCGGACGTTGTATCGGAAGAATGCCGAGTACGCCTACAGCCTATCCGTATCGCAAGAACGGTCGCTGCTCTTGCTGGATGAGTGGTGGACGTCTGCATACCACGATGCCAAGCTTCTGGAGGCAACACGCGCGTTTCTCGAGGAGAGGAAGGACGAGGAGGATGTCGAAGACCCAACGGTACACCTCAACGACTACGCGGCGGATACGTTGACCAACACGAGCCTCTATCACGCTGCTTGCTTCGAGCTTTTCATCCAAGAACTTCACCCTCGAGCTTGGAGGCCATACCAAGGAGAGAGTACCGTCGAAACGTTGCAAGCCATGAGGGTCGCAGTCTCTGAAACGGCATTGTACCAGCGCATGGCTTATGCGACGTTGAATCCCGGTGCCGCGGTTGACAAGCAGGCGACACCGTATCCACGACGAATAGATCGGCGGCCAGATATCCTGCTTGGTGGCGACGAGCGTGCTGCCGTCACAAGAAAGCCGTACTATCTCTGGGACTGTAAGCAGAACGCCACCCTCGAGGTCCACACACTACCCGTGTGCCCAGAGTACGTCTGCATCAGCCATACCTGGGGCAGATGGAGAACAAGGACGAGCACACCCATCCCTGGAGTGCCGTGGCTAGTGCCCGAGAACACCCTCCACGATGTCCGTGACCTTCCCGAACGCCTTCAGGACCTCAACTTCCGGTACATCTGGCTCGACCTTTTCTGCATCCCGCAAGACAGAGGGGACAGATCCAAGGAGGAGATCGCGAACCAGGCATCCATCTTCAAAGGCTCCCACCACTGCATCGCGTGGCTCCACGACATTACCTCTTGGCATGGCACGGTGGCGGCACTGAACTGGCTGGGTCTCAAGCACACACAGATGACGAGCAAGACCTTGCCAGATGATATGGAGGCGCGCGTGTCTGCTGCTGCGGCGGCGGCAACGGCCCCGGCGGAGCTGTGGGAGCGCGAAAAATGGGCGCACGTCAATAACAACGGCGACGTGTACACGGCGTACGGCGAGCCGTGCTCGTGGTTTTCGTCGTTGTGGACGCTGCAGGAGCTGACGCTGTGCCCGGACATGGAGCTCTACTCTCGCGGGTGGCAGAGGTTGGAAGATGGGCGTGGGACGGGCATCCCACTGCGCTGCCTGGCCCTCTTTGTGAACCACGCCTCGGTGTATCTTGGCAGATCGCCGCTGGAAGACCAGCCCTTCAGCAACCCTGGCGAATGGAGGACCAAGATGTCGAACAAAAGACCGGATCTCCTCCCCTCTCTGAGAGTTCCCGAAGTCCCCATTGGGGCCCTCGACCTGATCGACGTCATCTCCGTCACAAACCTCGCCAACGTGCTCCGGTCCTCTCGGTCGATGGATGTGCTGATGACGGCCAACCTGCGACAGTGCAGCTCCAAGAACAGGGCGCCAGCCATCATGTCCGCCCTTGGGGTGACTGAGTGGTACATCCGAAGTCTAGGGACTGAGAATCAAAAGGACATTGAGCCTCCGGAGCTGGTGTTTGACATGTATCCGCTGGGCTTCCTGGCTGAGACGGCACAGAAGCTCGGCGCCTTCTTTTGGGACACGGGGAGCGATCTCCCCCGAGAGGGCCCCGGGAATGATATTGAAAGCATGCGGCAGGCTTCCATGTTGCCGGTGAGCCAGAGGCCCGGGTTCCTGGGCCGCGTGCTCACCACGCCGTCGCAGGGGTTCATCTACTACGACGACGACCCATCGGTGGCGACGTGGCAGATCAACGGGAATGGCAGCGTGTCCATCGGTTCGGCGGCAGTGCTGGTGAGGACGGGCTCTGAGGCCCCGGAGGGGACGATTAGAGGAACGATATCGTGCAGCGACTCGGACTTTGACCAGGTTTTTGCGGAGGACTATGGTAGGGTCGACGACCTGCATGCGGCGCTGGAAGATCTGGTGGTGGCGACGGATCGGCCCATTTTGGGGGTGACGCTGTACAAGGCGGGTCGCGATGTGTATGGAATTCTTCTCGAGGAGCTGGCGAGGCGAGAGGGCAAGACGTATCTGATCAAGATTGGGTCGTTCAGGGTGTTTGATGGAGAGTTGCCAGAGGCTGAGGAGGTCAATTGGGAGGTCATTTAGCGGTCGGGCACTGTTGGGAGGGGGAGAGAGCATGGGGAGGTGGGGCGCCCGGACGCTGAACGGGCACTTCGCTTGACCGCCCAGCTCACAATACGTGCCTTCCTTCCCTTCCCTCATGCATTTGCTATCTTTGCAGAGGAGCGAATAGTTTCGCGGCTTGACCCAAATGATTGACGACATTGATGGTGCCAATACTCGATCAAAGCGACTCGACAAATAGGTAATCATGCCTGCCCGACGTGTTCCACGCTGCAGAACCTGCCAATGGACTAGGTCGGTGGTGCCTTGGCCCAAACCCAGCGACAGGGCAAAATGACCTGACATGCCTCGCAGTGTTGATCATCCCTGGGACGGCCAGATCATCCCGTCGACTTCCACCGCCGCCGGCAACCACAGTCCCCGAGCGACGGCAATGGCGGCAGATATTCATGACTTGATGAAGAAGATCGACGAGAACCCCTCGAGGGAAGCTTTGACAGGATTCGCCGTCACAATGTCTCAGTGAAAGAGGGGAAGAAGACGCAGACGACAGAAACAGAACCAACAGCCCGAGGCACGAAGCATCATCCCACCCGACTCCGCCCCGGTGCAGCACCCCTCGTCTCGCGTCGCCAATCCATCAGACCATGATGGGCATAACAGGCATTTCCCCCGCTCGCGCCCGCGACGGGGAGAGGTGCCTATGCGTCCGTCCCGCAGCAAGGAACGGGCATTCACCCAATCTCAGCACCCTCGACCACACCAGGTGCCAGGGTCCTCGATTCACCGGACTGGGCATGGCCTTTTCGTCGTCAACGCGCCAACGCCCATTCGCAGACCAGCATATTTGAGCAAACTGCTGCAGCCGGCAGGTCCGTCTACCCCTGCGGATGTTTGTTCCTGGTTTTGCTGCTGCAGGTTGGTGGGAAAAGGCTTCGTGGCAACAGCGCGCGAAAACATGAAGACCCCTCAATTGGTGGCAGGTTATTAGGAGGGCTTCCCTCAAGGCTCGGAGGTTTCCCATCGTCGACCATTCCCGTTCATTCTGTCACGCTCTTCAACACAAGTTCCTGCCATGGCCGAGTCTACGAACCAAAGCGCGGCTGCTGCCGCCGAGACCACCACCCAGCCCATCATCGCTGCCATCGAGGCCGATGAGACCCAACATGATGACGTCGAATCGACCCTTGGGACGGAGGGGTACTGATCCCCCGAGATGTCCGATTTTGCATGATGATGAAAGCTGACGACGACTCGACACGCAGAGCAGACTCGACCGCCTCGGTAGCTTCGAGCATCCTGGAGTACCGCAACTACCGTGGTCGCAACTATCACGCCAAGACACACGATTCCAAGTACTTCGTTCCCACGGACGACTTGTCGCTTGAGAACTTTGATATCATGCACCACTTCCTCACCCTGCTGCTCGACGACAAGCTGCACCTGGCGCCCATCAAGTCCAACGCGACAAAGGTGCTCGACATTGGCACCGGCACGGGTGAGTGACCTTTCCTGGGCCGTTACCGACATAATTTGCAGTCAGACGTAGCTAACAACGCCATCAGGCATCTGGGCAATGTAAAGCAACCTCATCAGACCTTCAAGCATCCCCGCTGACCCTCTCAGCGACTTTGCCGATGAGCATCCTGACATTGTCGTCACCGGCACCGACCTCTCGCCCGTCCAGCCCACCTGGGTCCCGCCAAACGTCTCCTTCGAGATCGATGACTGCACCAAGGAGTGGACCTGGGATGCCAACAGCTTCGACTTTGTCCACATCCGCTACCTTTTCGGCGCTATCAACGACTGGACCGCCCTCTTCAAACAGGCGTATCGCGCCCTCAAGCCCGGCGCTTACCTCGAGTCGGTCGAGTCGGAGCCCACGTGTCTGAGCGACGACGGCACCGTCGCCGACGACGGTAAGACGGCCCTAGGTGGCCGCTTCAGCGCCATGTTCCGTGAGGCCGGCAAGGTCACCGGAAACTCCATGGTAGTCGTCACCGACGATCTTCAAGTCCAGGCCATGAAGGCCGCCGGCTTCGTCGACGTGCAGGTCATCACCCACAAGGTTAGTACCTAGGCTTCACTGCTGGGAGGACAGAATGCTCACCTACCGCAGGTCCCCATGGGTAGCTGGCCGAGGGACACCAAGCTCTCACAGATCGGTGCCTTTGCCAAAATGAGCCTAGAGTCGGACCTGACAGGCTACTCGCAGCTCATCTGGCACGAGATCCTCAGGTGGCCCGCCGACGAGTTCGAGGTCTTCATGATGAAGGTTCGCAAGGAGCTCAAGGACAAGAACCTCCACCCTTACTTCCAGGTGCGCTACGTTTGGGGTCGCAAGCCCGATGAGGCCGAGGCCAAGACTGCCGAGCCTGCAGACGCCGAGGCCGCGATTACCGCATAAGCTTTGTCGGTGATCGTGGCCGACTGTTAAGGATTGCGCGTCAATTGGGAGGCTGTTTGGGCTGGTATGTCTACCCAATGTCAAAATATCCATCTGCCTGCTACGATTTGAATCCGGCTGTGATTCCCCGGTGATTGCGTTGATACTAATCTAGCACCAGCAAGTGTCTACGTACACGGCGCTCAGCCACACTGACGCAGTTGCCCAGGCAGGGAGAGGCTTTGGCCAGGAGTTTCGGGACAGTCATACATGACCATGACCGGCTGTTGCCTCCTTCACCGAGCGCGTACATAGCATTCCTCGATCACTTCAGCTGTCGCGCAGCGTCAATAACAGCGAAACTTGCTACCCGGCATCGAATGACTTACCATGCTGGCTGGGCGAGACCACTGAAGAACGGGTCCTGAAGATGTGGTTGAGCCCCCTGTCGTCACTCGGGGGCCTGCAGGGCCGTCAGATTTTAGCGCCGTTCTTTAGGGTGATGCGGGCCTGGGGAGCAGTGGTTCCGGCCGAGACCACTACAGGCTCGCCGGAATTCGGCTTCAGGACGATCCCATCACCCCAAGCGACATGGATAAGTGCGAGGGACAGGCAGCCATTTAGCATCGGTCTCCGCCTCTCAGGCAGCAGCTAATGGACGAGGTTATACCATCTCGCATGCCAACCTTGTGCCCCTGACGAGAAGCCTCGAAATGCACACCACCAGAGCTCATCATGGTTGAGAAGCGACAGGCCACACCGTACGAATTGTCCGGCGAGAGTTCTCCCACGCCAAACTACAATCGATCGGGAGGAAATGGAGGTGTCTGGGGCCAGGAAACCATCCAGCCGGCAACGCGGAAACATGACGACAACAAGCTGCTTGGAGGAAGTCTGGTCGTCGGTGGTGAGTGAGGCCATTGTCTGTCGTCAATGCCGAAGCTGATGATCAGTGCAGATGATGGGCGAGTCGACATTGACTGCGACTCCCGACTTGCAAGGGCGATTGGCTACATGTACCGAAACCCCTCCGAGTCGACCACAAACCTCGCGCCAAAGGCGACCCCGGAGAAGGAGGCATCACCACCTGCATACGAGGGAGCGTCCAGTGCACAATCACCCCATCACCCACAATTGAACGTTCTGATCCAGGTCGTCGGCAGCCGAGGTGACGTGCAGCCGTTTGTCGCGCTGGGGAACGAGCTCCAGAGACTTGGGTTTCGCGTCCGTCTCGCAACACACGACACCTTTAGGACGTTCGTCACGGAGGCCGGTCTCGAATTCTACCCTGTGGGCGGCGATCCTGTCGCCCTCATGGCCTACATGGTCCGCAACCCCGGCCTGATCCCGAGCTTCCAGAGCCTGCGGGCCGGCGACATCCAGCAAAAGCGCGACATGATCGAGGAGATGCTCGAAGGGTTCTGGTACTCCTGCTACCGCCCGGACACGGTCACCGGCGATCCATTCGTTGCAGACGCCATCATCGCCAACCCGCCTGCCTTTGCACACGTCCACTGCGCCCAAGCGCTTGGCATTCCGGTTCACATCATGTTTACGATGCCATGGACGAGCACCGCCGAGTTCCCGCACCCATTGGCCAACCTGAGCAACAGCAGTGACCGGTCAATGGCCAACGCAGCCTCCTACGCCATTGTCGAGTATCTCACATGGCAGGGGTGAGTTTCTTCTAATCGCCGTGCCACTGACATCGCTGACCGGAAATTAGCCTGGGAGATGTCATCAACCGATGGAGACGCTCAATTGATCTACAGCCAGTGGCCATGTTCAACGGACCCCTGCTGGCAGAAAGACTAAACATCCCGTTCACTTACTGCTGGTCGCCAGCACTCGTGGCAAAGCCTGCAGATTGGGGCCCTCATGTTGGTATGTCGATGCCATTGGAGGGCGTGCTGGACAAAGTGTAGCGACTGACTCTCTTCCAGACGTTTGCGGCTTCTTCTTTCGGAACGCCCCATCATACTCACCTCCTGACGACCTGACGCGATTCCTGCTGGCAGGTAGCCCTCCGGTCTACATCGGCTTCGGGAGTATTGTCCTCGACAATCCCGAAGCCGTCATCAACACGATCCTCGAAGCCGTCCGATTAGCCGGCGTTCGTGCTATCGTATCGAAAGGCTGGTCGAATCTGGCGGGTGACGCTGGTGACGACGTTTACTGGATCGGTGACTGTCCCCACGAGTGGCTTTTTGGTCACGTCGCCGCGGTTGTCCATCATGGCGGCGCGGGTACCACGGCATGCGGGCTGAAGAATGGTGTGCCGACCCTGATCGTGCCTTTCTTCGGAGAGTGAGTAGAAAACATCATTGGGATTCATGTCATCGCTCATCTGCTAACCTCTGACAGTCAACCATTCTGGGGCAAGATGGTCGCCAACGCCGGCGCAGGCCCAGAGCCAATACCATTCAAGCAGCTCACATCGAAAAAGCTGGCCGAAGGTATCAGCTACTGCATGACGCCCGAAGCGCGAGCCGCAGCACAGACTATCGCGGACCAGATGAAGTCCGAAGACGGTGTAAAGGCGGCCGCCCAGTCGTGGCTCCGCCAACTGCCGAGACAGACTTTGCGGTGCGAGCTTATCCCCAGCCTACCTGCGGCATGGATATACAAAAAGGGCAAGAAACCGGTCAGAATGTCCAAGCTTGCTGCGGAAGAGCTTGTATCACGCAACGCCATTGAGGCAAAACACCTCGAGTAGTACGTGCCGTCCCCTTTTCGGCCATGTCACCAACACTAACATTTTTTCTCAGCTACCGAAGCAAATCAATGAACCTTGACGTGACGAGATGGGATCCCCTTACGGGAACCATGTCAGCTGCCGTCGCCACGACAGTCGACATGACAGACACGCTTTTCGGCATGTTCACCAAGCCCATGGACGAATACAAACAAGAGCAGCGTTGGCGTGAGCGCGAGGCGAAAAGGGAAACACCCAGCAATGCCTCATTCGACTCGGGAACGCGGAAGCAGAGGTCTTCGACTGTCACCATTGCCGGAACATCTGCCAAGAGCTTTGGCATGTTGGTGCCCAAAGCTGCCATGGCCATGGTCGATGTCCCATTGGCGTTCACCGAGGGCCTCCGCGTAATGCCGGGCCGTCTAGGAACCAAAGTCCGCGACAACGGTACCGTGACGGACGCGAAATCCGGTGCCGTCGTCGCAGGGAAGACGATGGCATGGGGTCTTGCTGATGGTCTGAGTGATCTCGTCATGGAGCCGGTCCGGGGAGGCATCAAGGAAGGCCCCAAGGGGGTTGTGTTGGGTGTCGGTCGGGGCGCTGTCAGTGCTGTCACCAAGATCGGGACGGGGATGGTGGGGTTGGTTGCGTATCCGGGCAGCGGTATCGCGAAGAGTATACGCGCGGCGGTTCGGAGTGAGACGGGCAAGATGATTGCTAATGCGAGGATGTTGGAGGGGAAGTGGCTGAGGGAGAAGGGTCGGCTGCCTCCGGGGGTGAGTAGTGATGGGATGTTGGAGCGTTTTCTTAATTTGAAGAATGGCAGGGAGTAGAAAAAAGACATGATGGAAGGGATTCAAGTTGTTGCATGGTGCCGAGCATGACTTTCTAAACATCCTCCCGAGTGCATACTGCCTATCCCCCCGCATGACATGTTCTCCTGGCTTCGCTAGGTGGAACCACCCCCATGGACCGACCCCCTCGCATGACGAGATAGGTACGCTGCAGGTCATGTTCAAATTGAGATCCGATGCCGATGAACGGAACCCAAGTATCGTCGCCGTTGACATCTCCGACATGGATGATCGCTCGAGTTGGGCAGGGGAGTCGAGGGCCTGTGGGCAAAGTCGTCAGCCGTGGAAGGGTAGTGAATAACAACCACGTCGGAGGTGCGTGTCGCATTCTTAATGGAGAACATTTTACTTGCCTTGAATAGATTGGCCGATGGAATCGGGAAGGATCAAAGATGCTTGTAGAGTCAGTCCCCGATCGCGTGTACCCGCTTCGAACATGCCGCGGGGCACGCCCGCGTCCAGCATATGCACGGGACTCTTGTTAAAGAAAATATTGAGAAAAGATGTGCTCAAGTACTACTGACCTCGATGGATGGCGTTTTGAGGTTCAGCGTTGATGTGGTGAAGGCTCTCGAAGTCGGCATCAAGTGGTACGCGAGACAGGTCGATGTCTGCCTCCTCTTCGTGAACGAGAACCCCAACCCACCACGTAGGCGGCTCAAACACTCCCATGATAGAAAGCAGATATTCTGCGGAAACAAACGAATTCTGAAGATGAGAATTAACAGGTGGTTGAGGCAGAGGTGGAGATTGGGATGTATGGGGAAGACGCGGGAGCTCTATTTTATACCCCAGCCTAGACAACAGGGTCAAGGCTGGTGTTTCGGGGTTGGCAATAAAACCCCCTCCTGGGAAAAGGACATAGCGCTACGGCATGTAATGGGCCCCAGGCAGATAGGTGACTGTGTTGCCACGGTGAACCCAGCCCTCAGTCCCCGTCCTCACCCCCCGGAGAGTGCCTGCCGGAGTTTGGTGGCTATGCCCCCTACCCTCCATAGTAGCGGAACCTAGCGGAAAGAAAGCCCTGATTTGCACATGGAATTCAATAGATCTTGTGCGCGCACATAATCTCAAGAAATATGGCCCGTGACAGCTAGTGGTTGGTCCAAGGCGAAAACGCGCCTGGTAACAGGGACACGAGTCGAGGCTATACATTCTTTAAATTACAGTGACTTTCATTCTGAGAACAAATTGACCTGACGAAACTGCCGCAAGGCGATTCTTTACATGGGGCAGAATGCTTCACGAACATACGGCCCGTGCCGCTTTCTACGGCGCTCATCAGCCGCCTCCATCCGCTTCATGTTATCTAGCCATCGACGCCTTCGGTCATTTCCAGGAGTGAACTTCCAGTCGTCTCCTGTCTTATTCTTCGGACTTTCTGGCAGAAACTCATCGTCCCAGTCCTCTTCTGCCATCTCTGCTCGCATATTGGCAGTTCTTTGCGCGGCTCTCCTACGAGAGGAGCCCGTAGGGAAGTGGGATGAAATGTCTGCGCTACCGCTTTCGGATTCCAAGCCTGCAAGGTCTCGGGGGGGGGGACCCATCACTGAGGATGGTGGAGGTTGAGAATCAACGCTCGAAAGCTCGACCAGCACGCAGCAGGTCGCGCGGTCAGCGAACAGCGGCAGCTTGACCAGTCCTTGCTCCCAGTCTTGGGGGCACGGATCTGGGAATTCGGGGTTCCACGACAGATAAACGTCGAGAGAAGCGTCATCAGCTGTTCCTCCCAGTTCTACTTTGACCTGAAGTGTGCCTCTTTTAAAGAAGCCCAAGTTGTAGAGGTCGTACGCTGTTGTGGAGTGTACCAACTGCTCGCTGAGCAAGTCATTATGCGCTGGATCGCAGATGAGCTTGAGCTCATCGTGGTCGCGGAGCTGAATGGTGCGGGTGAAGGTAGTGCCCTGGACATAAACAATTAGCAATCGATTCCAATCAGGACGTGTAACGGGGCAAGATATTTTACCTGGAAGAACAGGATCTGACCTTCAGAGTCCCAGAGAGTCCCGTCGGACTGTCTCATCTGTAGGCCGATGGCAGAGCGTGCAAGAAACTCTTCGACTGTAAGAGTGCTTGCCATGGCATAGGCAGCCCCTTTCGCGATGCTGTGGGATCTGGGAGGTGGCGAGTGTGAGCAAGTGGTATGTGTGTACCAGATAGGCATGGACTGAACGATGAAGTAACTTACGGAAACCGATTCGCTATGCTGACCGAGTCATCTTCAACAAACAGGGGCTTGCGGAACCCTTTTGTCTCGCACATGTTGGTCAACCTGGCCTGGAGCACTTTGCTTCGAGAAGTGCCCCCGGTCACGATGGCCCATGGACCTCTATTTCCGCGGCCTGCCATAACCTGGCTGGCTCTGAACAACAGATTGTCGGCGTGGGCAAGAGGTCCACCCAGAGCCTTATTGAAGGCGTCCTCAAGGACTTCGGGAGAGAGTGTCACCCTGATATTGGACCCCCAGGTCAGGTACAGCTCGTGATCTTCGTAGTCATACTCAAAGTCCGGGCCAAGGTCTTGCTTCTTGGTGTGGAACATGTTGATGAGACTCTGCTTGACCCCGGCATCGGGTTCTTGGCCTAGATGCTCCCGGATGTACTGTTCGCAATACTCGCCGATGAAGTGGTCGAGTTGTTCTCCGCCACCCACAAAGCCTGGCGATGTTTGGTCAGGTAAGAACGCAAACACAAGATAAGCGATCGTGTCATCATACCTTGTGAGTGGCCGATCTCGAAAAAGGCTCTCTTGTTCTCGGCTGTGTAGTCGACATGGTACATGGATATACTCTTCAGGGTCATTAGTCGATACCTAGCAAGCGTACTATGACAAATGAGATACTCACCAGGTTCTGGCCTCCAAAGTCCATGATCAAGAGCACGTCTTCTTCGAAGCCAGGTGCCCAAACCTTGTCGCTGTGTTGGTGGAAGAGGTAGTGGGCAAGGGCCTGTGTCTCGCCGAGGAAGTAGATGCTATCTGTGGTGATTCGAAGATATGGGCTAGACTTTGCGCGGAAGCACTTCAGTATCATCTGTGCATACAGGTCGTCGACCTGAGAAGGCCATTGTTGAGGGGTTGTGACACCTATGCCTGTGATGCAGAGTTTCTGCTCGGCACAGACTCCCAGGGTTGCTTTCCAGAGGACTTGAAAGAGTTGTTGAACCCCACCCTTGAGTCTCCTGAGGAATCCCGAGGTATTCAGGTTGTCGAGAATCTCTTGGGCAACAGGATATTCGGTGATGAGAGGGTGGAGCTGTTCTTCGGGAAGCTCGGAGAGCAAAAGCAGAATTGGCTTCAAGGATGCTGCGGTGTTGTTGCGGTCGTCGGAATTGCCCTTGTAGATCTTGGAGAGGCGGTTGAAGGGATAACACCGGGAAGAAAAGTCGCCTGGATCGAAGCCATTCCGAAGTTTGCTGCGTTCGGGGCACTCGACTTCGAACATGCGATGCGTCGTTGAAGTGTAGAGGCAGAGCCGGGTGCTCGTACTACCAAGATCTATACCGAAATAGCTTGGAGTCGGGTCAGAACCTTCAGATTAGGAAGCGGATATCATTATCAGGGCGAGTGAGCAAAAGTAGTTGAGATGGGCAAGGGAAGGCACCTGTCCAACTCCGGTCGACTGCCCGGGACTGCCCGGGACAGGTTTTCTGACAAGTACCTAGAACCATAGAGGGAAGTACTGAATGAGAGTAGACACTTACGCCGCTTCGAGGGCCATGATTGCGGTTAGGAAGATTAGAACGACGGCAGCTAGGCCGAACGAGAGAAGATTTGGAACGGCGAAGGCGACATGCTCCGGAGACATGTTGGGGGGTATGTAGACTTGACGCAGAACAAAAGGCCCTCACGTGTCGACCGCACCAGCCTGATCCCTCCTTCCGCCTGGAGCCCTGCCTCCTCCCGCCTAGGAGCCCTCTTTCCTCCCGCCTGCCACCTTCCTTCCCCCCAACTGGCACCCTGCCCTTGAACAAACAGGTCAGTTGACCGACCTGCTGCTGCTAGATCCTAGCTCCCGCGGGCTAAAATGTGGTCCTCCTGGGTATTCTGTACGGGCTGGGCCGGCCCCTTATTTCCACATGAAGCGGCGACCTGGTGGATGTGCAGGGGTCTGTCATACCTGCCGCAGCCTCACTTCTGCCCGCTGGCTCACCCACAGTTGCTACAATGTAAGGTACAAGTAAGGGACGTGACCTTAAGAAGTATAGAAAGCTTCGGGAAAGTGATGAATGTCGATTGCTACCCTGAGACTTCATGTTTTCAAGACCCTGGACGTATACATTATTTTGTCTTCAAACCAAAGTATGTTGTAGGTGTTTTTTTTTTTCTAGCTTGAACCTGGGCCCCGCGGCTCCGGCCAAGCCCATTTGGCAGACAGATTCCAGGAAATCACACGTACCAACTACAGCCAAACGTTAGCGGTATTGCTGCAGGTGTCCGCGCTACGGCCGCATAGCTGGCCTCGATGCCAGGGTCAGGCCGGGGGGACGTGTCGTGTTCATGTTCTGATGTGTTCAAGTGTTGGCACTGATTGCAAACGCCACCACCCTGTGTTTAGACCACACTTATGAGCGGCGCAGGGTGCAGACTGGAGGTTTCATGCTTGTCGTGCTGCAATTGACCAGGCACAAAGCGACCCGGTCCTATCTTCCTACAGGGTGGAAATCTGTGTAACATCGGTTAATTATTTCCAGTCGGCTTTGGTAGGGTACTTTGTCGTCGTTGCTTTTCTCAGATCTTATCATCAAATCACAGACTGGGCAGGTGTGTGTGGGTGCTGTCTGTACCAGGGTTTGATGAGTTCCGTCTTCCCCGGTGGTGCACGGGCTCTGCAGATCCCAAGGCCTCGTTTGTCAGTGGGCATGCACGGCAAGGCTGCCACCGTTGGTGACCGTGCCGGCTGTTGGAGGCTTGGTACTGGAACAGCTTTGATACTCAATGCGACCCCGGCAGGCATACGTGCAAGGTTTGACTTCCTTCTGCAAGCCACGAGATATTACCGGCAAACACCGGATTTGCCGCCAACCAATCTCTCATGGAGGTCACAGGGCACGCCCCCTGAAATATACCGCCGGCCGTCTTGGGCGGGCGTTATCGGCAGGGGGGCTAGAGCCTGATCTAGGTGAGCAGTGATAACACTGGATCGCTTTACTTGTACGCTAATCCGGATTCTTTCCGGGTTGCCGTAGATATCATGCAGCCGAGTCAGTCCCTCGCCGGCCGCTCGTTTGGTTGCTGCAAGATCGGCCAACTGTCGTCAGGGGATTGGGGGGGGGCAAACCCCGTGTCCTTCGCCCGGGGCCCAGTCCCTTGTCGCCGGTAGTGACCCCCTAAACCTCCTAAACCCCGATACCTATTCCTACCACGTCCTCACGAATTATGTTAGTACGCTAGGGAAGCGGCTGAGACCACAGGACGCAAGATGTCGGTCCTATGTTACCGTCCCCATTGTCAGTCCTGGTTCAGAGAGATGTATGTGAACTGTACTGAGAAACCCCGTGTTGCTTGAAGTGGTAGAGGTGTCTTCGCTGGTTGTGTTAAGGACAAGGTTTTCCCGACTTAGTACGAGTATCCCGCCTCAGCCAGCTCGATTCCTGCCCGTGTAGCCTCATCCAGATCCTCATCCGACAAGCCCAACAGCGCATTGTCCGTCTCGTAGTCCGCATCCCCAATGGGATAGAACACCCTAGCATACATCTGCTTGTAGAAGCCAGCCATGTTGCCCTGTTCAAGGTCCTTTCCACCTTCCGTATAGCGATCCAAGCTTGGCCGATGGGAGACACTCCAGTCGTCATCCGAAGTCCCCGTGACCCTCTGGACGCTCTTCAGCATGTCTTTTTGGTTGATATTGAAGCTTGATACAAACGCAGGGCGGTCGTGGAAGTTGACGAGGGTGACAGACTTGTCGTCTTCGTTCTCGGGAAGCCTCTTGAGACTTGCCAGGGCCGCCAGGCCACGACCACACTGATCCCATGTCGAGGTGTTGACTGCCTTGTTCCCGTCATCGAAAAAGACTGCGGTCCGCATTTTGACATCGATGCCGAAACCGCCGTCTCCCATCGCAATGCTATGTTCATACCAGAAGCCGATGAAGAGGGAGATGCAGGTGAGCCCGGCGTCCTTGACCTGCTTGATCCTGGCCATGATGAGATTGCCGACAGCAATGTCATTGCGGAGGCTTTCGCTGTTCCAGAAGTTGATGCTGTGAGTGTTGGGCATGACATATGGGACGCCGGCTTTGACGGCAGCGTTGACCAGCTTGCTGTTTATTTCTTCCGGGGCAGTGATTGCCAAAGTGATGATGAGGAAGTCCTGGCCAGTGAGGGCAGAGAGAAGGGACTCCTCGTCATCGTAGTCAACATTGACTGCCCGGGCACCCTCGGGGCACTTGGCCTTGCTGCCGACACGCGAAATAGCCGTGACGATGTGTTGACCTGTCTTGAGGAGATGCTCGGCGAAGAACTTTCCGGTGTTTCCACTAGCCTGCAGCAAATGTCAGTATGCAGCCATGTGATGCAATGAGGCATCGACTTACACCAACCACCGCCACCGTGCGGATCTTGTTCACAAAGCCCTCGGGCTGCTTGTTCGCATACTGGCCACTCATGTCGACGTTGTGCGAGTGGAAGGGTTGGAAAGAGTAGAATATGATGATCCAAGATTGGGCTCGATTGAATGCGGTTGAGGTGAAGCTTCCAAACCATCAAATCGTGATGGGACATTGGATTTATAAGAGTGTCCTCGCCGTCGCTTTCGGATTGTTGACCATGATGTGTCTCAACTGCAGCGGGCATGCTCGGAGTTGTCAAAAGCTACCTACCTAACTCCGGACTCCCCGCTGGAGTTACTTTGGACTCGCAGTTCATGACCAGGGATCATTATTCGTGTTTGGGCCGAAGGAGAGTCCCAAAGCCTGCTCATACTGGGGTTGGTAAGTGTGTTCGGGGAGGCTCCCCGAGGCGTGGCATCGTCGGTTGACGTTAGCCAGCTTCGACGACCGGACGGCCAGCAGTGGGTCGCAAGGAGCATATGCTGGCCGAGTAGCACGCCTAGGCCGCAACACGAAAGGCACAATAGTTACAAGAAGAGCAGGCGGCTGGGTATTTTGACGTCGATGTTGGACGGGACAGTCTGGAGACCATCGCCAGGCATGGCCCGACCACATTGAATCGCCCATCATGTATACTCTTTCGGCTAAATCGAGTAGGTTTTTGTCTCCACACGTCTTTCATCCTGGGTCACAGGACCGTTCCAAGGTGCCTGTCTCCCTAACTCATGAGCCCATAGTCGTGCACGGGCCACAAGCTACAACATCATAACTTGTGGCCCGTGCATCGTAGCGCCAGCCTCTACATAAGAAGGGTATCAGAAGATTTGAAGACTCGTATGATATTATTTCTACCCGGAAGCCAGAATGATCACAAGCGAACACACACTCCAAGCTTAACTAGCGATATCGAGCCCGTGGCGATGTGCGATCTCGGAGGTCGCGTCCTCGTGCCTGGCTGAATTGGGAACGGAGTGAGAAGAATACCTTCGAATCGATGAGCCACTCGCCGCTAAGAGACGGTGGCTTCATTGCCAAGATAGAGGTGGGAGGCTTCGCTGGGGTGATGTGGCTTGGCCTAACGACAGCTTTTCGATATAACAATATTTTGCCAATTCTCTTGTATACATGGCCGAGGCTTGTCAGAGCTTGTATGGGCTTCCATACAAAGCTTTTGCTTGTAATCATTTCAATGGTTGGGACGTTGTTGCAGGGGTGGCTGCTTTCGCTCTGCAAGCCGCCCTCATGGCGCCGAGAACCATACATGCACGTCTTGGCGAAAAGTCCCCGGCTGTGCTACGACGAATATTTGGTATGATCTGACATGAATGCACACCCGGCCATACCAAGCAGCAGAAATCCAAGTCATGACTACAATCTGACGGTGTTGAGGTGACCCGGGTCGCCGAAGTCGCTTGCGCTTGGGGTGCAGGTGACGGTGGCGCGTGGCTCATCAGCCCACCAGGATGATCACAGCTTGCACCCCTGATGCGGGGAGCATGGATGGCGGGGCTGGTGTATTATATGAAGAGATCAGTCTGTATCTTTTTGTAGTCCTTGAATAATAGTTCATCACAATTATTACTCAATATAACAGCACTTCAAATCTACCCCTATCGTCCCTCACCAGACCTCACCCAACCACACGTGCACAATGCGCTGTCCAGACCAACAATCCTTCAATGCCATTGCAGCAGACATTGACCCGGAAAAGGCCCATCCAACGCATAATCACGACGAGTCGGACCTTCATCCCATCCTTGACCCAGATGCCAATCTTTGCCAGTCAGAGAAAGACAAGAACGTCAGTTGATGGTCCTATCCCTACCCCAAAGGCAACGGCTAACATCTTAGCAGGCTCGACGCCTTCTCTGGCGATTAGATCTCAAACTTCTTCCGTGGGTATGTCTACATGTCCTTCATTCTACCTGCTCATGCTATATCCATGACAGCTATGCATCCTCTACCTCCTCGCATTCCTCGACCGAGCCAACATTGGCAACGCCAAGATTGCAGGCCTCTCTGCAGACCTCGGCCTCTCAACGGCGCAGTTCAATGCGACTCTGACCATCTTCTTCGTCTCATACGCCGTGTTTGAGCCCTTGACCAACGTCCTCCTCAAGAAGCTGAAACCATCCATCTTTATCCCGATTCTCATGTGAGCCTTGGTAATAGTCATAGATCATCGTTACGATTCTGACATGTAGAAGGATCGCATGGGGCGGCACCATGACCGGCATGGGCTTCGTTAAGAACTGGTCCGGCCTGATGGCGGCGCGGTGGTTCTTGGGTTTTGCAGAAGCTGGGCTGTTCCCAGGCATCAGCCTCTACCTCTCATGCTGGTACAAAAGATCGGAGCTTGGTCTCCGAACAGTGAGTCTCGAGGTAGTTCCTAAGAAGCACACCTGCTGACTCAATAGGCCTTGTTCTTTTCCGCTGCGGCCATTGCCGGCTCTTTTGGTGGTCTCCTCGCCGCGGCCATCGAGAACATGCACGGCATCGGCAATCTCCCTGGATGGGCCTGGATCTTCATTCTTGAGGGTCTTTTGACAGTAATTTTCGGCTTCGCTTCGTTCTGGGCCGTGTACGACTTCCCCGATGACCCAAAAACGACCTTCCTCTCCCCAGAAGATAAGGCCCGTGCAATTCATCGGCTAGAGGAAGACCACCAGGCAAGCGCCATGCACGAGAAGTTCAGTATGTCTTTTATCACTCAGGCTCTTCGTGACTGGAAGATGTGGCTCGCGATGGTTATCTACAGCGGTTGTACCATGCCGCTCTACGCTTTCAGCATGTTTCTGCCCACCATCATTCATGACCTCGGCTGGAGCACAAGCGTAGTCCAGTCGCAACTCTACAGCGCCCCCCCATACATCGCTGGCGCCCTCCTGACCCTAGTCACAGGGTATCCGTCTGACAGATATGCACGCCGAGGCATCTTCAACATTGGATGCAGCATCATCGCCCTAGCTGGCTTCATCATGCAGCTGGCGAGTAACTCCCCCGCCGCCAAGTACACGGGCACATTTCTCGCAGCTCTGGGAATATACCCCTGCATTCCCAATACGATATCCTGGATCTCCAACAACACCGAGGGCGTGTACAAGCGAGGAGTGGTGCTTGGATTCGTCATTGGGTGGGGAAATCTCAACGGTGTGGTGAGCTCCAACATTTATTTCTATGGCCCCGACTACATGGAAGGACATTCTGTTGTGATCGCCTATCTGGGCGTTTTTTGCTTGGGGGAAGCATTGCCATGATGGCTTTGTTGAGCAACGAGAACTCGAAGAGAAGACGTGGCATGCGGGATTCTCGGGTGGAGGGGAAGAGCGAGGAGGAAGTCAATAAGCTGGGAGACCAGCGACCTGACTTCATTTACTCGATGTGACGACCGCGGGAGTCTTTCCTTAGCTGTCAAAGGTAGCGATGTCTGGATTGTACTGCGATTAGACACTAGACATGATATCACGATACTTAGTTCCTCATATTATCTCAAAATCATCTTCAAACCCAAACGAAACATTTGTAGTTAATATCAGCGTTGTACTTGGCGATGATGATAAGTTGGATCCCTGGTGTGTGGAGGCTCGGCCCCTCGGCCCGGTGCCGACATGTTGGCGCCCGGGCGACTTCATCACTGCGGTCGTGTCATCAAGGTCCCACATGATTTGCCCCTCACTTCAACAACCTCGTCTCACCCTGGACAACCAGGCCAGTAAATCCCAATCAACAACATGGCGAACAAGGATGCCCAGATCGGGGCCTTTGAGCTCTCTTCTCTCGACCCCGCCGGCGCCAGCTACACGCCCCTCTTGTACCGCCAGCGAGAGGAGACGTTCACCGGCCGGACAGTCCAAGTCAGACATGGGTCATACTTGAAGAAGCTCAAAAAGCAGGTCTCCCTGGGGGCTCATTCGTCCCTCGATGGAGCTTCGCCTGCCAATATTGACCAGTGGATGTCTCAATCCGGCCTGACTGGCTGTATCGTCGTCCAGGGCGACAGCATCCTTCTCGAAGAGTACAGACACGGCAATACACCTGCGTCTCGCAACGACATCCAGTCCGTCACCAAGTCCTTCGTCACAACAGCTCTTGCCATAGCGCAACAAGAAGGCCGGCTGTCAGTGGACGAGCTCGTCTCCCACCATGTCACGGAGCTCCGCGACACCGTCTGGGCCGACATACCCCTCCTGGCTCTCGCGAGCATGTCCTCCGGTGTCGTGGAGCCCTCCGATGGCCCCAGGCCGGCAGACATCCCAAACCCAATGTTCGCCACGACACTTTACCCCATGACCGAAAAGACCGCCGTGCTCGACTGGCTCAAGACCTTCAAAAAGGTGGCAGAACCCTGGGACGAGTTCCACTACTACAACCCAAACTACTACGTCATGTCCCTTGCCATATCCCGCGCCGTGCAGCAGCCGCTTCAGGAGTACATCTCAAGCCGGATCTGGGAGCCTGCCGGTATGCAGTACGATGGGTACATCCGCACCACTGGCGCTGGTCAGGTCGATGGGCACGGTGGACTCTCCATCACCCTGGCGGACATGGCCCGCTTTGGTCGTTTTGTCCTCGACGCATGCAAGGGGAGAGGGAGTGGTGCGCCGGTACCTTCGACCTGGTTCTCTGACATATCCAGTGGGAAGAGAAGCACAGGAGCAAGAGCGGCTGGGGCTAATACTTCGGTACCTGGCTTTGGGTACGAGTCTGGATGGTGGACGCCTGGCAAGAGCCATGCCATTGCTGGTGAGGAGGGCTTTGCTGGAATTGGCATGTATGGCCAGGCCATCTATGTTCTCCCGAAGCTTGATGCTGTCATTGCAGTTCAATCGGGTAATCCGGAGGACTTGCCAGAGGTCATCGCAGGGAACAACGAGATGGCGTCGGCCATTGTCAATTGGCTGAAAGAGCAGAAAGCTTAAGGAGTATCTCGACGGCGTTGGATACGGTAGATATGGTTATCTGCAATTGGATCCAGACCGCATCAAATGGAAATATCCAGCTTTTTAGACACCAATCCATCCGCGTCGAGAGGTTCATCCTCTTACTCTCCAGCCCTGATGCGGCAGCATTGGTAATTGGATGGCCCCGGGCAGGAACCTTTGCAGGTCAGCAATCTCTTCCTCGGGCGTTCGTGACCTTCCTGTTCAGTAGCACTCACCGGTAATCCAGGTTCCACCAGCACAAGACGATCCGCCGGGCCTCCAGCTGCAGTGAGAGTACAGGCCACACGGGTTCGCATTGGACGGCTCGGCGCCGATGAGACAACACTTGACGTTGTCAGGGTCCGACGGGCAAGCGCCGTTCTTGGTCTTTCCACCGCGGTTGCTGCAATTGGTCGTGGTGATACAGATGCCGCTCTCCTTCCAGAAGCCGGTGGCCTGGGATCCCGTGCAGCGACCGTCGAGGGCTGCCAGTGCTACAGCTGGGAGGATGGCGAAATGGAGAAAGTGCATAATGATAAGAGGATCTGGGTCTAGATGACGCTGGGTGTGTGTGTGTGTTGAGAGGGACGCAGGCAGTGGCAGTGATCGAACTGAATGTGGGAGGATGCTACTGCTTTTGAGCTGCAAGAAGTCACAAATTCTTTCAATCTGTTTTACATTTCACCCGGAAAAGCAATTTGAACTCGGTCCGTAGTCTCGCCGGCTTACCTGCAGTCAGTGTTGATCTTGCTTTCTGCAGGCCACAATCCAAGCCACAATGTAACACCGGTGATCTAACAGCTATTATGACCTATTAAGTCTTGCAAGTCCCACTTCGCGTGTTGCAATCCATCAACTTGGTGCGGAAGTCAGTGTACTTGGGATATTCCATTGGCTCGATTTACGACTCCAGAAGTAGGAGTATGCAGAGTCTGTCCAAGGAAGGGTGCAGCAGTAAAGTACTACCTTCCTAAATGTCTGGTAGCTTGGTATATTTACACGTTTGCCCTTTTACCTGCCTCCATGGCCACAGGCCCCAGTGCACCGACTACACGCCCGGCTCATCTCCCACCAACTTGAGCGCATCCTGTACTGCCTCTTGGCACGCCATCCCTGCCACCGGGCCTCTTGTTCTCGTCCACTTGTGGCTGGTTTCATCCGGGCTGACACAACTCAGAGAGAACAGCGTCCAAAATGGCACCTGTGAATCCACGGAGGAAGGCATCAGCCCAGCACATGGGTCTTGATGCGAGAGTAGCATCCTCGGAGCACCAGTCGAAGCTGGGAAGCCCGTTGAGGAAGACTCTATCCATCTGTCATGCGCCGTATCTCTGTCCCTGGTGGACCTGAAGCGTTGGCATACGCGCCGCACGACGTGACATGCTAATTGCCTCGGCGCTGCGTCCATTACGACACTGGGACATGTCCCAATGTCCCAATGTCCTAATGATATCAATGTATCTACATGGCGTCATATCTTGACATTCAGGTCCGTGACTGTCGATGAACTGTTCCATCATGGGTAATGTGGACCTGGGCAATAAGAACTGCGAGGCCGACGACCATGGACACACTGATGATGGGGAGATTAACCCTCGCAAACTCGAGACTGCTGACAGTAATCTTCTTCCTCTCGAGGATGTTCTTCCACAAAAGGCCAGCGAGAGAGGCGCTGAAGGCGGAGCTAAATGCGCCGTAGTTGACGCCAATGGCCATGCTGTAGATGGTAGCCCAATAGATACGTCCCTCGATGCCGGCGCCATTCGTACTTTGGATCTCGTCCCATGTCTGGACAACACGGGAGAGGAGGATCGTCGTGCCGATGTTCGTGCCAGCAAACTGAGAGGGTCAGCAGGGAGGCGGCGGTCAAGATGAGATTGGAACGACTCACATTGCAGAGAATGACCGACAGGAAGCCCATGCCGGCAATAGCCCCGATGACGCCGGTCTTGTCGACCCAGTGCTTCCACCCGTAGGCAAAAGTGGCGACCCAGGTCTTTGAAACAAGGGCCTGGACCAGGATGAACATTGCAAAGGCAAAGGGGATGAGAGCGAATGGCAGGTGGGAGAAGACGGCCATGGTGGTGGGGAAGGTCTTGCGGAGATAGCGGACGAGCTGATGGATGCTGTCGATCAAATTTGTTGGCTGGGGGTTCAACAAGGCGATAGCTTCTGAGGAGGAGAATCCCTTTTCATCCGAAGCTGAGGGTTGCTTCTCACAGGTCGTCTTCTCCGCTCCGCTCGTCGTGATTGTGGTCGGAGCAATCTCCATGGATGTCCTTCGGTCAGACGAAGTCGGCCTCTCGATGCCTTCCAGCTCCTCCCCGTCCTTCTCCAAAGCCCGACGTCGCTGTTCGGCGCCATCCTGTGCCGTCTGCTGAGCTGTCTTGCGGGTCATCCATCCGTAGCCGATGTCCCAGCAGAACATGATGAATGCAGCGGGCAGAGTGACGAGAAAGACGGGGTGTTCGCCAGTTGCGTTGCTTGCGGCGTTGAGGGCGAGGACCGCAGCTAGGGTGACGGCCATGACGACCGAGCCAACAATTGCCGACTTGCCATCGAGAAAAGGGTTGAGAACCTCTTCGTGCTCGAGGAGCTCGTCATCCTGTTCGGGGGACCTCGGCATGTTGGGGTTCATGGGGGCAAGCTCCCTGATGTTCCTGGGTAGCTCGTGAATTTCAATCTTTGACGGGATCCATGGGTTCTCGATGCCTTCGTCCTCATTGAACACAAAGTACAGAAGGAAAGGTAAGAGGACGATGGCAGTGATGACAGCGGGCACGACCATGTTGGCGGTGTAGTAGATGAAACGGATCTTGAAGGCGCCGGCGAGGACGAGGTTGGTCGGGTTGCTGGAGACGAGGATGGCAGAGCCAATGTTGGCGACGGCGAATTGACTGAAGATCCAGGCGCGAGGGGGCATGTCCTTGGCCACGCGGGTCATGTAGGCGAGGAAAGCGGTGCCGCTGAGGATGACGGGGTCATTACCGATGCAAGTTGTGAGGGCGAAGAAGAAGGCATAGAGGTAGATGAAGAGTCTGCGACCGTCGCTCTGGCCTTTTTGCAGGACCTTGAAGGCGAGGAAGCGGATGAGGCCTGATGCGTCGATCGAGATGGCGATGTAGGCGAGGGTGATGAAGAACAGCATGATGTCGAGGGGGGAAATGTCGTTGGCGCCGATGATTCCCTGGCGAACCTCTTTGCCGCCGATGGCCCCAATGGCAAGGAGGAAGATGTCGGCAATGATGGGGGCCGTGATGTAGTTCATGGGAAAGAGGAACTTTCTGAACCGGGGCTTGGGGGCTTTCGTGGGGTCAGGTTGGCGGGGATTTTCGTCCGTCGCGACAGGCGGCGTCGACATTGCTTGTTCCAGGTGGAAGACATCATGGCCAGAGTCTCTCGTACGGGTGTTGAGTAGGCGCGACGCATCCTCCGTCTCACGAGGGGCCGAGATCCTCAGCCGGGCGGAAAGATCGACGAGGGCATCGCACCAGGTGACGGGGACGTAGAGGCGGATGTGCCATGGCCAGAGCACGTTGATGTCTAGAATGAGGCCCAGTTAGTGGATCGGAAAGCAGCAGGGCGGGTAGGTACCCGGCGGGAAAATGTAGTGCGACTTGCTGGTCAGGACAAAGACGACCAGGGTGACGATGGCGCGCCATTCCCTGATGCCTTCTGTCTCGATGCTTAGAGGGTCGACCTCGAAGGACCAAAACATGGTGCCTTGCTGATAGTCGAGTTCTAGCCTCGAATTGTTCTCCGAGGTGATGCACAAGCAAGAGAACCAACAGGGTGGGCGTCCCGTCATGAGGTAAGGTTGGGGTCCGGGTCCGGGTCAGGGTCAGGGTAAATGAGAGCACGAGCACGCCCGGTCGCGCGCGCCAGATCGTCGCCTCGAACTGTTCGGGTGTGCCCCTCAGTCAGCCTGCATATGTCGGTCGGGTGCTTTGATGGCCGGACAAACTTCAGCATCGTGGTGAGTGGTCCGTCCGAGGTCGCCTCGGTTGACTGCGCCCCGGGCGATCCTGCAAGCTGCACGTTGGCCCTGCAAGGCGGCGCATCACGCGACCCTTCTCCGCTTCTAGACACCGAAGATTAGGGCCAGCAAGGACCAGCAAGGACCAGGCACCCGCCAAATTGCCTCAATGGCACCCGATACCCGTTCCCCCTCGTCATCGTCCCCGGTCCATTCCCCGTCCGCCCTTCTCTCGTGTTGCTGTCCTGTGCGGCTCTCCTCGCCCTGTAGAAGGAAAGGAGGGCACAGCCCAGCCGCGGCCCGTTCCCATCCCCTGCCCCCCTTCCTTCCAGAAGCCGTGACCAAGCATCCATTCATCCATCCATTCAAGTCATCTCGTCTACCCCCGTGGCCCACGACTCCATCGCAATTCGACATTTCACCATCTCACAAACCCTCCTTCAAACCCCGCCAGCCACCATCCAGGCTGGGCCACAAT
This sequence comes from Plectosphaerella plurivora, assembly GCA_020726575.1. Taxonomy (NCBI): domain Eukaryota; kingdom Fungi; phylum Ascomycota; class Sordariomycetes; order Glomerellales; family Plectosphaerellaceae; genus Plectosphaerella; species Plectosphaerella plurivora. The sequence continues at coordinate 355,315 of JAGSXJ010000032.1, forward strand.
CTCGGTCTTTTTCCTCTGTCTGCCATGGTGTCTGCCGACTTGACGCCATGTATCTCCCTGCCGACTTTTCATTGACGGTTCGTTCCGTCTCGGCAGAAGCCAATGTGCCCCAAGTCATTTGTGCCTGGCCGCTGTCCGGGCAGTACGGCTTTGGGAGCAGAATACTGTCAGTAGAACCCCGACCCAGATCGTTTCCCCTGCCCATCCAAGCATCCAAGAAAGCTTGTCTTTCGTGCTCCCCACGCCGCGATTTAAGCTCGTCGGGAGGCTTGGTTCTCGTTTCACCCCGCAATTGCCCCGCAAGCGTGGATCTAGGCTGATTCAACGGCTTTCTGGCGACCGTTACAGCTTCTACCTCCTAGTCACCACGTGTGTCTTCGCCCGCAAGAGTCTCTGGTTGCGGAACACCTTTCTCGCAGCGACCCTGCTCTTTCCCGTCGTTGCCGCCCTGCACGCAATAGTGCTAGCGGTCAAGCATGTCGATGGTAGGTCAATCGTCCGGAGGTCCTTGGCCGAAGAGCCAACACTGCCCCCCCTCCCCTTCACAGATCCATTGCTGACCCTGAGCAACATCTAGGCGCCGTTGATATGGACATCTATGGGGCCTTCCAGTTGTGTTCCCTAGGCCTAGTTGCTGGGACCCTGGCAGTGAGAATCAGCAAGACCTACTACGGGACCCCAGGCCGCAACACCATCTTCATCTGGGTCACCCTCATTCTCGCCGGTGGGTCCCTGCGTCCATTCCCAACTCTCCCGCATGACTGACACGAAATACAGGTCTCTTGTGTCTGGCCGTCGAGTTCTTCCGCGCCACACCCCGTAGCTGCCCCGGATTCCAATACGGAAAAGAGAACAGCTGCGATTTCATCTGTTCCGAGGACGAAGGGCCCCATTCGCCGTTACGCCAGGGCGCAGCAAGCGATATTTACGTCGTCGAAGCACCGACACTCCTCTCATTCCGGGCAGGTGTGCTCCTCTCCGCCGGATGCTGTGTCCATGCAATCGTATGGATGCTCTACATGCTGGAGAAGATTCTGCGAGAAGAGGAGCGCAACAGGGTGGAGAGCGGGGAGAGTCGCCTTTTTCCAATGTTGTCGCACCGCACGTCCAGCTTTGCCGTCAGCAAGAGAACACCTATCAAGACGCGCATCATTCTCGTCGCTTTTGGCGCAGTTGGCCTGGCGCTGCTGGTGGTGGGCGAGCGCAACTTTCACTCCAAACCTCTCACCTTTGAGATTGAGTTGATTTCCGGTGTTGGTGAGTTTTTCCGGATCTTTATTTATCCCCATTGGAAAATCTGCTAACGTCTTCCTCTTCCAGGCCAATGGTCCTCCATCGTCACAGCTGTTCTCGCGGCAGCCAGCTCCATGTTGGTCCCTCTACACGAAGACATGGCCAGGGTCCGAGAAGACAGAGAGACGGGAAGGCACAGGAACAGAAGGCGCAGGAGTCGCGGCTACAGAGTTGCCGAGTTCTTCGTCGATCTCGACCACATGTTCGACCAGAGGTTGAAACAAATCGCTCGGAGGGCCTCGACAAACATGGGCGAGGCCGAGTATCCCAAGTTGCCGGGAGAGGAGCACAGGAACCCTGAAATATCGGGACTGGCCGCAGCCGTGGAGAACTTCAACAGGTCGCGGACCCCGAGTGTACATGTAAGGAGGGAAAGTAACGAAGGGCCAGACGGTGGCTCGGAAGAGGGGATCGTGGAGTCACCTCAGGCGGCGCACTTTCGGCAAGACGATGCTGGGTTTTTAGCGGTTCCACTGGCTGAACCGCGGAGGAGCGGTGTACACTACGGTATGTAAGTCTTGGGTCACGACTGGTATTTTATAGCGGCAATAGATAGGTAGAGATTCATGAAATCAAGACTCACGATTATGATGTATCTGGCTTTCACTACGGACATCTGCTTGTTTCTCGCTGTGACTCTTCGGGTCCTGGCCGGATTAAAACTCCGCCCTGTCCGCCACCTTTTGCTCACCAACAATGACCTCATCCCGCGGGACGACGGACTTCTTGAAAGCACGTGCGGCCACCTTGTTCTCGAAGAGGTGATCCAGCTCTTGGAACGTGCGACCCTTGGTCTCTGGAACACACCACCAGGTGAGGGCGAAGGCCAGCATACCGGTGCCCATGAAGAAGAAACCAATCTTGCCACCCCAGTTTAGTTCGTCGGTGTTGTAAAGATACGGCGTGAAAAACATGAAAACCCATGAGGTAATCGACTGGGCTCCGAAGCCCAGACTGGCCGACCTCGAGCGCAGACGAACGCTAGACAGCTCGGTGCCGATGACGGGGACGGCGCTTGCAACTCCAAGGGAGTTGAAGAAGCCGAAGAGTAGGAGCGCCACGCCGACGTACCTAGAAAGAGGTTAGTCAGGAGATGTTCGGGATATAAGGGGTTCTAGAGTTGACATGTGCACTTACCATTGCGCCGCTGCCGAGGTGAAGCAAGCCGCGATACCCATGCTCAGCCAGGCCAAATTATCGAGACCCAGACTGATGAGGATCAGGGATCTCCTACCAAATCTCGGAACAGTGTACCACGAGGTCATATTACCGACCATGGCCGCAGCTATGCCAATCGAGTTGACCATCAGGGAGTATCGAGGCGACATGCCAGCCATGATGAGGAAGTACGCCGAGTTTGCCAGGATCGACATGCCGACGAAGGATTGAATCATGTTGAGCCATACGATAATCAGAGTGCGGCGCAGGTCGGTGTTTTGGAAACACTCCTTGAAGGTAGGTGCGCCGGAGCCCTCGTGGGCGAGGGAGGCCTGTATCCTCATGAGGAGGGACGAGTCCGAGTCGGTTCCCAGCTTCCTCAATGCGCCGGCGGCCTTTTCGATGTGATCATTGGCCACGAGCCAGACGGGACTTTCTGGAAGCACGATGCCCGCGAGTACAGCCACACCTCCGAAGGCCCACTGAGTGCCAAAGGGCATCTGGTAAGCGTAGGGAGACATGACGCCGTTCTGGCTGAAGACGATGACGATGGCGAGGAGGTGGCCGAAAGACTGGCAGGCGTGGGCCATGTTATCAGCAAGATGTTCCTAAGCACTGGGCGATTCAGGATGGGGTTTGGACTTACAACATTGAAGGCGTAGAAGCCGAGCAAGAATCCACGCATGCTTTTGGGTGACACCTCGGAGATCCAGGTCTGGCAAGACGTCATGAGGACACCACAGCCGAGGCCGATGATGATCTTGCCGAGGAGAAACACGCCGCGCCGGGTTTCGGTATCGCCAGGTAGTCCAGATATGTAGCAGATGGTCGTGCCGGTCAGACCAAAAGCGCCGCCAAGGAGGAACGTAGCACGTCGGCCGAAACGGTCTTGGAACCAACCGGCCATCACGGAGCCGACAGCCGCACCAGCCTGGACGAGAGCATTCCACAGCGCGAGCCAGAGGGCTGGGATCACTGTGGCCCCTGATCCTCCGGGGACGGGTGAGCCAAAGTCTCGGCTGCGAACATGTCGGGTCAGACTCGAGATGTTGTGGTTTGGTATGTGAGCTCTGGAATGGAACGTACCGGAACACAGAGAGTGCCGTGATAGCGCCAATAACGACCATGTCGTAGCCGAACATCAGCGGGCCAATGTTGGCCAGGGAGGCGTAGATGACAAGCCTCCAGTGGGTACGGATCATGGACCAGGGGCTCTCAACCGGGTTCGAGCCCCCGACTTCGGCCTGCGTGGCCTCGACCATCTCGATGGAAGGTCGGCTGTCTTTGGTCATATTGATGGTTGGGAGTTCTCTTCGAAATAGTTGCTTGATAAGGGATGATGGCTGGGCTTAGGATGTTGCAGTTCGAGAGAGGCAACCGTTCTATTTAAGGTTGTCGCGGCCAGCATCCCAGACCTGGGGTAGAACGTGGGGTAAAATGGGGAAATCAATCCCGAGTCTACATGAAATGCCAGATGAACTGGGGTCAAAGTCGATGGAGTGAACGATTCCCACTCATTGTGCAGTGTCCTCTGCAGCGAGGGACGCCCGTTGCAAGGGTGGTTCCGATGAGGGCCACCTCCCGAGAGCTGGCTAAGTGAGTTGTACTCGGGAATGAGGGGGACCTTTGGTGCCGATAAGTGTGTCCCCTGATATACAAGGGGCGGAGAAATACCATCCGGGGTAATCTTCCCCGTTGGCGTCGGAGGGATTATCAATTCCCTGAAACCCCGGATCTCAGGGTATGGGGGATCCTCGTTAAATTCGGACCGAAGTGAACGAGTTTTCTCCATCGCGGACGATCTCCCCCGGGCTTTGTGGGGGAATGGGGCCGATGGTCAACGGGGTGGAGGGAAGACAGGGGCACGTGGGCAAAGGGCCCCGAGGATCGTGGGGGTCTAGCCGTCCTTAAAACATACCTTCACGTGTCGATTCTCGGCGGTGGTCGAGCGTACCAAGCATAGCCACCATACACCATTTGAAGTTGACGACCCCAGCTCTCCAAAACAATCGATCAACATGCTCAAGCCCCTTATCACCTCTACCCGCGAAGTCGTCTCCCTCGACGGCGTCTGGAACTTCGCCCTAGCGAAGACCCATGTCCTCGAGGACGACCCGGCCTGGACAAGACGCATCCCCCCACGTCTGCAAGTCCCGGTGCCCGCCAGCTACAATGACATCTTCGTCGACAAGTCGATTCGGGACCACGTTGGTTGGGTTTTCTACCAGCGGACTGTGACAGTGCCCAAGTCATGGGAGGGGCAACGGTGCTATCTCCGCTTCGGGGCGGCGACACATCGCGCCCGTGTCTACTTTGACGATCAATTCGTCGTGGAACATGTTGGGGGCTACACCCCTTTTGAGGCGGACATCACGAAGCTCATCTCCGTGTCTGCCACGAGGGAGTTTCGGTTGACGGTGGCCGTGAGCAACGAGCTGAACTGGGACACCATCCCTCCCGGAAAGATCGAGACCCTTGCGGACGGCAGTCGCAAGCAGGTCTACCAGCACGACTTCTTCAACTATTCCGGCCTAGCCCGATCGGTCTCACTCTGTGCCGTCCCTCTGATTCACGTCAACGACATCACAGTGACGACCGATCTGCAAGAAGACGGAGTCGGTATCGTCACATATTCGGTCGAAACCAGTGCCCCTGTCGAGTCAAGTCGCTGCAATGTGTCTCTGATAGACGAAGAGGGCACCTTGGTCTTCACTGGGCGTGGATTGGACGGCCACGTCACCGTCGAAAACGCCAACGCATGGCAACCCGACGGCGCATATCTGTACCAGCTGCGTGTCGAGCTCTTCGGAAAAGATAGCCCAGAGACCCTGGAAGATGTTTACGAACTCTCCATCGGCATCAGGTCCGTCAAGGTCCAGGGAAACAAGTTCCTGATCAACGGCAAGCCCTTCTACTTCAAGGGCTTCGGCAAGCATGAAGACAGCCCGATCCGTGGCAAGGGATTTGATCCTGCGTATATGATTCACGACTTTTCTCTCATGGGCTGGTGCAACGCCAACTCATTCCGCACGTCGCACTACCCGTATGCCGAAGAATTCCTCGATTACGCCGACCGTCACGGCATCGTGGTGATCGACGAGACTGCCGCCGTCGGCCTCCACCTCGGCATCGTCGCCGGCGTGTTCGGGCTCAAGTCGCCCCCGACCTTCTCCCCGGAGACGTGCAATGACGCCACGCGTGAGGCACATGCGGACGCGATCAAGAAGCTCATCTCGAGGGACAAGAACCACCCGAGCGTCGTCATGTGGGCACTGACGAACGAACCCGCGTCCAACGAGGCAGGCGTGCGCGAGTACATGGAGCCACTCGTGTCCCTGGCACGTGGCCTCGATTCGAGGCCGCTATGCTTCACCAACATGGGTTTCGCGACGTTTGAGAACGATCTCATAACCGACCTATTCGACGTGGTCTGCCTGAACCGCTACTACGGCTGGTACACGCAGATGGGCGACCTGGCTGCAGCGGAAAAGGCTCTGGAAAAGGATCTCCTCGGCTGGGAGCGCGTGCACAAGAAACCCATTATCATGACCGAGTATGGCGCAGACTGTCAGGTAGGCCTGCATGCCGTCTGCGACGTGGCATGGAGCGAGGAGTACCAGGCCAGCCTGCTGGAAATGTTCCACCGGGTATTCGATCGCGTGGACAGCGTGGTGGGAGAACACGTCTGGTCGTTTGCAGACTTCCAGTGCACCTCGACCATCACGCGTGTGGATGGGAACAAGAAGGGCATCTTCACGAGGGATAGGCGGCCAAAGGGGAGCGCGCAGATTTTGAAGCGGCGGTGGAAGGATGGGCCGGAGAAGATGCCAAAAGCTTGACCGGAGTTTTCCTGGTGGTGGCCGGAGAAACTCCATCTGCGAGATGCGCAACAGCCTGGCGCCAAAAGCCAGTGCTTTAACATGGAGTCTACTTTTGCTTGAATTTTCATTTTGGATGTGATGAAATCACAGTTGGGCAAAAAAAAAAACCCCCAAGCACCTCTAATGGGAAGCCGATTTGAACCCTGAAGGAGAAGCGCTGGCCGGGCCTGAAGTCATCCGGTCCAGCTGCACCAGCTGTACTTGGTGCTGGAATACACACTTCTGCTTCGTTAAATAGGTGGAAGTCAGGTGCACAGTACCTAGTAGGCATGGCAGTTGCGTGGCAAGGCAGGTGCGAGCGAGGCAGGCGCGAGTGAGGCAGGTGCGAGTGAAGCAGGTGCGAGTGAAGCAGGTGCGTGGTATCTTATCGTGCCGTGCAGACAACACCACCCGCTAGCGACAGTCTGGCAGTCTGGCAGTGCCTCGGAAGATCGGGCTAAGTCTAATTAATAGTCTCCAAAATTTCTTCCTCAAATTCTCAAGAGCACTGTCCCATCACGTGTCTGAAGCTTCCTGGTCAACCTCAAGGCCTTGCTGCCGATGACGGGGTTTAGTGTCTTGGCCGACTATTGGATCAGGCGCGTTCAAAATATGCAAACTTTCGGTTGATCGTGTGTTAGACAGAGTAGCCACCCTTCTTCTTCGGCATCATGGACCACTTTCCGACTGCAAAGGGATGGCTTGACCCCATGGGGGCGGCAGTGCTTGCGGTCGACGTCGGCCGCTTGACTCGTCACATATCTCGGATAGATCTCGGTCATTTGTCAACGCAATCTGCGTCGCACTTCACTTGAGCTAGGTACATCGTGTCATGTCTTGGCCTTACTCAAAGTGGATGTGGTGCAAGCGAGGATGTCAGCCAGCGACATAATCCTGATATTGCTGCTCTCTGCGCAGCCCCATTAATTGCTCTCCACGCGCCATCCTTTCTGGATACTATTTCCACCATTGTTATCTCTCGAGCAAATCCCCAGCACGTGTTTCTTTCGTTCATCAAGCACCGAAAACAGCAAGATGTCGACAAACAACTCTGTTGGAGCCCTCCAGCTCACCATCGGATCTACTCTGTTCAACGCAACTCCCCTTGACAACCCGACCGTCTCCGCATTCATTTCTCTGCTTCCTTTGGACTTGCAGATGGCCGATCTCAACGAAAATGAGAAACATGCAGACGTCCCCACGACGCTCCCGACCGCCGCGACAGCTCCTGGCCCCATCCGCCGAGGCGACATCATGCTCTACGGCTCTCGCACGATCGTGCTTTGGTACGAGGATCTCGACTCGACGACCTACACCTACACAAGAATAGGAACTATCGACAACTTGGACGGCTTTCTCGAGGCTGTTGGCGAAGGGGATGTGAATGTCAGAATTACAACGGAAGGGAGCCCTGAGGTAGGCCCTCCGCCAGTTGAAAACGATGGGGCAAGGCTTCAGGCTTACCTGTCCTACGCCAGCCTTTGGATCGGACTTCTGTGTTTGGTGTACGTTCTTCAGTGGTAAGAAAGTGAGGTTCATGGGCGACAATTAGTGGTGTATGCGAGGGGAGACAAAGCATGGATATGCCGGGCCCTGTATCTCTTCCTTCGAAATCTTTGACGTGTTCGCGAGAGTTTGCTTCAATTTTCCGATTTCTCGATGAAGGTAGTGAAACAATGGTTCAGATGATTCGCCCTTCGGGACTGACCGAGTGGGATCCATCTAAACTCGGATGGTGATGCACTGCTTGCCCCAGACAAGGAAGATCCATACGGAGGCTGATTCATGGACGCATAGCGCTGGTCAAGGCGACGAGTGAAAGCAGCCATACCGTTTGGAGGGAGTAAGATGGATGGGGTGGCAAGAGCGTACAGGCATGGAAAGAGATCCTTTTGGCGGCCAATTCCATCCTTATCTCGGAGTAATACTGGCAGATTGGTGACGAGCGGGGTCTTGACTGGGGTACTCTCTGGCACAGGAGCTAACGGGAACGCTATCAGCCATGTGCATTAGCTTGCGGGTGGGACCTCGACAGCCTCGAACGAGATACTGGGGGTTGGCTTACGTTTCGATCCGTGCCGCCTCTCATGGATACCGTCAGCCATCACCCATAAGCCAGGTCGTCATTCGATGCCGGTACCTGCGCATTTCACTTGTTCGTCAGTGACTAATTTTCAAAAGATACTTAAGTGCTTCGGCATCTGTCTAGTGGCTGAGCTTATTCCAAGGCGCCAAACAACATCTTTCTGCGCATCATCTTTATCCACGACCATTTTCGCACTCGCCTTACAAAAACCCAAGCCGCCCACTTACTCACATCTTGGCCCATGGCATCTGAACTACCCATTCCCCTAGTCTACAAGAAGACCAAGAACGGGAAGACGAAGGTCGTTCCAATCATGTCCTCCTGCGATATTCCCATCACCGCGGGCATGGTCTCTTGCTGCGGCGGATTTGCCATTCCGACGAGAGTTCCACTCAGTGACAAGCAGGTGGCAGCGATCAAGGCTGCTCAGCAAAAGGCCGACGCCGAAGATGCGGCCTTGAATAAGTCGCGATGCTCGATCGACTCGATGGATACGGTCAGCAAGTCAAAGGAGGAGCTGGCATCGCATGAGACACAGAGGAAGAAGATAACACTCGGTCAGTGATGCTTCTGGCGATCCTTACCAGCATGGATGAATGGCTGACTTTCCAAGGCTCTTGGCTCTCCCGCTTCAAAAAGTAGAGGGAATCACTCTCTCCGGCGCGTGCCATGCGCCGAACGATACCAACACGACCCACCTCATCCAGAATGTACGATTCACCAACCCATGCCAATCCAACAGTGGTTCCGTACCTATGTCTGCAGAGTCGACGACCTCCATCTATGCCTCTCGACGCCTGAGTCCACCGTGGTCAAGCGCAGCCTATTTGCGCATCATGTTTCTAGTGGAAAGAACGGAGTTCAAGTACTCGAGGCTCGATTCGGCACATCGCAGGCTTAACATCACCGAGAGTATGAGAGGACAACCTGGACAGGCCGTTTGGGCTACTGGGGAGGACGACACCCGGCAGAGTAGCACAAGGTTTACGACACCGGTATCGACAAGACAGCAGCGCTGGGGGCCCATATATACCTAGGTAATCAAACGACTTCATCATCAAACAGGTTGGCTTGTTCAGTGGATGTGGCGCAGTTTTTTCTGAAGGGATAGGGAGCTGATACGTTCTGCATTGCAAAGGAGTGAGAGTTTGAACCTCAGTGCGTGGTTCCGCCATTATTGTTGTATCCCGATTTGAAAGTCGTTGAGTACAAAGAGTGCAAAAGTGAGGCTCAAGATATGTGGCATCTTAACATAGACTTGAACACTCCGTTTCAGCTGACCCCTTCCCTGCCAAATATGACGTTCAATTCCGAGCATTCCGTCCCAGGCGGACGGACGCATCGTGGGTCCCCGCCGTGGTCCAATGCCGAGCTGCCCCAACGAAAACGGACCCCCCCCAGATATGGACTACCTGTACAAATGGCGGCGGCCAGCTGCACGATGACCTCATTCCCCCGCCAAGTTCCGAGCCTGACAGCAGGCCCCTGCACAATAAACCCCGCTCAGGGGCCTGGAGAAAAATACTTCACGTGCAGAGAGACAGACAGTGAACATCCAGAGAGACGGTTTCATCAGCACCCTTTGGTGAGGGGAAGATACGGGCAGGCAGGGAGGAAGAGGGGGTGAGCGCGATGCAACGCACAATCTTGGTTCGACAAGCCCACTGCGCCTTGAATCGCTGAATCGCGTGCGGGTGATGGACTCGGGCCCGGCCCCGTTGAAGGGTCAGGTAAGGTTCGATGTGACTACGAGTCGTGTTGATGCAGGAGCGCTAGAGCGGGAGAACCAGACACAAAGCAGCCCCTCCCGGTGTCTCGCACAACAATTGCGCGAAAGAAGAAAAATCTCCTCCCCCTTGTCCTGCGGGCCTCTCTGGGGCGGCGCATCGAAAGTGGGAATAGTGGCACCCCTTCTCGCGGCGGGCCGTCGGCCGTGGGGCACACACTCCAACAGCGAAGAGACGAAGCGCGCCGAGGCCTCATTGGATGCCCCGTTATGCACATATCGATCGACAATGCGTTGGAGGTTCACACGGAGGTTACAGTGGACGGAGCCCGCTCATTGAGGACGAGGTTCTAGACCGTGCCAAGAGGGCGACGGTGACGTCTGGGTTGCCCTCGGTCGGAGAAGCGGCTCGGGGGGGCAGACGTAGAGGCCAAGAAAGCCACGGCGTCCTGGTCTGGAGGAGTGCACGTCAGTGCCGCTGCGTGATCGCATTGGTGACAAGTCCCTGCGTCGTCGTCTGTGTAGATCACCACCGTGAGAAAAGAACACTCGGGGGAGGGAACCCTGAGCACGTCACTGATGATCGCTTTGGGTGTACAAAGTGCGTATGACATTGGCATGCTGTGATGAATGACTAGTGGTGAAATCCTTGAAACCCACACGCGTTGGCGCGCGTTCTGGACCAGATCGTCGTGGTCAGGCGGAGCTTGAAGCGTTTGGCGCGGCTGAATGGTCACGCAGGTGTTGATCCAACGGACCAGACCTCCTTGCGCGACGGAGGGCAACAGTAGCACCCCCTATTGCCCTCTTATCAGCTGCTTATTATTATCCGGCATATCTCACGCCTCAAAAGCAGGGACGGGATGGGAGGGGGTGAAGACCCCCCCTCTTTCGGCAAGGCGTCCGTCCCTGAGCCGGGCCCAAGCACGATGACATCGTCGGCGTCGCTAAAGGGGGGAGCGGGGGACCCCTGGGGTCCTTGGGTTCAACGGCCACTGGGCCAGGAAAAAAAGATTGCAGACGGGGTCCGTTTTGATGAGGGGAAGCACGGAAGTAGGGGTGGAGGGGTAAGCGGGCGACGACGTGGCTGGGAATGGCATCAATCACCGGGCAGATGTCCAAGGAGGGTGGATGTAGTTCGGAAGACCACGCCCAAGACGGGCAGGCCGTGATGGCATTCTTGGGGTTGACGTCGTTAAGAACACGACAGGAGCGTTTCGTGGAACGATGGCTGCGTGAGATGCGCTGTTCGGCAGCGTCAGAGTGCGGCCAGTTTGCGATGTGAAATCATATGAGCCGATGCACAAGAGGAAGCCTCAAACTTGACGTGCAAGGACAAGAGGCTTGGCTTCTCCGCGATCGAGATCTTGCTCAGGGCGAGCCAATGGCGTGAGAGGACGGCCGCCGGGGAGGGTTCGCTGGTGGCGACTGCTTATTTGGCTGTATCCAATGGCAGTGGGGTCTTTGAGCTTTCTGAGGCAGGCAAAGCAAGCAGGAAACAAGCAACCGGAAAGTCGAGCAGGGAGTGTCTGATTGAGTGGTGCTTTTGGTGCTAGGCCGAGGGATGATGTCGATGTTGACGTGGTGCTCGTCGGCTGATGTCCGGCATGTTGCTGGCCAGTGACACGAGGCGAGACATTCTGAGGGCAGGTGTTGCATTTCGACCAATGAGGCTGTTGATCTCGATAGCAGTGCGCCTCACGTTTCAGGCGCTACGATATGCAATTATGGGAGGCATCGACGGAAGGCACGGTTGTGGCTGGCTTCTGAAATTGACGGCTTGGCGCCGTCCAATTCGAGGAAACGCCCTCACCACTGCTGCACTGCACGACACTGCGATACGCTTCGCTTCGTTACTCGGGCGTCCAGCTCCGTTTGCTGCTTCAAGTCCTGCCGTGACGCGCGCCAACCTGCACAGCGAACGCACTCAAACAGTAATTCCTGACATCTTCAAACACGCCCTTCGCAGGCCGCGGCCCCCGGACGCAAGCGCACGTGTTTGGCCCCCATCACTTACGTCGCCAGTAACTCACAATCGCCTGAGGTTGTCTTGGCGAGCAGTGCCCGGAGTCGGGTCGTCAATCAAAGTCCGTCCGGTCCCTTCAACAGTCGACGTGCATACATTGGCCATGTCCGTCAATATCGAACGCGCGTCGGGGCTGCGCTGACAGGCGTGCGCCAGCGTCCTGCAGTCCTGTACCAACTTTGCGGCCGGCCGGCAGGCGTGGAGATAGCCTGATGGCCCCTGACCGACCATTACGCAGACAAGACTGAACACCACACGCCTCACCATTTGGCCTCAGCTAGTGTCGCCGAGATGGAGACAACCCTGCGATCTCGCCTGGGGCTGGCCTTGCCGTCCTCACCGCACGGCTGCCCGACCGACGGTCGAAGAAGCAATATTGAAACCTTACGCTCGGCATGTCTCGGGACTTTTCTCGCCTTGTCGGTGAGGCTGCAGAATGCAAGCCCAGGGGTCCCGCCAGTGTCTTGCCCTCCGTTCTCCCTGCTACTGTGATATGCAGGCGGTTCGGCCCTGGATGTGAGAGTGAGACGGGCCATCCGCAGGGGTTGAGAAACGGGCGGCGCCATTGCCTTGTCTTGCCCACTGCAAGGCCCCCCAGGAATGCTGTCGTTGTCGTTGTCGCTGCCGCTGCTGCTGCCGGTGCATCAGCACTGCCACCGCCAGCCGGACACAAAGCGAAATGGCGGGACATGGGCAGCATGAGCCAACTTGGGCTCCGTCCGCAAGCCCTGAATGGCGCTCTGTCGGGTACGCACATTGCTGCACTCTTGTGGACGCAAAACCTGAATAAGCCCATGTTCGCGACTGCATTCTGCATTGCTATTTCGAGACTCTCGCGACCGGCATATTCAAGCTTCTCGTCGTCGCAATTGACGAGTGGTATTGGTGCCCTGCCTGACCTGATGCTATTCCTACCACCCCGCATCAAGCACAGCAAGGAACCATCAACAAGCCTTCATTCGGGGACCGCCCCCGAGGTCATCATGACTCGCAACACCACCAGCCCTGTGATGCGTCTCTCTCCTCGACCAACACGAAGGCATGCACCAGCCCCACGCCAAGATAATCAGCCCATTATCGAATGAAATACATCGCCAGTGTACCACAGCAGGCACCGCCCGCTGATCACTTCCCTCTGCGAATGCCCTCACTCTTGGCAGGCTTCCGAAACAAAGACTCATTCGGCAAACGCCGAAACTTGGAGGGGGCCACAATCCCCGATTAAGCTTATCTCTCTCGTGTCGTTTCAGCAGTGTTGCCAGGAATAGCAATCCGCCCCTTTTCGCCGGCACATCGCAGATCCGACATGTCGAACAGGCGTTTTGTTTGTTTGGAGGTAAAATGTTTCCGTGTAGAAGCCATGGTCGAATCGGGCTGGCTGTCATGGCACCACCTTTTCCAGCGGTTGCCAAATCGAGGCAATACCCGCTGTCAACTTTTGACAGAGGTGGTCCAGCTGCGGGTGTCAGAAATCCTTGCCCGTGCTCCCCTTGGACCCTGAACATCAGGGCGCTCATCTCCCGTGTCTTTCCACCAGAAGTGACACAGGTGCATGCCAATTACGCGATCCCGACGTCAGTCTCGCATCATAATCACAATTCATCACGGGAGGCACCGAGAGTCAAACAAAGTGGTAATCAACCAAGTCAATTCGCTGTCCGCCAATGCAAATATTCGCCTGTCCCAGCGCTGTAGTATGGCCGTGTCCGCTAGGTCATACAGAAGAATTGGTATCATGAAAAAGATGACATGTGAAGAGAAGTAAAAAACCAAAATCGGCCGTGCCCTCGTGTTCCGAAATGCTCGTCCCCTGCCGTTCATCCGCAGGGGAGGGCCGACGTCATCCACCCGTGGGGCCCTGGGGCTAAAAATACAGTTGCCTGCAGGGGCCAAGACGAAGAGAAAGAAGTGAAGATGAGGAAGCGAACGAACGCGGTTCGCCAGCTGAGTGGACCCAGGAGAGAAGGTGACTGTCTCGCCTGCATTGGGCCGTTGGCGGTGATTTGTGCGTGAGGCTTCATGCACGATGATGCCAGCGCTGTCTTGGATTCGGCCTGGGGGCGCTAGTCCGCGTTGGGATGCGTGCTGGAGGCGGGTTGGGGATGTTCCGTCTCGGCGCGACCCATCAAACCGAAGACGGATTGATGGACGAACAAATTTCTGTCAGATTGCGCCGACCGGCTGATGACAGAGAGAAGAAGAATGTGTCCGACTTCTGGCCAGACCCAGACCGAGGAGAAAGGGCTGGAACCGACGGTGCCCCGTGCGTAGGACGACGGCCCAATGAGGTGGGACCGGGCGAGTCCCCAAGTCGGGCGTCCGCAGCACCGAGCGTGGCTCAGATGACAGAACGACGGACGGACTGAGGCTCGGATCCGAAGATCAGGTACGCCGGGTGATGACAGGGTGTGGAAGTCCGCCCGGCGATGCCGGTGGATAAGGGGAGGTGGAAGAAGAGGAAAAAAAAAAGCGAGGTTGATGAGAAGACTGCGAATCCGAAGAAACGACTGTCAAGCTCGGCAAGGGAGTTGAACATGTCGGATTCGGGAGGACGAGTCAAGCCGTTGACGGCCGAGTCAGACGGTCATACCACACACGACGATGGTTCCCGTGGAGTGCCGGCGTTTCCGCGCGCCGTAGCGCCAACTCAAAAAGAGTTCCCTTGGCAGCTTTCGACGCCGGCGCTGCGCCCAAGGTCATGGGACGGGATCGTCGGCGGGTTGGTAATCTTGGTCATCGGCGGCCATCGAGAGGGCCGATGCCGTTCGGGGGGCCCGCCCGGGAGGGACGGTGCTCGCCCCGGTTCGAACCAGGCCGTGGGATGGCAGGAAGCCTTCGTCGTGGCAGTTGCACACGTGTATGCGAGTGTGTCGAGGCCGCCAGGTATGGTTTCGTGACGGGTGTCACACCAGCCTCCCCCAATGCCGATGAGGCTTGGAGGGGAAGCGTGGCGCTGCATTGCATTGCCATGAAGTTCGACGCTTGTGTGCGTTCAGCTGCGTGGCGCTGCTGGGCCCATTGCCGGATGGGAATCAGGAAATGGGAGGGGGAAATCCTGATCGTGATACCGTGGTGTCTGCGATGGTGGTGGTAATGCGGGATGGTGGCAAGGTTGGTGCCGTGAGGCTCTGTTCCTTTGCCGTTCGTGCCAGATTCTCTACTGGCCATTCGCTCCGAGCGGCATGGCCGCTCATTTGAAGCCAGTCTTCTTCGCGCACCGGTCGCAGTAGTAGAGGCCGGTAGAGATGCGGACCATGCCGTACAGGCTGGGGTCGTCGGTCGAGGTCATCTCCGTGGCGGAGGCGCACCGCATGCAGCGGATGATCTCAACGGAGACGGTAGAGGCGACGTCCATGCTGGGCCGGTAGGAGGATGCTGCGGAGAGGTCCGAGTCGGAGGAAGAGGAGGACGAAGAGCTGCCGTAGTGGAGGTTGGAGGGGCGCGACGTGGACATGACGCTGGTTGGTGTGTGGGAGTAATGGCACTGATGTGCTGTGGTGGTGTTGTGTTGATATGTTGTACTTCGTGAAGTTGTTGGAAGTGTTGGATGTTGGAGGCCAAGTGGTCAGAAGCTGGGAGTGTTTGCTGCTTGGGTCGTCGGTAGTTGAAGATGTGTCTGGGAAGAGGGCACGGCAAAAGTCCAGAAGTGGTGGGCCGGGGAGGTTTAAGAATGATCGACCCAGAGACAGTCCAGGCTGCCGTTGTGCTCGGATGAGACGGTGATGGGCAGGGCAGAGGACAAAGGGGGGTGGAGGGAGGACTGGGGAGGGGCGCAGAAAAGCGTTGGCCTGGGGGGGAGGGGTGTGCCTTGAGAAGGTGTGTGGATGACTCTGGCAGGGGGGCTAGGACAGGGGCGTGCGCGGCCGTGCTGCAAGAGAGCCAAGATTGCGGAGCGTTTGGTTGCGACCGTGTGCGTTATGCAACTATCCAACAGAGATCAACAAGCCCGTCGCGCCGACGTAGTGGTCGAGACTAGGGGGTGCGAATGACGGTCGGTCTGGTCTGGTGTTCCCGTTTTGTGCTCGTATAACAAGCACACCAACAACGAGTGTGAGATGCGGGCGCGTCGATTGATAGGATTCCGTCTGCCAGCAACGAGAATGCAGAGCAGTGAGCGTGTGCGTGTGTTGGAAAAAAAACAAGCTGTTGCGGATTAAGGCTTTTCGCACTGCCGTTCCGTGTCCAGTCCAGGGTTCAGGGGTTTTGCGATGAGAGACACGGCCAGCGAAGTAATTGTGCGACCCTGGGCGATGAGTTTGCCTGGTGTTGCGGCCCGAAGGAGTTCCTCTTCTCTTGACCGAAGGTTCGAACCCTTGTGAAGGCGGATACCGAGAGGTAAGGATTGCGTAGCGAGGACGGGCACAGTGAGTAATCGGTGATGCGCGGACTGGGCCGTGAGTGACTGATTGATGGGCCGCGGTCTGTGGGTGTCGTCTTTTTTTTTTCTGTCTTTTTTTCCTCCGAGCGGGCGGTGTGTGAAATTGGAAGAATCAGAGAGATCCTGCTCGTGTACCTGACAGAGAATAGTTGACGAAGAGTGATGTTCTTTCCGATGAAGAGCGAACATCGAGATTGTTATAATTCCCTTGGCGAACGGCCAAGCGTCCGTCCGTCGCTCCTCCCACAAGAGGTCATCAGTCCGAGACGCGCCAAATCTCGATACAATTCTCTTGTGATGGGAAAGGGGGGACAGGAGGGAAGCGAAACGGTGGGACGAAACGGCACGGACTCCCCGGCCAGCGTAAGCCAGCCGGTCCTGGACGGCGTCGATAATAATGCGCTGGGGGCTTACCTTACGTCGGACACGGCGAGAGCGCTTCGTTCATCAAACGGTGGGGTCAGTCATGCCCACGGCCAGCCACTCACACGGCCGCGAATGGCTTGCGTGGCACCGTGCTTCTGGCCGGGGGCTTGTGCAGTGGGCTGCGGTCTGTTCCTGTGGGCTGTGCCCAGTCAGTCTCGTCGTGGTACGTGTATTAGGTAAGACAGGCGCTGGCAAGCTGGCAGTGCTTGCACATGTCTGGCTTGGCGTCGTCGCCCGAGGGAACGAGCCAGAGTTCGATGGATGCGAGGGGATTTGTTTTCGGTGCCTGAATTTGTGATGGTGCAACCTTGCATCGCCGTCTCCGCCCTCCACCGTCCCACCAGCCAAAGTTTCATCGCCATCCGTCTCGGCCTCCCATTGGACGGCCCTGCCACCTTGGCTTGGGATCCA